>JBAMNC010000154.1:2197500-2536473 GCA_037902135.1 Cetoscarus ocellatus | reverse complement strand
TTTTTCTGGGGGGGTCCGACATGGTTAAATAGAAGTCATATGTTCGCATGTGGTTTTATTCACGATCTGACCTGAGAGAAAAATGCTTTTAACTCATTTTTTATGTGAAAAATGACCAAACCTTCTACACCAGAGGGTTCTTCTGCCTGTAAAGGTCCCCAAAAGTCAAGTTTTAGCAAATTTTTTGGGGTCCAACATTGAAAAAACAGTCATGTGTTAGCATGTGTTTTTTTATCAGGATCTGACGTGAGAGAAAAATGCCTATAACTCATTTTTTATGTGAAAAATGACCAAACTGTCTGCTCCAGAGTGTTCTCCTGCTTGTAAAGCTCCCAACAAGTCAAGTTTTAGCACATTTTTTGGGGGTCTGACATAGTGACAAAAAGTCATATGTTAGCATGTGGTTTTTCTCAAGATCTCACGTGAGAGAAAAATGCCTTTAACTCATTCTTTAGGTGAAAACTGACCAAACCTTCTGCACCAGAGTGTTCTCCTGCCTGTAAAGGTCCCCAAAAGTCAAGTTTTAGCAAACTTTTTCGGGGGGGTCCACCATGGAAAAAAAAGTCATATGTTAGCATGTGGTTTTTTTCAAGATCACACGTGAGAGAAAAATGCCTATCACTCATTTTTTATGTGATATACGACCAAACCGTCTGCACCAGAGTGTTCTCCTGCCAGTAAAGGTCCCCAAAAGTCAAGATTTAGCACATTTTTTGGGGGGTCAAACATTGGAAAAACAGTCATATGTTAGCATGTGTTTTTTTTCCAAATGTGACCTGAGAGAAAAATCCCCTTAACTCATTTTTTATGAGACATTTGACCAAACCTTCTGCATCAGAGGGTTCTCCTGCCTGTTAAGATCCCCAAAAGTCAAGTTGTAGCATTTTTCCCGGGGGGGGGGCAGCGTGCCAAAAAAAGTCATATGTTAGCATGTGGTTTTATTCAAGATCTGACCTGAGAGAAAAATGCTTTTAACTCATTTTTTATGTGAAAAATGACCAAACCTTCTACACCTGAGGGTTCTCTTGCCTGTAAAGGTCCCTAAATGTCAAGTTTTAGCATATTTGTTGGAGAGGTCTGACATCGCAAAAACTCATATGTTAGCATGTGGTTTTTTAAAAATCTGACCTGAGAGAAAAATACCTTTAACTCATTTTTTATGTGACATATGACCAAACCGTCTGCTCCAGAGTGTTCTCCTGCCTGTAAAGCTCCCAACAAATCAGTTTCAGCAAATTTTTTGGGGGTCCGACATGGTGAAAAAAAGTCATATGTTAGCATGTGTTTTTTTTCAAATCTGACCTGAGAGAAAAATGCCTAAAACTCATTTTTTATGAGACATTTGACCAAACCTTCTGCATCAGAGGGTTCTCCTGCCTGTAAAGGTCCCCAAAAGTCAAGTTGTAGCATTTTTTTTTTTTTGGGGGGGGGGGGGACAGCATGCCAAAAAAAGTCATATGTTAGCATGTGGTTTTATTCAAGATCTGACCTGAGAGAAATGCTTTTAACTCATTTTTTATGTGAAAAATGACCAAACCTTCTACACCAGAGGGTTCTCCTGCCTGGAAAAGTCCCAACAAGTCAAGTTTTAGCATATTTGTTGGAGGGGTCTTACATCGCAAAAAGTCATATGTTAGCATGTGGTTTTTTCAAAATCTGACCTGAGAGAAAAATACCTGTAACTCATTTTTTATGTGACATATGACCAAACCGTCTGCTCCAGAGTGGTCTCCTGCCTGTAAAGCTCCCAACAAATCAGTTTTAGCAAATTTTTTGGGGGTCCGACATGGTGAAAAAAAAGTCATATGTTAGCATGTGTTTTTTTTTCAAATCTGACCT
The DNA here is from genome assembly GCA_037902135.1 of Cetoscarus ocellatus. NCBI lineage: Eukaryota > Metazoa > Chordata > Actinopteri > Labriformes > Labridae > Cetoscarus > Cetoscarus ocellatus. Next base: position 2,534,634 of record JBAMNC010000154.1, on the reverse strand, counting down.
GAGAGAAAAATGCCTATAACTCATTTTTTATGAGACATTTGACCAAACCTTCTGCACCAGAGGGTTTTCCTGCCTGTAAAGGTCCCGACAAGTCAAGTTTTAGCATATTTGTTTGAGGGGTCCGACATGACAAAAAGTCATATGTTAGCATGTGGTTTTATTCAAAATCTGACCTGAGAGAAAAATGCCTATTTCTCATTTTTTTATGTGAAATATGACCAATACTTCTGCACCAGAGTGTTCTCCTGCCTGTAAAGGTCCCCAAAAGTCAAGTTTTTGCAAATTTTTTTAGGGGGTCCGACATTGCAAAAAATAGTCATATGTTAGCATGTGTTTTTTTCCAAAACTGACGTGAGAGAAAAATGCCTATCACTCATTTATTATGCGATATATGACCAAACCGTCTGCTCCAGAGTGTTCTCCTGCCTGTAAAGGTCCACAAAAGTCAAGTTTTAGCATTTTTTTAGGGGTCCAACATTGCAAAAATAGTCATGTGTTAGCATGTGTTTTTTTCAAAATCTGACCTGAGAGAAAAATGCCTATATCTCACTTTTTATGTGAAACACAACCAAACCTTCTGCACCAGAGGGTTCTCCTGCCTGTCAAGCTCCCAAAAAGTCAAGTTTCAGCATATTTTATTGAGGGATCCGACATGGAAAGAAGTCATGTGTTAGCATGTGGTTTTATTCAAAATCTGACCTGAGAGAAAAAATGCCTATATCTCATTTTTTATGTGAAATATGACCAAACCGTTTGAACCAGAGTGTTCTCCTGCCTGTAAAGATCCCAAAAAGTCAAGTTTTGGCATTTTGTCTGGGGGGTCCGACATGGCAAAAAAAGTCATATGTTAGCATGTGGTTTTTTTCAAGATCTGACCTAAGGGAAAAATGGCTTTAACTCATTTTTTATGTGAAATATGACCAAACCGTCTGCATCAGAGGGTTCTCCTGCCTGTAAAGGTCCCAAAAAGTCAAGGTTTAGCACATTTTTTTGAGGGTCCGACATGGCAGGAAAGTCATATGTAAGCATGTGGTTTTTTTAAAGATCTGACCTCAGAGAAAAATGCCTAGGCCACAGCATCACGTATATCATGAAATATTAAGAGTGTCAGGTGTTTTTGGTATAGATACCCTGTTAAGACTTCTTGTAAGAAAAATTTACAAGAAGAGAAACAATAAGTAAATGGATGATAAGCAAATATGCAGGAGATTGGACTTTCTGATCTTCTGATATTTCATAACTTATTTTAGCTTATACTGATATCAATATACATATAAATAAATGAAAGTAGTGACATGCTGTTCTGGGCTTGTTAAAGACCAGACATGCTGCTGCAGTCTGGATCATCTGCAGAGTTTTAAATGTGCATGCAGGGAGGCTTGCGAGTAGGGAGTTGTAATAATTGATTTGGGAAATCAGCAGAGCCTGTACCAGAAGCTGTGTTGCCTGTTCTGTCAGGTTGGGTCTGATCCTCCTGAAGTTTTAGAATTCTTATCAACAAGACTGAGCAATCATGGCAACATGAACTTTAAAGATCAGTTGGTCATCAGTTGTGACATGCAGGTTTCTGGCAGAGTTTATGGACATGAGTTTATTGGATCCCTGCTGGTTACCACTTTGTGATTAAATGGACAGACTGGCTGGAAGGACAGTAAACTCAGTCTTAGACAGATTTACTTGAAAGTGGCAATTTACCAGTCTGCTGGGAGGAAATCAGCTTCAATGGAAACTTTACAAACCTATAGTAATATCTAGATGTAGAAGACTGGATGTAAATATCCACAGAGATGTCCATATCTGCTGATGCTAATATTTACCTCTGACAAGGAGGTCTTGTTTTTGGCAGTGCATGTTTGACTGTTTGTTTGCAAGATTACACAAAAACTACTGGATGGATTTTGCTGAAATTTTCAGATGCTGTTAATGGCCCAACTTGAAAATGACTAGACTTTGGTTGTGGTCATTAGCGAATGATCGTTTTTGCTCAACAACTGTCTAACCAAGAATATCAACATGATTCTGAGTGCTTGGTGTGCGTTTTCAGGGTCAAGGAATCACATTATGATGGTAGCTTTATCATGAACTACTGCTTTTAGATGTAGCATCAATATCTGAGCTACTTTGGCAGAGGTTTGCGCTCCCAAAGTGCTTTCTAGTAAGCCATTGTATTGCTAATTATCTGCTGAAACTGATATTATACCAATGATTTTCATCGCTTGTCAAGGATAAAAGAACTTGAACAATTTGCTTATATCTTCATTATGAGATTTCAGAGGTCAAACCTGTTTACTTCAAAGAGAACAGTATCTCTTTCACTTCTTGCAATTAAATTACAAAGAAGCATTTAAGTTGCCCCAATTTAGATCTTGAAAAATATATTTTTTTACCCACTGTGAGTAAAAAGACCAACTCTACAATCCAATAATTAGAAAATCTGCCTTTATTACGATTTATTTACAACAGTGGTTCCTTCTGATACAGTTTCATTCACACTCACAATCCCTCCATTCAAATAATGTCATGTAAACTGAGACAGAGAGGAAGGCATACCTTGAGTCAGAAACAGGACAGAAAGAGTATTTTTTAACAACAAATTTAAATACTTTTGAGAGAGTTTGCAAGAAGGAGAGCAAGAGAGATTTCCATGTACCTGATTTGAACCTGTGGATGTTAATCTGCAGGTCAAACTGCCTCAAATTCTCTCACATAACATGCAACAAGTTCTTTGGCTGCAAACTGACATTTAGACATTTAGAGGCAATTTTACAGCAGACTGAATTGTCGCGCTACCTTGAGTACAGTCCCAAAGACAGATCATTTGAAAGCTAAAAGTAAACTTTGCTTTCAAACAGGGCAATATAAAAATAGGATTGAAGATCTACATAAAGCTTTTACTTTCAAAAGGTTCATCTATCTACTTTTGGGTTTTAACTCTTCTCATGATTCCCCTCAGTGCAAAGGAAGGCAAAGATTAAGAAAAATAAACCTCGTTAGAGCTTAGCAAAGACATACAGGTAATATTGCACTTTGGTTAGCAGATGGTGCATTTACTGCACATGGTAAAACATTTATACACTTAATAGATTTTTTATAATCAAATTTAAATTTCCTATCTAACATCCTGCAAACAATAACAGTATTTCACTTTGGCTTCGTCAGTTCCCATCCAGTGTGACTGATTTTACAGTAAAGCAATACAAAAAAACACAAAAGCAACACTGTAAATAAAATTAGATTCCCTTGTCTGTTAAAATCAAAGTAATTATTTAAAAGAAACTTATTTGGATTTAATCTCTTTCCCCAGTTTAAACAAGATACAAACTAAAATCACATCCTTCATAACATTGGCATTGGTTAAAAAGAAAATTAACTTAGCATGTACAGTGATAAATCTGGAAAAGTTGTTTTCTATCAGTAAAAATAAATAAAGGCAGACTTCAGCTGCAATATCACAGAAAAAGGACAAAATGTTGATTTTGTGTGTGATTAATTTTTTTGGTCATGATGTTTGGAAGACGGCATTGATAGTTTGGATGGATGAAAAGTGCTTTGGTACTGCTTCCACGGCTTTAAGATAACACGTAATCCCTCTGTCTGTGAAAATAAATCTCCTTTTCCCTTATTGTGTTTTAATTCAATATGAAAGTAGTTTGGTATTTTCAGATTTTGCGACTAAGCAGTAAGACTTGAACAGAAAAACACTGTAGAGTACGGACTGATGGACTAATTTGAACGTGAATGGGTTTTTTATATTCAAATACTAATTTTTAATCAAAGAAAACCTTTTCAACATGAGTTTAAACATAAATATTAATTAAAATAATAAAGAAACCTGATGGAGGGGCCGTTGTGCTGCCATAACAAGCCAGGTATATTTAAACTAAGGCGGCAGGCTGTTGTGAGCAGCAGGTTGGTGTGTGTTTTTAGATGGTCGTATGTTGGTGTTAACAGTGGACAGGACACACAGTACTGTGCAGTGTCACAGTTTTTGCGTATTTGACGGGTCCTGGTAAGGCACAAACTTGGACAGTTTGTTGGGTGAACTCGGATTTGGACAATCAGAACTCTCACTCATCTTGAAGAAAGCCTCCTGCTCCATTTTCTTCATGTTCAGCTCATCTTCAAGGGTCTGGAAGGGTTAAAGGAGAAAAGGAGTATTAATATGTAGAAGATCACCATGCTTCATAAAATACCTGCAAGTTTATCTTTACTTGTAAAGGAAGGCAGAATATCCCTTAATGATGTCACTAGGGGACATTTTTTTTCAAACAGAAAACACATTTGCAGGGAGGTGGAGCAAGTAACAAAGGAAGAGAAGGGATGTGTTGTCAGGCTATGAACACATTTTTTTAATTAAGGAAAAAAAATCTAGAAATGTATTTTGTATAATAAATAACCTTTAATGAATAGTTTGATTTTTTGAAGTGGGTTGAAATGCCTTGTGGTAGTTGGCAGGGATAGAAATAAAGAGCAGGCTTTCCAGCCAGAATCTTTGCCACTGTGGGAAAAAAATAATATACTATCTGATCACTGTGTTCTGTCAGAGCAGTCCAGCTGGTTATAATGGACACTGCGTGGAGGCAGCTCTGGTCTGCTGTCTGCGCTGACACTTTTTGTTAATGAGTAAATGTTTAACACTTTATTACCCTGGCAACTAAAATTGGGGGAACAAAAGTCTCTGTGTCCCACCTTGCAAGACTGTGCTCACAAATATGGAACAAAAACAGCAAATACAGCTCATGACTACAAAAGGGTTTATAAAATGAAATATCATATTTAAGAAATTGTTGAGGGTGTTTATTGTGCATATTCTCTCAGAAGAAGAGACAAGAGCAAAGGATTTGTGGAGGAAAGAGCTGCAGTTTTTAATTCTTGTGATCAAATCTGCCTCCATGATCACTGCTCCTCCTGGTGGATAGACTTAAAATTGCAACTAGCTCCAAAACAAGACGCTTGTGGAGCGTTAACCAGGCGCTACGTGTTTATCACACCACCCTGGGCGATCTCCTTACAGCTACAGGTCCTATCATGGACCTGCTATGATCTAGTCAAGACTCAGTTTAAGTGGCTCCATCTGCAATTCCATTGTAATACTGGTCTGATAAAATACCCTGGTTTATTTAAAGGTACTTATTTGTGTTTATTTCTACTTGGTTTGATATTTTTCTTCATTTCTTTGTCTGATTTACTATTTGATACTTTCAGACTTTGTAGGACCAGAGAGATTTATGTAAAATTATTTTAAATATTTTACCACTTTATAAATAGTATTCAATGCAAAAGATAAACTACAGAAAATAGTTGAAAAATAAGGAAAAACTTTTTTTTAGCAGTAACATCTGTACCTGCTTCCTGGGTTTAAGCTGATCCCTCCATTCCTTCAGCAGGTGGTTATGTTGTTCATCCAAAAACTTTAGCCTCTGTGTTTCATTTTCAACCAACAGGTGACACTTTTCATTCTGAAACACAATAACAGCTCATTTTAGCAAATTCTGTTCCATTGTTGACCCCAAAATCTGCATTTACCTGTAAGAATAACATGTACAAGAGGAGAAATGGTCCTCCAGTGGGACTCACCTGTAGCTGCTGCAGCTCTCTGATGTTGCTTTCACACTGTCCAACCATCTCTCTCATCTGGTTCTCATGTTTCTGCTGCTGGTGTTGCCGCTCGCCCTTCTGACGCTTCTCCTCTTGCAAGGAAAACTAGCACACAAACAAAATGGAGTTAATCAAGTTGTACCCTGATGTTTTAATGAGAACTGTGCAAACCTTGACTTCCTCCTACCTGTTTAATCTTCTCCCTGTCCTCTGAGGAGCTGCCTGTAGAGTTGATGCGGAGGCTCTTTTTGAACATGGCCATGCGTGTTTTTGCCTCGCTGCGCTGGATCTTCGGCAGCCGGCTCTTCTCCTGCTGCTGCCGAGCTTTCAGGATTTCAATCATCCGATGGTTGTAGCACTGCAGCTGCTCCAGCTCCTGCATGAGGACAAAAGGACACATGTAATAGTTGTTAAGGCTGAAGCACCGAATCCCAGTCCCTGAACAAATGGTCAGTTGCCCAAACATTTATTGAACTGAACTCTGTTGGTAAAAAGCATCCTTGTCATCCTTGAAAATCACATTTACTCTTCACTGTAGAAAAGTGGGCCCATCCTCCTCAGAAAAGCAGATGACACTTAATTTTACTGGAAACAAAAAACATTTTGCATGCAATCTAAGTTTCTCTGTTCTTCAATGTTGAACTTGTTTGTTTACCTCCCTATTTGTAAAAGAAAGCATTCATTATTGGTGGATGATCACATATACTTTCTGTCATATTGTACTGTATGTCTGTTTCTAAACAAATAGATCGTCACAATTAGAACTAGAAGCTCTGAGAGCACAAACTTCCACCAAGGCATTGCCAACATTGTCAGGTGAGCTATTGAAAAACTGCCCTTTTTGGCACTGTTAACAAATCCTTGAAATAATTCCTGGATTCCCATCCTGATTTGGATCACTACCATAATCTATCAGTTCACCTTTGTGCTATTACCAACATTTGCCAAATATGTGCCAAAAATCAGTTGAGAACTTGCAAAGTTATTAGCAAAAATGTGACAAACTAACAAACAAACAAACTCACAAAAAAATGCTGACAAAAACATAACCTCCCTGCCAGATATGGAAGATCAAACCAAGTACACAAGCCTCAGAAGTACTATATGTATATTTGCTGATACCGATATTTGCTAAAAACAAGTTTGAAAGTAAGAGCGTATCGGATATCTGCAAAAAAAATCAGCATGTTTTTCCTAATAAATATGCTGAAAACTTTAACGGTCTTTTACTAAAAAGAAAACTTCCCTCCTGACTCCAGACTTCATTGATGTTACCTTCTCGTGTTTTTTGAGTAGTTGATGCCTCTGGAGGAAGTACTGGTCTTTTAGCTGCTGTTTTAATAATTGATGTTTCTCAAGGTGGTTCTTCTCCTCCATGTCCCATATTGTGGCTTCACGCTCTGATAAGAAAAAAAAAAAAATGAGGAGGACTTATAATCAAACAATCAGTCAGACTTTATTTCTATTGCAGTTTTCATACAACAAAATTGCAGCATGGACTGTTTTACACAGACAGAGAAGGAGGACGGATAATAAAAACCCTGATTATGTGTAAAGTTAACAAAGTAAAACACATACAAACAAGCAAACCAAAACTAAATTACAAACAAAGGACAGAAACCTTAAACAGAAGGAAAAAACAGAACGAAACAGCATTTGTCTTGTGGTACATCTGACTCATTTAAGCTTGTACAAAACACAGTTTGTACCTCTGATTAGATGGTGTTTCCTGTCAAGGCAATTCCTCTCCATCTCTGCAATTTCTCTCTTGTTGTTAGAGATTATTTTCTGCAGCGTTGTGTCCAGGTGATTCTTCTGAGCAGTCAAGAAATTGTTCTCCTTGAGACAGAAAATGGAAGGACATTAATGTAAGAAATACGATTTGAAGAGTTATATCTGTAGCTATAACATTTTTAGCTCACGGGAATGGGAAAAAAAATCAAATCTGCAGGGAAAATATAAAAATATACAGTGGGGAAAAAAAGTATTTAGTCAGCCACCAATTGTGCAAGTTCTCCCACTTAAAAAGATGAGAGAAGTCTGTAATTTTCATCATAGGTACACTTCAACTATGAGAGACAAAATGAGAAAAAAAAATCTAGAAAATCACATTGTAGGATTTTTAATGAATTAATTGGTAAATTCCTCGGTAAAATAAGTATTTGGTCACCTACAAACAAGCAAGATTTCTGGCTCCCACAGACCTGTAACTTCTTCTTTAAGAGGCTCCTCTGTCCTCCACTCGTTACCTGTATTAATGGCACCTGTTTGAACTCGTTATCAGTATAAAAGACACCTGTCCACAACCTCAAACAGTCACACTCCAAACTCCACTATGGCCAAGAGCAAAGAGCTGTCAAAGGACACCAGAAACAAAATTGTAGACCTGCACCAAGCTGGGAAGACTGAATCTGCAATAGGTAAGCAGCTTGGTGTGAAGAAATCAACTGTGGGAGCAATTATTAGAAAATGGAAGACATACAAGACCACTGATAATCTCCCTCGATCTGGGGCTCCACGCAAGATCTCACCCCGTGGGGTCAAAATGATTACAAGAACGGTGAGCAAAAATCCCAGAACCACACGGGGGGACCTAGTGAATGACCTGCAGAGAGCTGGGACCAAAGTAACAAAGGCTACCATCAGTAACACACTCCGCCGCCAGGGACTCAAATCCTGCAGTGCCAGACGCGTCCCCCTGCTTAAGCCAGTACATGTCCAGGCCCGTCTGAAGTTTGCTAGAGAGCATTTGGATGATCCAGAAGAGGATTGGGAGAATGTCATATGGTCAGATGAAACCAAAATAGAACTTTTTGGTAAAAACTCAACTTGTCGTGTTTGGAGAAGAAAGAATGCTGAGTTGCATCCAAAGAACACCATACCTACTGTGAAGCATGGAGGTGGGAACATCATGCTTTGGGGCTGTTTTTCTGCAAAGGGACCAGGACGACTGATCCGTGTAAAGGAAAGAATGAATGGGGCCATGTATCGTGAAATTTTGAGTGAAAACCTCCTTCCATCAGCAAGGGCATTGAAGATGAAACGTGGCTGGGTCTTTCAGCATGACAATGATCCAAAACACACCGCCCGGGCAACGAAGGAGTGGCTTCGTAAGAAGCATTTCAAGGTCCTGGAGTGGCCTAGCCAGTCTCCAGATCTCAACCCCATAGAAAATCTTTGGAGGGAGTTGAAAGTCCGTGTTGCCCAGCGAAAGCCCCAAAACGTCACTGCTCTAGAAGAGATCTGCATGGAGAAATGGGCCAAAATACCAGCAACAGTATGTGAAAACCTTGTGAAGACTTACAGAAAACGTTTGACCTCTGTCATTGCCAACAAAGGGTATATAACAAAGTATTGAGATGAACTTTTGTTATTGACCAAATACTTATTTTCCACCATACTTTGCAAATAAATTCTTTTAAAATCAGACAATGTGATTTTCTGGATTTTTTTTTTTCTCATTTTGTCTCTCATAGTTGAAGTGTACCTATGATGAAAATTACAGGCTTCTCTCATCTTTTTAAGTGGGAGAACTTGCACAATTGGTGGCTGACTAAATACTTTTTTTCCCCACTGTATATATCAGATATATAACTTTGAAACACGTTATTAGAACATCTTTAAAGTGGCACAAAGCAAGCTTACCTCTCTTGTCTTCATTTCTTGAAAAGCATTCATCCTTTGCTTCAATGATTCTTTACGCTGACTCCTGGGCAGCTTGTCAACAGACTGTTTTACCTGCAGACAAAAAGAAGAAACATGTCAGCTTTATTAACCAAGCTAAACATTAAATTTAGATTTTACAAAGGGAGTCTCACTGTAGCTTAACTCAGCTCTGATTTACAACACTTTGCCAGTAAGTGGGTTTTCCACATTATAGGTATAAACTCCTCAGCATACCTCCTTTTTCCTGTGCTTCAACTGATCCTGGAACTTGTGGTAGTCTCTTTCCTGCTCTGCTTTGATACGTTTTGACTCCTCCCTTAGTTTGATGTTGTGGTCTGTCTCCATCTTCTCTATCGTCTGCTTCTGGTTTTTCTCCAGGTTCTCAAGCTCCACATCATAGTGCTTCTTTTTGGCCTAAGACACATCAAAAAGAACAAGGAAAGAAAAACCTTCAAGCATCGGTTGAAATAATGGTGTCTTCTTTGCCCTTGATACTTGGATGTCTAAGCCAGGAATGACAACACACCCAAGTTGACTGCGTTCCAGTTACTAGCTCGTAAACTTGGAGTAACCTCAGTGATGTATTTAGATGTATAGTAAAACATCAAACATGGATATGTTCTGACTCACATGCATCTCCTGTTCGAAGCGTCTGTGCATTTGTTCTCTCTGTGTCTCCAGTTTGGCGTTCAAACCAGCCTGGGCACGATGCTCCTCCTTCTGCAGGAGACGAAGCTCACGAAGCTCTTGACGCCTGAAAACACAAATAGTTATTTTCAATATACACAACGGTAGTTTACAACCTACAATGACAATAAATCTAGAGTGTGTTTATATTCAGGCTAAGACTCTTCCGTGTATTTAGACTCTAAATTAGTGTGTCCTAAAGTCGGTGACTCCAAAAAAAGTGTTTGTTGTTTTTGTCCTCCAGAAAGCTGTTGTATGATATTTTGGCTCCAAGATTTGTAGATATTTTTACTGCACCAAAGGCAAAAACATCCAATTACCTGGACATCTTCTTTAAAATACAGCTTTTAATTTACAGGAAGGTAAAAATTAACTTTGTAGAAGTGTAAAATAAACAAAAAAATGCCACTCAAATTAAGCTGGACAGTCCAAACTAAAAATGAAGGATCATTTAAAAAAATTATGACCAAAGATTGATGGCACTACCGTGGTTGAAACATGCAATGTCGTGTTTTAGCCAGTAGATGGCGAGAGTAAATCTAGTGAAACTATGCAGAGGGTTCAAAGGAAGTTAAGCTTATTTGATACGGTTTTATTTTAAATACTTGTTCTTTTCTTTGAAAGAACGTCTTTAATTAAATTACTTTGGTTCTGAAATGTGAAATTCTTAATTCAGGCCAGCGGTGGGAAAATGGCATCCCGCCTCTCACTTAATGTGGCCCCCAAGTAAATCAAAACAACACCAACAGATCTTCAACATGAAGAAAACATGATGACCAGTGTCATGCTGGATGTCAACCTGTGTTGCAAATATAAAACCATATGAGAAAATAGCATTATAACAAGAAAAATAGAGATACTTTGAAAATAATGTTTACTCTATTGCTTTTTTGTTTCTGCATGAAAACTGCAGATCTAATTGGCTTTAATTTAGGGCAAATAATATACTATACTATAATAGGTAAATGCTGTACTCTTTTTACCCCACCTGAAATGTAGCTTTAAGTTTATGTTATTTAAAGACTGGTTTGTAAATGTCAAAATGTACATAGCACAATTAATTTAAAATGTAAAGAGATTTTAGAAATTATTTTTTATATTAAATTTAAGTAATTATAAAAGCCCATTTGAAAGCATCCAACTATCTGCCAAACTTTGGCCCTTTGGCAGAGAGAAAATGGAAAATGTGGCCCTCCAGATAACCAAAAGTGCCCTTCCCTTCTGCCCCACAACTTAATCAAAGTAAACATTTAGAGCTTTTAGTAGTGGGTCCAATAAAAAACACTTCAGATATATTTATTTCCCCCCTTTTCCATCAAATGCATGTAATGGAACCATTATCTAAATTAGCCTTTTTCTATTCCAGTTTGTATTTTCAGTACTTTAGATCTCCGCGGGCCACAGCGCACAAGAAAAGACTGCCTGAAAAAGTACATGAAGCAATTTAAGCAAAGACAAACAGGCCTCTAATGAGATCAGAGACCGACCTCTGAGGTACCACAGTGACTGAACACAGATTCTTCATCCATAAATAAAAAGACGTAAGAAAAAGATCATCCACTCACCTTAGAAATCTCATCTCTTCATCTTTTTTCTCATCGTCCCTGATGATTTTGGAGGTGGTCACACTCACTTCCACTCCATCGATAACAAACTTCCTGGTTCGCTTCAAAGTCTTACTGGAGAAGTCCTGAGAGAGGAATGAGAGGGTCAAAGGTTTACAAAAACAATGAGATTAAATCAAACTCGAAGAACAAGTCAAATCTCTCTCAGTATTCATCATTTCTGAGGTTACAGGGAGCCCAAACAGTAGTTAGCTGTTTATTTGTTGTTTAGAAAAATGTTTGGCTGTGAAGAGTTAGCAGTCGGCTGTGACACAAAGAGTTTACAATGTAACTTTACTTACAGCTCTATTGAAAAATTTTGTCTAATGCCTCTAGTAGGTAATTCATCTTCCTGTTCAGCTACATTGTCACATTGTTAGTCTGCCAACAGCTCTGATAAAAGATTCTGTATTATTCTAGGAGCAACAAAAGGCGCCACAGGCCAACTGCTAACTTCACAACAAAGCAAAGGTCAAGGAACCACAAACGTCTGTCTAACTTACTTTTTTGTGTCTTCCCCATACAGAATATTTTATTTTCTTACACTAAAATAAGTCACAAAATGTGACTTAAAAAAACCTCTTTCTCCTAAGCTAAAATGCAACTCTGCCAACAGCTCTATTTAAGAATTCAGATTATGCTAGCAGCTTGCTAAAGCCTCAGGCTAGGTGCTGGTTTCAAAAACCAAGTAATTTCTTTCCAGCCTTTTTAAAGATTCTTCAGTCTCCAACTGCATTAAAAATAGTGAAGTACATGACACTTTTATTAAGCAATATATCACCCTGACATGCTGCATAAACTCTGCAAACAGCTCTGATCATAGATTTTGTGTTATGTCAAAGCTAAAACAGACTTTGGCCAGCTGCAAGCCTGGAGTGGAGCAGGTAATAAAAGCCTGCTGATTTTTAAAATCTTATGTTTCTATATTTTTTATTTAATTCATTCACAGTTTGAAACCTGCACATTTTGTTCTTTGTGAAAGTTTTCATGAAAAGAGCTACTGATTTTTAAACATAATCGGTAAGTAAAACCTATTATTAAGCTACTATGGAACATGGCAGTTCGACTGACAAGAAGCTAAAAAATTCCCAATGTATAATGTCTTGCTAGGACCTCATGTTTGAGAATTTTCCCTCAAACAAATGACCAGATGAAGTTGGTCCTCATTGCTGTGGCAATGATGTATTATTATAACTAAAAAAACAATCAGACATGATTGCATTATGGTCCCTGGCAAATTTTGAAGTCCCTGTTAGCAGTTCTAGGCAACCTTCCTTTTAAAAACGCAATAACGCTTTATTATTCAAAAACAATGTTGGATACACTTTTATTTCTTGAATAAACATTAAAATCTCTTATGCATGTGTTTATCATGAGCCACATTACCTCAGTCAAGGACGTTATGTTTTTAACGGCGTATGTTTTTCTGTTTGTTTGTTTGTTAGCAAGATTACACAAAAACTATGGGAAAGATTTTGCTGAAATTTTCAGGAGATGTTGGTAATGGCCCAACTTAAAAATGATTAGATTTTGGTGGTGATCCAGAAAACCGCCATAAGCGAAGGATCATTTTTGCTCAGTAACTGTGTAACTATGATATCAACATTCCAAGTGCTAGGTGTGGGTTTTCAGGGTCAAGGAATCATATTATGATGGTAACTTTATCATGGACCTATGGCTTTTAGATATAACAGCAATATGTGAGCTACCTTGGCAGAGGTTTGCGCTCTCTGAGGGATTTCTAGTTTCACAACCAAAAGAGCTATTTTGAAATCCCATACTTTCGACCTTGGAAACTGTGAAGTGCTAAATACTAACTCACTTCTGTTTTTTTTATTTTATTTTATTCTTCGACCATTCTATTAAGGTCAGGCAAGAGAAAAACATTGAGGGGGAAGGTTTTTTTTTTTTTTTTGTGATGCACTTCCGAAATATAGTGAAAATGTTAAGAATTAAAGTTAGAATTCAATTTCTAATCAAAAATCAAAATGGAATGTTGAGGAAAATATTGAAATGCAATGTTAAGAATATATCTGACCTTTAAATTACACCTTTATTTGCATAATTTTGACTTTATACTCAACATTTGGAATTGTTGCTCACGTTGTTTTTTGTTTTGTTTTGTTTTTCTCAAAGAGTATAAACAGAAAAAATATCCCTCCTCCAAATATCCTCCTGCCTGCCCTTAATACCCTTTTGTGTTTACTCAAGTAAGGTGCTTACCTTGAGTGAAGCATATCAATATGTGTGTACGATTGTGTACAATTATCTGCCAATTTTGCCTTGAGGATTGTTTTATTTTCAAATTTGTTGTCATATTTTAATTGAGTTATGTACAGTACAGTAAGCTTTCATACATTAAGTGAATTCTTTTCTTATGCTCAGGGTTTTTGTCTTTGTATCAGGCTTAGAAAGGCAGTCGTGGGTTAATGTTTGTTAGCAAAGGCAATTAATTCCTGTTGGTCTGGTTCTACTGTAAAAATCAGCAAGATGCTCCATCTGTCACTGTCACTGGGAGCGCCATCCAGGAAGTATCCTGTCTGACAGCACAGCCTCATCAAGAAAGCGTGACTTACCTTTCTTTTACTCAAAAGAAGCCTGATGAGCCTATTTTAGAGTGAGAATGTACCACAAAGGCCAACTTTAAAACTCACTTTTCAAATGTGTAAGATATAAACCTAAAACAGGCTTTGATTGTCTTATTTCTTATCACCAGCAAAACCAAAGCAGGCCAGTGACCTTGTTCTATTTGCTCTGTGAGCAAAGTTGGGTTAATAGACCTGTTTGAGAGCAAGGCTATACAAGTCAGTTCAAGTATGTGCAAGACAAACATAAATCAAAGTTTTGCTGTTGATTTGGCAGTTTGAGGGTGAACTGACCTTACAATAGAAGAAACAAAAGTGTTATGTGTTTTAAGTTCATGCCAGGTTACATTTTCTATTTAAATCAGCCTCCACAGCAATATTTACAAAACTGATCAGACACAGTTTACTCTGCAAACACTGCAAAGTTCAAGCCACAACTGTTAGCCCATAATTTCCTGTTTGAGACAGTTTATGTAGAAGAAAAGAAGGGACCAGAGCTACAAAATAGGAAGCTTTTAGCTGTTCATGATCATTAATACTCAGAAAGATAATACTTAGTTAAATGCTGCCCACACCAGATCCTGCTTCCTTGTTGTTCTGCACAGCTCATGTTCTCTCTAGCTGGCTGACACATTATAATAGCACCAAATCCATGCGAGTGTGTTATTAAGTGCACAGTGGCACCATAATCAGAGGACATGTGGGTCATTCTGCAGCACAGCTGTAGTTATCCAGACCACATGACTACACCTTCCATTACCCTTCATTCACAATGAAAAAACACCCACCAACACAGCTCTAATGCACAAACTGATGCAGACACACAAACATGCACACAGAGAAAAGTGAGCATCCTCCTGCCTGAAAAACAAAGATGGTTCATTCACTGTGACTGCAGGCTGCTGAATAATCTGTTCTAGAAGAACTTAACACACCACAAACAGACAGTCCTCCACATGCAGTCAATAGCATTTCAGTTGTGCTCAGTACATATGCATCCAGAAGCAGCAGGGCAACAATGAGCTGCACAGAAACTTCCATTCACGCAGCTGAATACCAAACAGTGCCCACACAAAGGGCACTGTTGGCCCCAATGATCGGCAAATTTTGCATATTTTGCTGCAGAAAGACATGGTTCCTCTCTTCTCCTCCAACAGCTTCCTAGCGTCCATTTCTCTTTGGGACTCTCAGGCAAAGTCAAAAAATGGGTATAACTAAAGCTCCGGTGGGTACCCAGCAGTCGTAATAACTTTGCCTGCATCTTATCTCTTTGCTGATTCTATTTTGCATGTAAAACAGTACTTACAAAATCACTTGCTTAATTTGAACATTAAAATATATCAGACACTGTTGGTCTTTGCAGGTAAAAAGGAAATGAGGGGCTGTTAGTGGAGTTTGCTGGTGACCTTTATAGCCTTTAAAGGTCCCACATCTTAATGTTTTTCAACAAATTTACACCAGTCTCAGATGCTCCTAGAGTATAGTTTTGAAATTTCTGGCCTAAAAGTACTCTCAGCTATTGGATTTTGGCATGCCTCCAAACCATTTTATTCAGCCCAACACAAAAGACGCTGTTTCAGTGTAAGTTCTCATGAGCTGTTTCTGATTGTGCTCTAATGTTAGGTTGCATAAAAATGGCAGACACTTGCCTTCCACTGGAGCTAGAAGTAAGTTGGTCAAACACCTGCCTGAGGTGGGGGTTACATCCCCAAATTATATCATTTGTATGATATCATGTATAAATATAAAAACATTATATATATAGTGCATAGCCACTGAGCTATTTTTTTTTTAAAGTACCTACTTATGACTTATGCTCTTTCAACTAGCCCTAAAACAAATATCAAGGAATAAAAAAAATTCCAAGCAAGCAATGGAGTTATAATAAATGTGAATTTCAAAAAATGTGAAAAAATAAAATAAAGTGAAGCATTCAGACAAGTGTATTCCTCTAAAATTCTCTAGATCTAAGAAAGGTAAATAAAACATTGTATTTGTAAAAGTAGAGAGATGAAGAATTTTAGAGGGGCTACAAGTTCACCATGGCCAATTCACTTCTAAAAATGGATGACAGCTCAATATCCTACATTGTCATGAGGTTATAAATACATGTTGATGATGTTCTCAGTTATTCCTGTCTTGTCATAGAACAAAATTAATTCCCAACAATATATCAGTATAGATTAAAAATAAATCCATATACTTTACATCACATCACCTATTGAGAGTATTTGCTGTGTTTATGAGAGCTTCGCCCTGATCTTTCCCTGCATCTTCCCTGGGTGCAGTCTGCACAGCAGGCCTAATGGAAGACAGGCTCTCCTCTGTCTCAGATGGTTAACACCCACACCCCAAAACACAACACAATGCACTTTCAGTTCCTCTGTGGGTGCCGAAAAAAGTTTTTCCAAGGAGGGGTTTTCCTACAGAGGCAGGGAGTTGTCTCTGTACCTCTTTGCCACTTCAGTATTCCTCCAAGTCCCTTTGAAAGACAAGTTTCTTTTACTCATTGAGAATGCTATGTCTAAATCCTGGGTTTAATGTTATATTATTCTCTGCATCAACAACTTTTCACTTAAAGTTTTCTAGTCTTTCTAGTTTTCTAGTCTTCTCATATTTTTACAAGAAGCTTTGAGAATTGTACAAACAGGAGAGATAAAGTTGCTTCTTCTGTCAACCTGAGTATTTCAAGCTCAAACAGTTTTACTTCATTGTGACTCACCCTTGAAGACAACATGATGATATCCTTGTTGATGGACATATCCATGCTCTCTGATGCCATGCTGCCTGTATAAGAAGTCCGTTTGCCATAAACCCCTCCATTGATATAAGGCGAGGCAGACTCAGAGTTCCCTCCTGTTGATGGTGTCCGCTCTGGTGTTCCCTTGGTTAGGCTCTCGTTCAGCCCAGATGCAGCCCGTGGTGCAGGTACAGGGGTGGGAGTTGTTGTGGTAACAGGTGTGGGAATTATAGTGGTCGAAGCTGGTATAACTCCATTAGCTGTGACACTCTTCTCCTCCTCTGTCAACTGGATCTTTGGTACTTCCTGGTCTGTTGAGTCTAAGATGATATTAACCTGATCTTCTGAGGCCTCTCCCTGAGGGGGAGATGGGGGCTTTTCTGGGAACTCCTCTGCAACCTGAAAATCAAAATTTAGCATCACCACCACTGAAAAACATCTTAACTAATTTTCAGGGAAAAAGGCAGACAAGGTAACATTTCTATATATTATGCTTCAAAGAATACCCTCTCAATCTCCGGTGGAGGTGTAGGGGTGGTCTTTCCATCCTCAATCCCTGAATCAGAGTTGGAAGTCTTAGTCGACACCTCACTTTCAGATTTCTCGGACTCAATAGTGGCCTCATCAGTGAGTTTATCCTCTGGGTCCTCCTGAGATTTTGGTGGGGGATTTTGTCGTGGAAGAGGGACAGGGACCACCATGATGGAGCCTGGCTGCTCCTCTGTGGGTGACTCTGGCTCAGACCCTTTCCTGGGAGATGGGATTGGTGTTGGAGAGGATGTGGTGGGGCTGGGGGTGTCTGGGGACTGGTCTCCTTCCGTACTGGTCTGACTGGTCTGGCATGGCTCCTTACCCGGGGACTAAAGGAATCAAAGAAGGGAGAGAAGAGGCGTTGTTATGCATGTAAGGGACCAGTTCTTAAGCTTTTTTAGACTTGTTTTTGCTAAAATTAAATAGTTATTTCTTTCTTACATCACACTTATAAACTTTTTATCTTAAACTTAGCATCTGGCTGCATAAACAGTGCACTTTCACCCTACTGAAAGCTTGTTCATCAAGCAAAGCAGATCAGATCAATAAATGTGTAGCAGTTTTAAAGAGTACTTCAGCATTAAAGCTTATTTGTTGAAAATCTTTGGCTGTTGTGATCGTGTTGCATCAGCCTAACCATTGTTATTGGCCAAAATTGTTACAGCTGAAACCTTTAGGCATCAAACCCTGAGTGAAGTAACCTAGACCTTAACTTTGGTAGGAATGCTGTCAGTCCTGCTCAGATCACTTGCTACTGTTGCATACATAGCTATCTAATCTACTTTAAGTACATGCTAATTACAACAAAGCTGAGAAACTTCTGTAAATTATAGCTGGCAACAGGAACAAAGAGTTCTTAATAGCATGCGTTCAAGAGATAAAAGTGATTACAGCTAGACATTTGGTAAAGGAGCTGATAGACAAACTTGTTTCAATGTAATATTAATTTCTTATTTCTTATAAAAAATTTAAAAAAAGGCTTCAACAGCTCGGATTGTTGAATGACCAGTGGTGCAAAGCTCTATTGAAAAGGTGGTGCAGCAAGTAAACTCCTTGGTCTGGTGAGCCTTTCTGTGTTGAGTATGTAAGTTTCTCCAGGCACACATGGGTTTTTTTTATGTTTCCTCCACTTTACTCTAACAGACCAAATACATGCCCGCTAAGTTACTTGATGACTCTAAATTGCCAGTAGATGTGAGTGAGTAAATAAATGGTTATCTTTCTCTCTACGTTGGCCCTGTGATTGGCTGGCAGCCAGTCCAGTGTACACCCTGCCTCTTGCCCAATGTTAGCAGGAATAGGTCCAGCCCCAGCAACCCCTCAAGGAAAAAGCTGTGGAGATAATGTTTAGATGGAAGTATCTCTAAAAATATATTTGATCCTTGTTTAAAAGTTTGAGGTGAGCCCTGGGGCCAATTTATTAGATTTCAAGGGTGCCCTGGCAAAAAATGTGTATTGCATAAAATTTCTTTAGCATCACACAATAATGTAACTAATAAAAAATTCACTGTCAAGATTGTGTTAGTGGTTCATCTTATCATTTGGATGTCAGTTTCTGCATCATTTTACAGTTTCACAGTGCTTTACTATTAAATCAATACAACATTTATAACTGTTATTATAGATTAATAATACTATATAGTAGAGTTGTGCATTTCACTTTTTGTTACTGCCCCCAACAATTTATGAAAACTTAACAACTGTGATTAAACATTTTGTGTGCAATATCAAATGTTGCACTTATTTTGTATTTTTTAAATCTAAATGTCTAACCTCTTATGTCTTCCTCCTCTTTTTTTCTTTTTTGTATTTTTACTTACACATATATTTCAGTTTTTTGCTTTTTCATTTGATGTTCAGACTAACAATGTTAAGAGCATCTGAGTTTATGCATGTGGTGCATGTTTTAAACAATATAGGTAATAGTGTTTCATAACTGTGATTTTAAACTATCAAAAATTTGATTATTGTTTTTGCCACAATTCATTCACAGAGATTACACTCATATTTAGAATATATGTGAGTCATAAATATGAATAAAAAAACAATCAGAGATTATGAGGCTAACATTCCATGAACAAACTGCCTCAGCATTATGTGCACAGCTAGACGTCAAACAGAGTATCCTACTTATGCCCCCAGAACTGCAGCATATATCTCCTTCTGCTGTCTTCCACTAGAGGTAAACAAAACCATCAGACATTTTTATGGCCGGGTTCCTTTCTTATGTCTCAGCAAACATCTTTGTCTGTCTGTGTGTTATATAGAGGAGGAGGTAAACAGTGAGGTAACAGCTTGGCTGGTTTTTCAAGGCCGTGTAGCTGTCTGTGACAAAATAATGTAGTGTGGGTAAAGAGCTGCCCTTGTGAGAAGAGACAGTAAACTGTACAATACCTGCCATGATAACATAGTTGATTAAGAAGATGTGTGGGAGGAAAAGGCTAAAAACTCATACTTAAACAGCAAAAACATGATGAACCCTTCTAATTTGTTATTATTTTTTGTTTAAACTAGGGCTGTCGAATGATTTATTCTATTTTTTAGCAGTTGACTGCTCAACTGTGACATTTTATTATAAGTTTTAAATACATATTTACAAATTAATCATTCTGCTAAGATTGTAAGCCCAGAATGACACTGTGGGGCAGTTCTCACCAGTTTCTTGATTTGTTAATCAAAATAATGCAGAGGAATTAGGATCAGAATAAGTACTCATGAGTTTTTAATCAGATCTTTATAGTAGCTTGCAGGATGGTAAAAAAGTGTAATGTTTAACATTACAAGGCACATTTTACTTTTGATCTGACCACTAAGCTCAAAGGAGCGACAGTGTCCTTTTTTCTATCACTGTGACAGCAGGGAGATGCTATGCTAAGTAACATCCAGCTGCTTCCCTACAAGCTGCTTAACTAAGGCGCACCGAAAACAACAAAATACACAATTAATGCAATTAGGGCAATTAAATTAAATTATTATTTTCATTAGGGGTTTCTTCATGCAGTTGAATATTTGAGAGTTTGCTCAGAGGAGCCTGGTAACATTCCCAGTCACAAAGTTGACTTTTGTACTTTTCAGTCACATGACCAGTGCAGTTAGCTGGAGGGCAAAACAGAGTCAGTTAGCATTAACCACTGTCTGGACCCAACTGTGGCACTAGATTTTAAAATTTCATGTTTACCCATGTTTATATACACAAAAAAACAATTTAATTACCAGTTATAGGCACTTTGGACCCTTATTCAATACCCAGACAGACAAGTCTTGGCTGAAAGGTCACTTCAGTTGTGTTTACATGCAGCACTATCAAAGAATCCCAACTCTTACACCAATGCCAGGTTAAAAATCTATAGATATACAGGCAATTTCTGTATTTTTGGTTGTGTCTGGATCAATAGCAACTGACTGGGGGGTGAGGGACAAAAAAACCCTCCACAATTAAGTAGCAGTGTGTAATGAGCTAACATTAACTTGTTAATGTTTTTTAATGATAGTATCAATAGTATTAGTAGAAAATGGACTGGCTGCATATTTCCAGTAATCCGAAGTGCGCTGCTGGCCCACTCACTGACGGAGTAAGGCACAGGCTGTGGAAACAGACTGGTTGAAGAGACTGGTGGCGATCTGCGGCGGAGTGACCATTTCACAGATGGATTACATGGAAATGGGGGGTAAGGGGAGGAAGACATAAGAGGTCAAATATTCATCCTAACAGAGAGAAAAACATCCTTATTTGACACATGACAGTGTATTCAGCAGGTCACAACTTCCTGTTAGTAAGAACATTTCAAGATCCTTCCATCACTGGTGTGCTGTGCTGGGTCTGTCTTTAGTTAAGGGTCATAGAGCAGAACAATGTCTAATTCTAAATAATTTACTTATGAGGGGTCAGGAGGGGGCAGAGCTTCTACGCAGGACTAAGGCGGAGGGCAGCACCTATATTTAACCCTCTGTGGGTGTGTGTGAACGTCTGCATTCCGGTTTCTGTTCCTTTGTTTTTACACAAGGCAGACACTTTTATACTTTATCACTTTCTACTCTGTACTCTCCTGTGGGTTATGAATGACGTATAATGAATTGCACATTGTTTCTCTTGCAGAAAAGCCATGTTTAAGAAAGAGCAACAGGTAGCGTTTAAAACAAAGAAAAAGCAGAGACCTTACTCTTCGTCAAAACCATCAATACATTTAACAAGGTTTGACAGAACCTCCTATATATTTGCTTTAATTTGAAATACCCTGTAATTTGACTAACTTTAAAGATGTTAAATGTATATTAGTCTTATACAAACTTAGTATCCATGTAAAAATCAATACAAAGAAACAATGGGGTTTATAAGAACACCTCAAGATCTATGAAAATGTATTAAAATCATTCAACATATTAGTCCAGTTCTGTCTAATGTGAGTTACATTTGCTAATATGAGCTGGGGGCCTGTTGGGAAAAGATAATTAAAATGTGTTTACATTTTAATCTGCCTTGCTAGATCTGTTTAGTTTTGTTAGCACTTGTTAGCTGGGGATTTCTATGACATGCAAAACTTTTCCCAAAATTCTCTGCAAAAACAGTTTCATTTTTAAAGTTATTCTACCAAGTCCAACAGTGTTACGTTTCAACTTGTGACCATGTGATCTGTTAACTAGTTTTAAAAGGCATTTAGCATTTGTTTCCTCATTTATATATATCAATTAGGGGGATATTTTATAAGCTAAATCAGACACTACCACGATAAAAATTGAAAAATGTTCATTAGTACGCTTTTTGGTTTCAAAGTCTCCTGTAATTTCCACAACCATAGACACATGCGGTTATTGGCAAAAAAAGGAGAACTGCAACTATGAAAGTTTGTCTAAGCATAATATACATCAGGGCATGGCCTAAGAAACTTTGCAGCTACCTAACCAGAACATCACATACTGTCAGATAGGGGTGCCCAATAAAGTGATTTTGCTTTAGAATCATATTCATGAATAGACTCAAAGTCAGTTAAAGATGTTGATGAATTAGTTTTGATCTACCCATCTTTAAACTTAATAGCTTCCATATCCAAACATTTCTTTAACCTAGCAAAAATGTTTTTGTTCTGTTTTAAGGTGTCCACAGTAACTCTAGATGACTGTTATTAGCTGCTAAAAACATCACAAATACAAGGGTAGTATATCTTGACCACATTTTTAAACTTTTGAAGGATTCACAACCCTAATGTTGGATTGAAAAAAAAACCACTTTTGTGCAAAGGATGTGCTCTTGAAAAATTAAATTGCCAGTGGGTTTGTCCAAAGGGTCTGACCCCCCCTCAAAAAACACCTTTTTTTCACTAACCTTTAGTTTAGGGAAGAGGATGTAAATAAATTACGGGATCACAATATGGATATCTTAACTTAATCTTTCAGACACCCAAGCACACTGTTCACAAATATTGCAGTAACAAAACTGAGGTAATTTTACCTCAGTGCTCTGATGAAACACTCAGCTATAGGCAAAAGTTTGTCAAACTGGAAGAAATCAAACAACAGTTGCAGTGAGAGAGGGCTCCTAGTCAAGTGAATTATGGGTGGATGTGCAGGTAATCCTAACTCAGTTGTTAGAAAAGTAATTAAATATTTTTTGTGATGATAAAAAATAGAGGCACTTTTCAATAACACAAGTAGAGTTATAATTTGGCAGTGTTCTGCTTCTAACCCCTGAAGACTTGTTTACTTTATAACCTTCCAAAATAAAGCTACTGGAAAAAAAGGAACTACCTTTTAACTTTTAGGAACAAACAAGGATGGAGACAAAAATGAAAGGATGGAACAAAAAAAAAAGTTGAGGTTTAGTACCATGGTGAGCTCCATGCCGTCGTCCTCCTCGCCTTCCTCTCTATTGTCCTCAATTTCCTCCATGACCTCAGCCTTGGCCTCGGCCACAAGCTCCCGCAGAGGGCGATTGGACGTTACTGATCGGACGAAAGGGTGCTGTGGACACAAAGGGACAAAAGAGAAATGGTTAATTAATCAACAGATAACGTGGCTGATGCTTAAACAGCAGGAACTCTCACAAATTCTTGCTCTTTTTTATGTCCTCTGACTGAGCTTGTAAACTTATATCCATTTTTGAGACTGACTGTCTTTACAATTGAGAGACTAAAAAGCTTTACTGCAGGGTAAAAACCCACATAATAGTAAAATGATATTGTCCATGGATCTTAGTATCATCAGACTGAAAAACTATTGCTTGAGGTGCATGACCAAATATGATGACATTCAGGAAATGGCTGTAAAAATATGCAAGCCTTGTAACTGTTATGTCATCAATCTAAGAGGAAAAAATGCCAAGGGTACTGAGGAAGAAATACTTGAATGATGGGAAAATATAACATATAATGTCATTACATTAGGTAGCCCGTGGCACTGTTGGGGACAAGCTACAGTGGACTTTCACTGCAGGAGAAACTCTATCTACCACCTGCCAGTTCCCTGACAGCTACAACAATAGCCCCCTTAATAGCACCCTAATGCTTTAGTGTTCAGTGTGATATCATGTTAATATAACACCTAATATCTTCATTTCTATTACAGCTCAAACAAAGGAATGCTATTTTTATGGAGAGTGCAAATAAGTCAGAAATAATATGAATGTACCAGAATGAAAAGCTAAATTCAGAGTTAAGTGCTCCTAGGATACAACACTGATCATGTATTATTCAGATGCTTTGCACACACTGTAATTTAATTGGAACAGCTGACAACAGGGGAAAAGGCCACAAGTGCTGCTGGACCATGAAGTGTGCACATTTGTGTTGTTAATGTGTGTGGGGTCCTGTCCTTGAGTGCATTAGGCACTGGCTCTTAACAGCTCCAATGACAAACAACAGTCAGCTATTGTTTAATCAGGAAGTGTGAATGCTGAGTGCAAGCAAGACATTTGTTGCATTGAAGTGGAAATAAAAACACCTTGGAAAGACTTTGAGATACACAAGATTTTAAAAATATGTTCCATAAATAATCATATAATCAAGTTCTTGGGTTTATTATATTGAAATTTGAGTTCCAAGTAAACATAATGAAGAGAATACTGCCAAAATCTACTCAGTGTGTCACATAATTAAAGGCAGAGTTGTGGATGCAGGAAAATGTACAAATGCTTCAACATTACCCCCAACACATTGCAGGGTGCACTCAGATTGGGCACGAGAACTGTACCCTTGCATGTTTAATCCCTTAATTTCAGTTTGATTGTCTTATGTGAATGCTTCATGCACTGCCAATATTATACTCTTTAGAGTTTTATTTGCCCTTTACAGTGTGACTAATATGTTTCCTCCACATGATAGAGCACCTCTATGTGCTAGAAAAAAAGTCTGCTGCATTAAGACCTCTCCCTCTTCCCCTATATGTGGCACGTGCAGCTGCCTAAAACATCAAATTCCCCCAGCCACCTCAAGTAAATCAGTGTAAGTCCCTTGGCTGGCAAAGGCAAGACCATCACATAGCATAGATGTTAGAATGAATGCAGAGTCATTGACAACACGGCTGAACTGACCAATTAGCACAAAGTAGACCTGTAAGCCAACCAGACTGGACCAGGCCCATGAGGGAAAGGGAGCCTGAAAGAGGCAGGAGTGTCTCAGACACATAGAGAATACAGCACTATGAGAGGTACTCAGTGTATGAACCGTTTTTTGAACATTTGTGATACCACAGCCATCATCAAAAATTAATATATGAACCTGATCGGGGCCAAATATGACCTCTGTAAGCACGACACTTCTTGGGGTCTTTGCACACTTGGAAGAGGCATACTTTGGCAAGGTAAGCTGGCTCTTGCCTGAGCACCACTATGAGGGTTACATGAGTGAGGTGCAACCACTCCTTTGAGAAACAATTTCAAACAATGGCCTGAATTGCTCTCCTTTGTGCTGAATCTGGCCTTCAGATTTTGATTGGGAGTGTATAGTCTAAGAGAAACTTTAAAGGGGAGAAAATTAAAAAAATATACCACCTATTGTGCTTAGGCCACCTGATTTTTTTTGCCCTTGTAATGGGAAAATGGCATCTTTATAAAGACTGAGTGACTTATTTGCACATTTTAAGGTTTTGAGTGAAGGCAAAGGTAAAATTAAAAAAAAAAAATCACAAACCTTTAGCTATACCCTTGCAAGTTTTTATATCTCAAGTAGAAAATACAGGAGCCTTTATTTTTAATGAATTATTTAACTGGGTGATTTATGTTTTATTTTCTCAGTGGATTTGATTTATTTTTATTTATTTTATCTCCTACTTTGTAAACTGTTCTTAAACATGCCAGAGGCTCTGGGATTCTATTGTGTTAATGCAATTTTAAAATAGTGTTTGATTTATGTCTTGTTAGCTGGGACACTGTTTAGTTGGTCTAAAGCTGAGCAAGAGTTACGTTCTCACATAGCACTGCCTGACAGCATTAACAATAAATTTTGATTGGATGATAGAGCGCACATCAGAGATACAGGTAGACTTTCTAGTCTAAAGCTTTTCTAGACAATGTACCTTAGGCAAATAAAGAAAGCTTTAAAATCTATACATTTACTAAATATTGAGTCTTTGTCCATAAAATTTATTAAAGGATATATGGTCCCTACATTATGAACATTATTGCAAGCTCCCTTTTCCTGGATGAAATCAAATGGGTAAAACAGTAAACAACTAGCTTCCCTCATGAATCTAGCTGCTTTTTCACTGCCATCATGGATTAGGATGTGGATCAGTGAAGCAAATGTCCTCTCTTTCAGGTTTCATGTTGCTTTTAGACCCAGAGAAGCTGGTGACTCTGGGACTTACATGCATGGCTGGAAAAGGTTAAATGTGAACAATATGGCCCATTAAGAGGACCGGAGCTGGGAGCTGAACGAGTGCAGAGTTACCTGGAGAGCAGGGACAACGGAGTGTATTTTAAGGGATAAATTTAAGTTTGGGGCCTTGAGTGAGGACATTTTTGGGAGAGTGAGGGCGTTGTGGTTGGTCCTCACTTCCTTCAAGGGTGGTTCAGATGTAATGGCTTGTTTTCAGGGTAAAGGGTGTGATTTAGTTTAGGTTAAGTTCAGGGTAAGGGTTGAGGTAAGACAGGGGGTAATTTTGGTCTATATAAATAAAGTTGACTTGGCCTTTATTCTCACAAAGATAAGCATGTCAGTCTGACACTTCTACACGTTGTTATAAAGCATAGTTTCTCTTTCAAAAATAAAATCATACTATTTGAAGAATATTTTCCTGACCATGAAAAAATTCAAGACCACACAGAAACTACATGCCCAAGAAAGTTATTAGTACTTTAGTAGCTCATTCAGAAAAAAGGGCTGGCTTCTTTAAGAGTTATTTCTTTAACACCACTGAGGAAAATCCATCCCTCTTGAATGGATTGGGATATATTTTTACCAGACCTCAGGTATTACAGTCAATGCACCCTATCCCCAAATAATTCAGCATTTCGTGCGGAGTAAGTGTGAAAGTGATATTAGACTATCCAGCTAAAACTGAGACAACTTCCTCTTAAAAGTGGTCTACACAACTATTAGTAGATCTGGATATCCATGAATATCTACCACGATTATATTGGTTATACTACAATACTATTCCATTCCAATTCTGGGGTCACAATCTGATTCTAAATCAATTTTCAGTTTGATTCTCAATATATAAGTCATTGCTAATTTGTTATAAAAGGTGTTTATTTTAGGATCTACTTCTTTCTGTTCACAATCAAGAGCCTTTATGTTGTGACAAACTAATGTTAGCAGCAAAGCTGATATATTGAGCAGCAAACATATCATGAGCAACACAGCTCCTGCTCAGCATTCAGAGAGAGAGGAGAGAGAGGCTGCACAACAGTAGGATCGTTGTGCTGAAGTTTACTTAATATGAGAGGAAGTACATTTGGAAAAAATAGGGTCTTTTAAAAACTATTCATGGACATCTTGAACTGATTTGAAATCTTCTACTTGAATTACACTTTGATTCTAATGTTGAACATTTTTAGCAACTCTAGTGTGTTTCTGTCCTAAATATTTATTAACAGCAATTTGTAGTCTGCTTCACCCCCAACACTTTTCATATTTTAGCTTATTTTCATTGCTGTTCAATGGAAACCCCCGTCTTCTTCTGCTCCACCCAGTTAACTTCAGCTCTAGTTACCTTGTATTGTCAGCAAACTGTAATGAATAATAAAATAGAGACATGGTGAGCCAAAAGGTTAGCCAGCTAATGGCTGCTTCTGTACAAATCAGTCCAAACGATTCTGTTTCTGGCAACAGTGACATATTTGTTATCTTCCTTGCTTGGATCATCTCATCCTTTACCCAAGGGACTTTTTTTAGAGGCTACATTTAGGATTTAAGCTAGGTGCTAACTTTTGGCATCACCTCATTTGTGCTGGGCAAGTAGTGTAATGGTATAATATTAGGATGTTGACTTTTGCATAAAATTATCTTGTAGAGTGCTGTTTATGTCGGTTTAGACCGAACAATGCTGACTGCAGCTGAAGCTCCGATGGGTTGGTGCTGAACTTTTAAAAGTGCTACAAAATGTGATAACTTCAAGTTCCACTAGTGTATGATCTTAGGAAATTGTGTTTTAGTGCTAAAATTACAGGCTCATGCTCACACCCATACCTAAGGGCAATTTAGAGTGACCAATTAACCTAATGAGCATGTTTTTTGGTCTGTGGGAGGAAGCCGGAGTGCCCGGAGAGAACCCACGCATGCACGGGAAGAACATGCAAACTTCACACAGAAAGGCCCTGCCGGACCCGGGAATCGAACCGGGGACCTTCTTGCTGTGAGGCACGTGCACTACCTGCTGCGCCACCGTGCCGCCCTACAGGAATAGTTGTTACTTTATAATGTACTTTTTATTAACAAGAACGTGCTTTCTGATTTCTGCTCATGGCTGAAACTGGAACGCACTTTAACTCGGAGAAGATGTAATTCCCAGCTCCCTCATCAGACCTCCGAAGTAAATGGAACGCAGCATAATTGTTTTATCAAAGTGCCTTCAAGGAAAAGAAAACTGGATCACATATTAAACCAAAAAGGTTGCCTGCATGAAATCGAATAAGTCATGCAGAAAAAAGCTAAAACACCTTGAAGAGCACTAATAAATTAAAGCATCCAGTGATTTTACACAGTAGTTTGTTGACTTAAGTTACTGATCACACAAGTTCACACACAGTCAGGCTTTCAAAATTTTTATCAATGCTATTCTGGGCGAATCTACAAGAAGTCAAATGACTTCTTGTTGCATCTCTGAGCTATTTGTCATACCAACGGCTGCCGCTCCAACTGTTGACCATGTGGGTGTGTGGGCTAAAACAGATTCATGCACTATAACAAACTTCCTGTTGTTTCTGAACCACTCCCATGCAACAGTTCTTTGAACTCAAGTGGTGTTTTTCATAAACCTTCTGCACCTGCCTAAAAGGTCAGGGTATGGGTTAGTGAAATACCTGCAAAGGCACATGCATGGGAATAGATAGTGTCAAATAAGTATGTCACATGGTAAACAGTATGCATTAATTGGTTGTGTTTATGCATTACAATATTGTAAAACAACTGCAAAGGTTTGGTATGGTGATAAAATAAGTTAAAATTCAAAACATACAATCATGCAAAGGGGAAAAACACCAATAATTATATGTGAATGATGTGAAGGCAAAAAAAACAAACTTCTGAACATTCAGACTATGAGAAACTATATGGGGGGAGATTCTGTATTATTTTTAATGAGAACATGTCATCCAGATGGTCTCCCGGCAGCCACAGTGACTGATACTGTGTCATGTTGTTTTGTAAACATGTGGAACAGACACAAGGCAATCCTATTAATGCAGTCACTCCAGGATTCCCATCATTTGCTTCATACACTCCAGTGACAAACATCTTACCAAAAACTTGTCACATACTCTGATTGTTAACTCCCTTCATAAGAATTTAATGCCTTCATTGCAAAACTATCTCCCCTAACTACTATGTGACAGCCGTGAGGAGCAGCAGGCAAGATAAACATCTGAAACCTCCAGCACGGCACCAAAAGCCGGACCACACCCGTCTCTCCCCCCAACTAGAGAGCACATGCAGGATTCCCAGCGGGCCTGGGTCGAGGAGTTTCATCCCTGCCTCACTGTATTGGCCAGAGGTGGCGAGCACAGGGGTTATCCAGACGTGCTATTGGCTGAGGGTGGGAATGTAAATAGTTGGCATTCCCCCCTCAGCTGTGGGATACAGACAGGAAACCTCGACTCTGAATTTTAATAGACGCTGTGCTCTGGGTTTTAATCCACACCCTGTTCACTTTTCTTTCATTTTCATTCCTTGGATTTTTGGAAACTTTTTCACAGGCCATCATAATGTTTTACAGCAAGAAAACCAGTTACCTGATTTAATATGTATTATGAAAATAAGAAACAAGAAACTTTGTGTGATCTTCTAAGGACAAATATTTACATTTCTAAGATATTAAGTGTATCAGATGTTAAGTTTTGACAGGGTTTATACACCTTTTCCAAGGTCAAATAAAGAACTTTTTCAGCACAGTGGAGTAGGGATTCAACAAAGAAATTTCTTGTGGTTCAGTTCATGCTTTTTGTTGACAGGTTTTGGTTCTAACATCCAGGTATGTGCTGGTGTTATTCTGATGCATTTTTGGCTAATTTAACAGCCACCGAAAGGGGTTATATGGCAATAAATGGTGCCATTTACTTTAAAAGGAACAAAATCCTAACGTTGCACAGCAGCTTGATACGCCTGATTCAGTAGGTGTCATCAGGCAGACCCATCTTGCCAAGCTACAATCTGCAATGACTGTCCTCAGCCTGTAGTGGCATGGCCCAATCAGAGTCCTTTAAATCAGGAAGAGGCGGGAGCTATGAGTGAGACGACAGCAGGAAGTGACTGGTCATGCAGAGATTAGTACAATTGCAAACAGCCCCAGAAGATGTTTTGTCAGATCTGGGCTGAATTTATTTATTAAATGAAAAACAAATAAGAACACTGAAAGCATCTCCCTATAGAAAAGATATTTCTGCTCCACTTCTGTCATGTTTTGCTGAGAGTTTGTTTCACAAAGTGGCTCACGATCATCCAGTCATCTGTTGGATATGCTTTTGAAAGATTCTGCCCTCCCCAAACACTTACAATGGGCTGTTGTTCAGATGGAAAAGTGAAATATATTCAGTATAGTATATATAAAAGGGTCAATTAGTGTGTCAGGTTAACAAAACCCTCTCCATAAACATATTGGTGTATTTAATAACTTAAAATAATAAAATGGAAAAACATTAAAAACATAACAAAAGACAAAGTCTTCTTGACCCTGCTGGGTCACAGCTGTTTCGTCTCTCAGATATTGCAGGATCACCTCCAAACAATGTTAGGTCAGTTGATTAATTTGTATCCTGCTGATTTCAACACACATGAGGAACTGGATCAACAAAGTGTCCAGCAGCAAAGTTAGGAAGCACTTTAATGTGAAATGGGAAAGGGAGGTTTTTTTTTCCTGCAGTAGAAGTCAGTGCTTTGAATCTGCATATTACCTAAAGCAAATTGATAGTTTTTTTCAAATCCCAAAATGACAATTAAAAGGTAGTTCATTTAATGCAGAAAGTAGATGTACTCAAATCTTACATCCCCCTTTTACAGAAAGTTGATGGTAAAGTTAAGAGTGGTATCTTGCTTCAACTTCAGCTCACTGTATCACTGGATGCTACTTGCCAAGGATGGTGATATGTAGCAATTCAAAGGTCCAAGTGATGGTGATGTAGTCCAGCTGTCTTTCTATAAACCAGTTCTCATTGCACACATTAAAGAACACAACAGAGAAATGCGTCACCCTTCAGGGACATTTACTGAGAAGTCAGGTTTAAATGCTCTTATATGACTATTTGACTTATTATTTGACTTATTTGTCAAATACAGGTCAGAGTCTGTGCATGTACGTTTAAATATGAAGCTGACAAGTTTTCATAAAACGCAAAATGTAATCTTAACTATAAATGATTATATAATAGTTGTTTTCTATTCAGTGGAAGGGGCATCTCATTAAAGAAGCTACCATAAGGTGTGTTCACCCAAGTCGCGTCGCCTGTCCAAAAATACCTCATTTTGGTCACCGTCGCTCAGTGACATCAAGTTCGCTCGAGTTTCACTGCAATCATATCATATCATATAATAGGATGTATTGGCTGACATTATTCCAACTGTATCCTTTTGACTCACCTACCAACCACAAAACACTGCAGCTGATGGCCCTGCAGCAGTATCGTCTATCAGCTGCACCTCGAGTAGGAGTTCTCTGTGGTCCCGTTAAGGCGGAACTAACGCACTTACTAACTAATGTTCCCCACATGGACATGGATTGTCACTCTGTGAACCGGAATAAAATCAGTCTGTCACGGGTGTCGTTACACACCCACACAACGCTGATTGGCTGTCGCAGCACAGCCACAGGCGATGTCACCTGAAGAGTTCAAATTTTTCAACTCTGGCGACCGAGCGACGTGTTCTGGTCCCACGTCCAGAGCGACCAAGTTGTCCAGATCGCGTCCGTCGCATCACCAGAGCATTGGCCCCGCCCCATCACGGCTGTACATTGACTTTACATGCAGAGTGGTCGCCCAGGTTGCCCAGGTCGCATTCGGTGTGAACGAACCTTTAAATGTAAAATGTTGCCGGACACATTGATATAATTGAGAATTGTTGCTTCACTACTTTCGGTCTGTATTTTAAGCTGTTCAGAGTAAAGAAAAATTTTTAAAATAATGAATTCATACAAATACATTTTTACTCAAAATGATTATTACTCCTTCTTCTGTATGAAAGCAGATGATATTTAACCTGACATGCCAGATGGACCGGTCAATATATTTTATTAGTCCATGTGGGAAAAGGTCCATAGAAAGTGTTTGGGAATGGGCAGAACCTTTGAAAAACATATTTGGCAGGTGATTGGACAATCATTCCATCAGTTACATTCATTCAGGGCCTATGGCATAAGGCTGGAGCTACAGCAGTGGTGTAAAGCACAGAACATAGGCCATTTCATGATACAAACTCTCTAAACATATCAGAAGTGGAGCAAAAATATCCTTTCTATTGAGAAGTTTATTTGTATTGTTATTTTTGTTTTCTAATCAATAACGAAATGTGGTCCAAAACTGATGTAACTGCTACAGAAGCTGTGAGCATCTATGCTGATCTCTGTCCAAGCAGTCATTTCCTGCTGTCATCTCGCTCGTAGCTCCCACCTCTTCCTGCTTTAAAGGACTCTGATTGGGCCGTGCCGCTTTGGGACGCTCACAATCGTCATCTTACCGGGGAACATGGTAAGATGAATCTGGCTGATGACAGATATTAAATCAATCTGATCCATCTGCAAGGCAAGGTTAGACAATATGCTATAAACAACAAAATCTGTCTTTTTGATAGCAGACTAAAAAAGAGGACAAAATACAGAATGTTTCCGTTTTAGACTCTGCATCGATTCTAATATGTGTTAAAATACAAACCCCAATTCAATTTAAATTGGAACATTGTGTAAAACATAAATAAAAACAGAATAGAATGATTTGCAAGACATCCTTAAATATCTCGTCTTTATAGTGTATTTAATTGAATATAGGTCAAAAATAATTAAAGATTGTATTCTGTTTTATTCACGTTTTACATAGTGTCCCAACTTCCTTTGGAATTGGGATTTGTAATACAATTTCCCAAGCAGGCATTTCAAACTTAAAATATCAAGCATTTTTTTGTACCTTATCAGGATTCCAAGTACTTTTTAAACATGTATTGTCAATATTAATTCAAGCATTTCAAAGGGGTTGAGCAACCTTAAAAACTCTAAATTACTAAATGGCTCCATTTCTCACCCACTTTTCTCACCTCACCCACCCTCTGTTCCTCTCCCTCTCACATGTAAATGCCCTCCACAGGGCGCCACTGACTTCCCCAACATAGATCACTCCATTCAGGTCTTTAAATAGCAGATTATGTGTGTGTTTGTGCAAGATAAGGGCAGAGCAAGGACAATGTACCATCATGTACCAAAGTGCAGCATTGTATAACTTTTGCCAGGCTGTAACTGCACATTGCATCATAACTTACCTCCATGAGTTGAGCTGCAGTGGGACGGGTCTCTGGGTTTTTTTCCAAACATTTCTTTAGAAAATCTTTAAACTCTGGTGACCTTGGGTAAAAAAAGAAAATAAAGCTCAAAAACATGATGGGTTGAGGGGAGAATTGTAACATTACAGAACACTTCTAGAAATGAGAAGTTGCTACACGGGGATCAGCTCTGTGCACAGCTGAGGTTTGTGAACCAGAGCTCTTAAAAGAGGTGATGAGTCAGCTCCGCATCCACACCTCTCCTTTCAGCACCTGATAACTTCACTTCTGCTGTGCTAACATTTGCCGTTTTGGAACATTCAGACCTGTAAAAGTGATAGACGGAGGTTATGGTCCAGCACTCGGCCTCTGTGCTGAGTCGCTGCTGCAGGTTTGTACAGGGCAAATAGCACTGCAGGAGGAGAGGGGAGGACAGTGTGATGCATGAAGGGTCCACAGAAGATCACAAGGCACTGAATGCACAAGACTTCAGTAAGGGAATGAAACTATGTGACCAGTGAGATCTAGACAAGCAGATGAATTATGAACTCCTGTTGACTTCAATGAAACCCAATTGGCTTTGCCTCCCTTTCCATGATGTATTTTTTGCACCCCTGTCATTTTTTATTCAGTTTTCAGTATATCTATTCAGATTAGGGCTGTCAGACAATTAAATGGCAAACTGCAATGGATTTAATTACATGGATTGGTGCTTTTAAACCAAACGTACCAGTGTCTTGATTACGAAATCAGATGAAGAAATTAACTTGACAGAAAGAACTGTACTCAACATGTTTGAAATTTGTTCACTATTTTAATAAAAGGTCTCAGTTCACACAGAAATGCTCTATGCCTCTTTAAAGGAAATAAAATGGTCAGGTTTTACTTTCCGGAATTATTATGTAACAGTATGTGTAACGTGTGTTTTCTGCTTGTCACAGGCAGATGCCATGACTGTTTTGAAAGCCTGCTCTATGGCTTATAACCCCTCCTCCCCTTTTATTAAACTTAAATCCTTGCTTAACAGACACCCAAGAAATGATATAAATGATCAAACACAAATGAACATGGGACCTCTGAGGTCATCTAAGTGTTTTGATCAATCAATCTTTATTTGATTAACCCCAATTCATAACAAGTGTTATGTTGTTTAGCCATGTCAATCATTTCCCTTTTTCAAAAATCAGGAATCCTCGACAAAAACAGGGCTCTTTGACTTTGGAACGCTCTGCCTGAGGAGATAAGTCGAGCTGGATCAGTGACATCTTTAAAATCACATCTTAAAACTCACTTTTTTAGATTTGCTTTTACATGATGTTTTTTATTGCTTACAGACTTGTTTATCATCCGTGTTAGCTATTTACCTTATCTACATACTTATTTTACAATTACTTATTCTTAAACCCTGCTGCTCTTACTCCCCCTCACCGGTTGTCTTCGTTTTAGTCCTGTTTTTACCATCTTTTCAGGTTTGAGTATACCCCCTTTTTAATTATTATCATATCTCTTCTATTTTATTTTATGTTTTTATTTTTTCTCTTTTACCCATCCTCTATCTACCCTTTTCCATCTTCCTGAAGTGATGCGGTCAACTATCAACTATCAACTGTCATCACTTTATGTATCTATAAGCCTGTTATCTATCAACTGTCTTACTGTCTCCTTATCATTATATATGAAACAAAGATGTCAGCTGTTTCCCTCTCACTAGTTTACCATTTTCTTTCCTTCTGTTGCTCTAATTAACATGACCCTCTGTGCCTTTCCCTTTGACTCTTTCGGTCTCTGTTGACCTGATTGTTGATTTTATTGTACCCAGAGTTCTGCCTTTTTCAGCCATTGTTTTGTTTTGTCTGTTAAAGCACTTTGTAAACATCTGTTTTTAAAGGTGCTATATAAATAAAGTTATTATTAAACCCCTACCCCTTTCCAGTGAAAGTACATGGATGTATTATATAATTAGACCAATGCTGTTGTTTGAACCAGGCTGTGAAGATATTAACCGTCCATTTCCAGCACACAATTATAGCACTTCCAGGGTTCCTGCAGCCAGCTTCAAGTGAACACTTGAGGGACTACAGCTTTTGGAACATCCACATGGACCTGCTTGGTCACCAGTTGGACGGCCCTAATTCATGTATATTCATGACGGATGCTCACCATTTGTTTGGATGGTCCAGAGTGGGTGGCTCCGACTTGGCTATCTTCAGCAGCACCCTCATGGGGTTAAGTTCATGATGGGGAGGCTCTATCTGGGCGAGTTCAATCAGAGTGATTCCTAGAGACCAGATGTCTGCCTTGTAGTCATATGGAGCATCCTTCATGGTCTCACACATCACCACCTCTGGGGCCATCCTGAGATAGAAAGAAAAGGAGATGACATTAAATCTTAAGGAAATTACACATCACTGGATGTTGGTTATCTAGTCAAATTTAAACGGTTCCTAATCAAAATACTTTAATAATCTTAATCCTTAATCCAAGTAAATATTAAGGATTGTCAAGATCTCAAGCAAACAGTTTCTCCACATACCTGCTTTTAAGTATATTATTAACTTTGCAGTGCAAAAAGTAAACAACATGGAATGTGAACATCCAGCAAGTTAAAAACCTTCTACGTTTCTTTTGCAGGAAGACAGTTAATATTTAGGTAAGGAAACCTCTTCAGGACTAATACTGCAAGATTGAAAGCAATTAACACTTTCAAGGCTCCTTACTTTTGTCTTGTAAAATCACAATAACAGGATATAAACCAGAGCACAACTTCAGGAAATCTGACACACAGCTTGCATTCTATCTAGCTTTTATTAATAGGTTTGCCACGCACAGCAAAGAATGTGTCCTTTTGTATATCAAACTATGCAGAATCCTTAAGTTTGTTGTCTTGTGGACTGTCCTGCTATGTGTCCTGAAATGAATTACTAGTTGAAGCTTCTGTGTGGAAATGTTGCTTGTCATGAAGTGTAATGAAGTGTAATGATAATACTGATACCCCTACATGACAAACAAGAGGCAAAAACACCAACAATGTCAAGGTTTGTTCTTTCTATGAAGGAAAGCATGAATGGAATTTTAATGCCTGAAACTATTTCATGGTAGGTGTCAAACAGAGTAGCATGTAGAATGATGGAATACATTTTCTTTGGCTAACAGTGGGTGACATATTTGATTGTTTCTAGAAAGCAGGATTAGATTGCTCAGCCAACAAAGTAGGACTTTTGCCAAGGCCAGACTATGTGATGTTTTTGCCTGTGATGACGGTCACTAAGTCAGACTAGGCAATCATAGAGCCATAAAATTGGGCAGGGACTTGGCTGATGCATGACACACCACATTGCTATTGCCAACACCTCATGACTGACACAATGCAAAAAATTTTTTGCATTTTGTGCTGTTGGATCTAGAACTTCAAAGTGCAAAAAGAAGAAATGGGAGCAAGAGACAAAACATTTTGAACAGGTAATTGATTGAAAGGTGCTTTTAAACTCAAATGTGGTTTTATCAGCTGATCAAAAGTTTAAGACCACAGCCTTTAAAAGCCAAAATCTGTGCAAAATTTTGGATCCCATGTAACATTCTTTCAAAAAAATTCACTGCCGCTGAGGTGGAGGATTTGATTGGCTGTCCATCAAGACATAGGATGATCCTTGACCCAAATTAAAGCTGATGCTGACTGCAGCCCAGTAACCATAAGATGGCATCTACAAGGGAAGGGCTTCAAAAACAAAAAAAAGTTTTCGAAGTCCACATCTCCTTCAACGCCACTAAATTGCCCATTTGGACTTTGCAAGGGAGCACCAAACATAGGACGTTGAAAGGTGGAAGAAAGTTTTATTCACTGACGAGAAAAAAATTAATCTTGACAGTCCTGATGGCATCAACGTTACTGGCATGACAAGGAGATCCACCTGAGATGTTTTCTACATGGCACAGTGGAGGGGGCGCAATCATGATCTGGGCTGCTTTTTCCTTCAGTGGAACAATGGAGCTCCAGGCTGTGGAGGGCATCAAACGGCAGCTGGCTATGTGGAGATGTTGCAGGGGGCATCCCTAATGACTGAGGGCCCTTGTCTGTGTGGTAATGACTGAGGGCCCTCGTCTGTGTGGTAATGAGTGAGGGCCCTCATCTGTGTGGTAATGAGTGAGGGCCCTGGTCTGTGTGGTAATGGCTGAGGGCTCTGGTCTGTGTGGTAATGAGTGAGGGCCCTCATCTGTGTGGTAATGAGTGAGGGCCCTGGTCTGTGTGGTAATGGCTGAGGGCCCTGGTCTGTGTGGTAATGACTGAGGGCCCTCGTCTGTGTGGTAATGAGTGAGGGCCCTCGTCTGTGTGGTAATGAGTGAGGGCCCTGGTCTGTGTGGTAATGACTTTTTTTTAACAGGACAACGCTGCAGTTGACAATGCCCATCTGACAAAGGACTTCTTCCAGAGGAATAACCTCAATCTTTTGGACCATCCTGCGTGTTCCCCTGATCTAAGTCTAACTGAGAACATTTGGGGATCGATGGCAAACTTTACAAATCTTTACATCAGCTCCTGACAGAGGATGCCCTCATGAAGCCATCTTCACCACTTGGAGCAACATTCCCGCTATATTTCTGGAAACACTGGCATCAAGCATGCCTGAAGAGTTTCTGAAGTGATCAACAAGAACAGCGGAGCTACTCATTACTCAGTCCTTTGTTGACATATTTATTTCTGTTTGAGGGGTTTTTAGGTTTTCTGAGCTGTGGTCTAAAACTTTTGATCAGCTGATAAACAGCCTATCTCAGTTTAAATGTTGTTTTCAATAAAGCGCTTACTCAAAATATTTTGAGTAAGCGCTTGTGATGCGTTTGATGAATCTGTTTGCATTTTGAAGCTCTGTTTAGGGCCTTCTTAAGGTTCAACAGAGCCAAGTGCAAATTCTTACAATTTTTCGAACTGATCTTAAGATTTTGATCAGGAGTGTAAGATGTCCATCCAAACATCATGATGATTATTATTATTTTTTAGCTAATCCATCACTAATATGGTAAAACTTTAACACCATGAGTCGAAAGTGTTGAATGCAGGCTACAGGGCCCACTC
Organism: Cetoscarus ocellatus; assembly: GCA_037902135.1. NCBI lineage: Eukaryota > Metazoa > Chordata > Actinopteri > Labriformes > Labridae > Cetoscarus > Cetoscarus ocellatus. The sequence goes on along the minus strand of JBAMNC010000154.1, from coordinate 2,496,046 downwards.
ATTATCCGTGGGCAGAGGCAGGAAATGATTTCCTCACGATCGGCCGGGTGATAAAAAGAGCTTCTCTGCTATTACTCACAGTTTGCATGTGTCAACATGGAGCACGCTACACCTGGTCAGTGTGTTTGCTAACAATCTGAGTAATGACTCCATATCTTAAAAGCCAAGATTTATCAAAAAGAAAACAAATGTAAGTTTTATTATTATTATTATTACTACAAATCAGTGCCGGCAAAAGTATTCCTTGTTTTACTTTCTTGATCATCAGTGTTAAAAATAGGGCACAGTCTTTCTTTCTTGAACAGGGAGGGTAACCTGATGGATGATAACCTGTTCTAGTCGATGATTAACTGGCTGTAGATTTATTCTCACAGAGGGACATTGCAGTGGGGAACAAGGTTCAAAGTGACTCACACTTCAAGGGTACCTTTACAGTTTGTTCAGGTTTGGATGAAGGAGCAGTGCTGTTGTGACAACAATGACTGATTAAAGTCCTGGGCGTAGTTATTGCTCGAGTGGTTGTGTATACACACAACATCATGCTCTTTCATGTATAATGGAGGAGCTGTGGTTCGCAGGAAATCTGCTCTCAGAAAGCAATAACCGAGGGCTTACATAAGTCACAGAGCGATGGTCATGTCAACTGTTTTGTTTGTTTGTTTGTTTCAGTAACAAGGTAATTTTCCCTTTACCGGATGAAGTTTTGCAGAGCTTTAGAGATATTAGTTTGAATCAGCGAATGGGATGTTAACATAATGGATTTGTAAGATGTTGAAACAATGACAAACAACTTTTAATCCACAAATTAAAACTAAATTAACTTCCAATTTTTAACTGTCAAGCCTCAAATCCATCCCTTTTAAACCCCTGAAATATTTACTTGAATCGGGAAAATGGGGTCATGTTATGTTTGGCAGGTATACGGAGCGCTCACAAATATCTGAGTGAAAGTAAACCTTCAGATCAATGTGAAATACTGTTCTTAAACTGTATTAATTCTGTCAAGATTACATCAATTACACAATATTCAGGACACATAAAGATATGTTACATAAATCTGAATTCCAGTCATTCTAATTTGAAGTAAAACTCATTCTTCCATCTTTTGAGTAGCTAATTATTATGTACACAGACCCTTCTTTGCATTATTAGGAGGCTGTTGTGAGTTTGTGATTAAAAAAGACTTTACAGCCTGAGAGGAGACTCATGGGGTCTTTTTTTTATAGTCAATGCATTTTATTTAGGGATGCACAATATTGGATTTTTGATGATATATGATTTGTCAACATTTATGATTTCAGTCATCAATATCAGCTACGCCAATGCCAACACTTTTTTGTCAGAAGTACAAAGTCTCCTCTTTAATAAAATTCACCTGCTCCACTCATTGTGCCTGTTTGTGCTAGAACCAGGGGGCAATCAAATAAAACCTCTTGTAAATGAATCTGCAGACATTTAGTGATAATGAAGTAAAGCATGATGTTACAGTCATATATACTCTGCCAATATTTCAGCTGCTATATTGGATGTATATGCTAACATGTATGGTTGATATAGTAGCTGTAAGCAGAAATGATGATATTTGACAATAATTGAACTTTTTAAGCTATTACCTGCCAATACCAATTATTGTGCTGATAATATGATCCCTAACAACTAGAGCTCTGTGTGGCTTTTTTTCTTCTTGAACCTTTGTATAAACAGGCAGGTGCCATTGAGATCAGGGATGTCTTTTTTAAGGGAGAACTGACCAAGAATGACAGCAACACACAGATTCATCAAATGCATCATCTCATGCAATTCATATTACATACCAAGAACAAGAGCATATCATCATTTAAAGCCTGGTTTCAAGAGTTTTCAACAAAGATTTAAGAACATTCAGGCTTATTAAGCTTTGCATTTCAAATCTGTCTGAAGGCCCCACAACTATTTTCACGTAACTGTGTCACTGATGCAATGTATTGCTTGATTTTCCTATCATTGAATGATTAAATGTATATGCCTCTGTTGCAGAACAGAATCAGAGAATAACACAAATTTATTTGAGGAAATCTTTTCTGTTTCAAACAATAAAATGCTGTCAGATTCTTCAGGTTTAATTGGTGAATGACTGAGACTATAACAGTCTATCATGATAACAATGTTTGCGTTTCTTGCCCTCAGCATGATATTGCAGGAAGAAACGCTGTAGGAATATTTTCTATGGCGAGGTGTGAGTTAAATACTCACCAGTATGGCGTTCCAATGAAGGAATCTCTTCTTTGTAAGGTTTTGGTGTTTTTTGCTGATACTCCAAAGTCAGCTGCAGAGAGAAACAGAAAGACTGAGGTGAGATACTGTAGGTGGAGGAAGTTCCCCAAAGGCATTCCACATCTGAAGTGAAGCTGGTTCAAAAACATCATTCAGACAAATAGTTTGTCGACTGTGAAACTGCCATGACTTTGCAATGAACGAAGATACAAAGACAGAATTTATAGCTGGCATGTTTCACCAAACATGCTGCCCTTATTCCCTGGCGTGGCCCTCAGATTACAGGGCTGTTGTTTTCACATTTTTCGCTAGAAGTTGGAATATTACGTGCTGCACTTTCATGGTTGAGGAGTTTTTGGCAGAGATATGAGTGTTTTACTCACCAGGCAGCAGGCTGACTGCTCCAATTACAAACTGGTACCTTCTATTACTGGGACATAAGTGACTGTCTTGCTTTAAAAGACTACAATTCAAATGTTCTTGACTTCCTTGTTAAACATATCATTTAGACAGCTGCATTCTAAACTTTAGCAGGAAGAAATCTTATTCTGACCATAACAATTTTGTGCATTAGATTCTTGCATAACAGAAGAGTTTAATATCTCTAGCATGTTTTCACTTTTGCTTAAAATCGCACAGCAACAGACAACACATTGTGCTGTTGGTCTCATGTTGTGTAATATAAGGCCTCCTCTGTTTCCTATCCACCATGTTTACTTCCTTAACTCCTGTTGTGTCACTGCCTTTTGGAAGAGTGTGGCACCACTGTTTTGTTTAGTGTGTTTGTGGAGGGCACTGATAAGGAAATCAAATTAAGTTTTGTACTAAATGTTATTTGGCCCTAAACAAAGAATCTGTAACAGATCTTTAATTGAGAAAAAAGCTCTGCAGTTATATTTTTAATTATCTTGAACAATTCACAAAGATTTTGATTTTTCTTCATGAACCCTACTGTTGTTTTGTCTTTATTCTTTCACCGAGAGCAAATTTTGAAAAATAATCAACTTATATGAATAAATAATAAATATGAAAAAATATGAATAAAAGCTGGTTAAAAAATGAGTTATTTTTCAGATGGGGACAGTAACAACAGATTTTGTCTAACCTAGTAGCAGTCACTAAGGAGGGCGGAGCTTAACAGATAAGTGCCTCTTAGACCCTGTTTACACAACAACGTTGTCACCAAAAACTAACAGGTTTTTCCTTTGCATTTCAAAAGCACTCCGCGTTCACACAGATCCATGAAAAATGACTGAAAATGCTGTAGCATGCATGCCAGGCCAGTAGATGGCGGTGTCGAAAACGCATTGCTTTTCAGGGAAGACAAACTTTTCACAAACAACAATGGTGAGTGGACGCACGAAGATGAAGGAGTTTTTCTGTCTGGACACCAAATGTGTCTGGATATTTTTGTCTGGATAACAATCCGAGCACGGTAAGCAGCATCCATGTTGCTCGGTAGATGGTCGAAGCTGTCGTTGCTGTTGTTGTTACTGGGATGTGCGCGCAGCCTTCATGTGAAAGAGTATTACGCATGCAGTGAAAGAGTATTACGCATGCAGTGACAAACAGTCTACACGGAGTTGGATACAAGTCCGTTTTCAAAGCTTTCCACTCTGAACCCAGATTTCAAAAGTTTGCGGATTCAGGCACTCTGGGCACCGTTTCTGTGAAAACGGGAGGCAAAAACGCAATGAAAACTCTCTGTTTTCAGGCATTTTCGTGTAAACGGGGTCTTAGAGAGGGCAGAGTTTGACAAAGGGCCAATTAACCATTTCCCTTTTATTTTAAATATATATGTCTTATTTTGTTTTTTTTTAATGCTTTAGCAATAATGCATTTCATTCATGCCAGTAAAGCCAGCTGAAATGTGAATTGTAGTCCCTTCAAAAAAATGATACCGAACACAGTCTTCTATAGGCTTGTTTAGACATTTTTTTTCCCATTTTATCCAGAAACAGTTAAATGTCGAAACATAGCTACATGTTGTGGTATATTAATGAAAATACTGTTTAATTTATCATGGGTGGATTCCATGCATTTAACTGACCTAAGGAAGGGTTAAATGCTGGTTTCTCAGAGTTAGATAACTATGGAGGCTGTAGATAAGTCAGAGTCATGACTTAATCTGTTTAAAGAGGCAACTCCCAGTAATTATATCCAACTTGTGTGTGTCAGGGAAGAACGTGAGGTAAATTAAGACTTAACCAAGAGGCCAAACTTAAGGAACACACTGGCTGAAAAAATATTCCATTTACAAAAAGGCTGATTTGTGAGGAAATATGGATAATCACATTACACATATACTAAGGCTCAGGTAAGAAAAAAAATGTGCATGAGTTCCTGAGTGTTCTGTGTTTTTGGTTTGGCAGTCATGGCTGAGTGCAAAATGACAGAGATCCAGTGAGCAACGAAAGCAAAAAAACACACAAGCATAACAGAGGCACATATTTTTGTTTCATACTCAAGTATCAAAATTTCGGTCAGATGTTTAAAGAGATAAAAAAAAAAAGCATCAGTGTTTCCTTAAATGACACAAACATACTTAACAGCAAACAATTTATATTTAAATACATCTATGATTCAATTTCCCTTTTCTGGAAATGGCACTTTAATCTAAAACACATTGGCGGCTGGGTTGGGTTCATAAAACCAGCTGTGCGATGTGAGGAATGTGAGGAACTCTCAAATATCCAATAAAGTGAAAATATGCAAAAATTTGGAGCATGCAGTTTTCCCACGCAACAACCACTTATGATCTCCCTTCAGTGCTACGAGAAGGAACTGGGCCTCTGACTCTTGAGTGTGTTTAAGTGTGTATGAGTGACAGAAGCATCATTGGCCAAAGGAAAACTCAACCAGCAGAGTGCACTAGAGATAACCTGTAAACATGCAGAAATTGTAGTTTAACTAAAAAACAGTCACCTTGCATTATGCTAAAGGAATGTGAAATACCATCAGCATGATATTGGTATCAAGGATAATAGCTTAAAAAGTGATTGTATTGGCACGTGTGGAATTTTCTGCCGATATTTACAGCCCAAACTTCAGCAGAATTAACAGACCAGCCTCAACTTCAGCTTATTTCTTTTTTTTAATTTTCTGAACTTCAATGTGAGTCGTAAGAACTTAAGTTTAAGGTCTTAACTGAAGGAATCAACATGCTAACACTTTGTTTAGCTAAGTTAATTGATTTTGATTTCAAAGTATAAGCTCCTTTCGAGAAAAAGACATTTTTCTGACATTATTTTTGGTTCTACAGATCTTTAAAGGAACTAGTTTGGGATTTTTGAAGTTGGGTTGTGTAAGGTAAATGGCATTAGCCTGAACGTGTGCCATATTGTCACAGCTCAGTTCTCTCTCTGTTAAAAAATCTAACAGATGCTAATGCTATTCATTGCTGTACATGGTGCCAAACTCTCCGCATAATTAAAAGAACTGTGGGAGAAAACAAGCCACATAAACAGTGTGGAGTCATCACACATTACAAACAGTTCGTTTACGAACGCTACCAAATGGGATAAACTGACAATTTTTGCAGCAAATATGGCCGCCGTTTACTTTGGATACTTCAAAATACTTAGATGAAGAGTCAACAAGTCTGAATTTGAAATAGCAGAATCTGCTATAAGAACTGGAGGACCGGAGAAACGCACGATACCTCAACAATGAGGCTTAGAAATGGAAAAGTAAGTGGATGTAAACAAACTCTGTTGCATGGGATGACTCCACACTGTTTTTGTGACTTGTTTTCTCCCACAATTCTATTAATTACATGGAGAATTTGGCACCATGTACACAATGTATGTGTAGCATTTGTGTCAGAGATATCTAAACAGAGAGAGAACTGAGCTACGACACATTAGCACACGTTCAGTCCCATGCTATATACCTCACACAACCCCACCTCAAAAATCCTATACTATCCCTTTAAGGCTATATGTTGTATGTAGCTCTTCAAAAAGGTGGATGAGTCTTGCTTTTACAGATTTTTATGTGCTATTATGCATATCAGTACCTGTTGCAATTTCGGAAATATCAGACCAGTGGATATCAGACAATGGAATGTGGTGCACCCCTGTTATTTGGAGAATATTAGCTGATTGTTGGGTCAGCAGACCAATCAGAAAACCAACAAAATGTCTATTATTCAAAAGGATAACAGAAATGTAGAAGTTTTGAGAAGTGTTACACTGCATTTTTCAGACTTTGTGTCAGGTGACAATATGATGCAAACACTATGAAAAGTGGCCAATGTGTAAATTATGACTTAAGAATGCTTTAAATGCTGAACATTAACTGTTTACAACACCACAAGCACATACGTTTCCTCACCTAGTTTGATGTCCCCATCCAGCATGAGGAGGATGTTTCCAGCCTTCAGGTCTCTGTGGATAATCTTCATACTGTGCAGGTAGTCCAGAGCTTCCAGCATCTGGCGACACACTACCTTAATCTGCGGCTCCGTCAGACCACGATCCAGCTCTGGTCAGTGAAAGGAGGTGGACGCAGGAGAACAGCGATGGGGAGGTGAAATTGTTGAGAGGAAGAGGGAATAAGAAATAAGCAGAGTGATGGTAAGAACACTTAGAAGTAAAGACGATAAGCACATTTAGCACATTTCATTTTCATCTTGCATTCACCACAACAAAACATCTCCAGGACTGATCTACTGTGGGAACTCCACAAGGAAAAACAGAAAATGGTAAACCTGTGAGGATAAAATGAAGCCTTTCAGATTATGTTTCAAGATAAGTAAACCTCGATCAGAGAAGATCTCATACATCAGAGTCAGTCCTGCCCTGCAGACTTTTTTCTGCTGTGTCTGTGTTTGGTTAGCTGCAGAGGGGCTACAGACAGTTATGAGCATGTGGATTACCCAGGGAAAACAGACCAGGGGGGTTTCCCACACTGGAGGACTCCACTCTCTCTGACTATTATCTAAGACATTTAATGCCAGGTAATGATTTCTTAATGCGTGATCATGTTCTGAGCAAATCTGTACAGGAATACAAAAATATTTACAGATTGACATGCGAGAGCTGGGCAATTTATCGATATTTAATCGAAGTAACAATTACTATAACTGAGTAATCCAGATTAAAAGATTACAGTGCCACCCGACATGTTGAACTTTTTCTTTTCCCATTATTACTTTGGTTAACATTTCTTTGAGATATTTTTTTTGTCACAAGTATATGTCTATCTATTGCCCGTTCTTTAATGTTAAAAATGACAGTGTCAAAAGCATATACATTCAATGACAGCACGTGGCGTGTGTTTCAAAAAACTGTGAGTAATTGTGTTCTATAATCACAATCTCAATATCTGTTTAAATAATCATGATTATGATTTCTGCCATAATCAAACAGTCCTACATAGACAGATGTTAGTGAATTAAACTTTAGCATTATCAGCTGATAAGACAGTTACTACAAACAGTTGCAGCCGGTATACCAGTAGTGGTAATGACTGAGTTTATGGAGTTAGAGCAATTAAAGCTCAAATAAAATAAAATAAATCACAAACATGACAAGAAAACGTAAAATAAAGAAAAAGACAAAAAGGAAAAAAAAAACAACAACAAAGCAAAAAAAATAGAATAAAATGAAATACTAGCAGATGATGAATGCAACCACGAAGAAAACACACAACTGTCAATAAAAAACAAAGAACATTAATCTATAAAATGCAACAATGACAAAATATCACAAAAAAAATTCAAAGAAATTGCAACAGAAGAAAACACTACAATAAATAATGGAACCACCACAAATAAAAAAATGTAACTGCATACACCGGAAAATAAATAAACAACAATAAATGCAAAAGCACAAAATATATCCCAGTGATGCATGAAAAAGTTTCATTGTCTGTTATTTTCTTAATTGTTGTTGCTTTCAGTTGATCCTGAACTTGACCTTGTGTATGTATAAGCTGTTACATGTTTGACTTTTTTCTGCATTACTTTATTTTTTTGTTTTTTCTTGGCTGCTGTATGTTTTCTTATATTCTGTTGTGCTTTCTTATTTGTTATTATATTTTGCCGTTCAGGGCCACCATGTAGAACAAACAAATCCCCTTAAGTTTTTTTTTTTCCGTTTAAAAACCCTTATTTGTTCACTCTTTATTTGTAATATATTTTATTTACCCAGTCACCTTGGGCTCAAATGACTGACGTTTTGTGTATGAAGTACAGTTCATTAATGTTGTGCACCAAAGAAGATTTGTTTTTGTTATTTCAAAAAATTTGATATGATTGTCTCAGCTAAACCCTCTAAAAAATGTTGTTTAATGCAGAGAATCATTTCTCATAAAAAGGTGCATATTTGTATTCATTTATGGCCACTGGCAGTCTGCGGGTTGTTACAGGGCTGTTTGTAGCTCCTAAAAAAGCCTGAAGAAGGCTGGTTTTACTATTACTGTTTGAGTTAATGTTTGCACATAATTTACAGTACATGTAATAAAAAAATCAGTTTTGCATTTCTTCAAAGAGGTCTTTGCTTGAAAAGTGATACAGCTATCATTGAGTGTTGAAAATAATAATGTACATATTGGTATCAAAACATACATCCATATCAATTAATGTGTTTCTAACATTCTCACAGTTCAGGCTAAGACACACGTTTAGTCACTGCTCCGCACAGAAGTAAAACTTGACTCTTGTGACCTGTGAGGAGGTGGAGGGCTCATAAGAAATATGCAGAGTTGAGAGAAAGATAGAGAGAGAAAGAGAGAGAGAGGCTTACCAAGCATTGTGGCATCCACAGCACCTCCAGGGCAGAACTCAATCATGATCTGAGGAAAGAAAAGGGGGAGAGCTTAAGCTTAACCCAGCTTTATGATCATACAGTACCAACATACAACTGAAAGCTGTCAATCTCAGAGATTTACATTCACTTTTTCATGAAATACTCATTACTGAAATATTCTCTAGCAAAATACTGATAAAACTCAGCTTTCCACTGTTTCTGCCATCAGTTTTATGTTTTACGAACTGCTGCTAAACAGTTTTGCCTGTTGCCTAGATTATTGGGACACACATGCGGACCATAAAAACTTTGTCAGTCACACCTAAAGGCAGTTGTGTTACTGAGTTATAGGCATAAGTGTTTAGCACAGAAATAATGCACAAAAATTAATCAATCAATCCATCTTTATTCGTATAGCTCCAAATCATAACAAGTGTTATCTCAAGACACTTTACAATAGAGCAGGCTGAAGACAAACTCTTCATTTTATGGACACACATATATGCATTAATACATATTAAATATACATATACATATACATATACATATACATATACATATATCCAACAGCCAATCATGAATCCTTCCATCATGATGGCAAGAAAAAAACCTCTGTTTAACAGCAGGAAATCTTGTGGATCTCAGTTTCATGATGAACAGCCATCCACACGATGCTGTGTTTGGTGAGTGGGCAAAGGGAAGGGAGGTGGGCAGAGACAAGTGGACTAAAGTAATAACTAAACCTAAAAAATTATACACATATTATCATCAACTCCTTTCTAAAATGTTCATTGAAAAATATTTTTGGAGATAGACAAGGCCCCAAATGCTGTGACAGCAGTTGTAAATGACTTTTGGGTAATATCACCCATAATGCAGTTCAAAAGCTGGCAGAAGAAACCAAAGTAGATGATATGACCCTCATTTCAAATCTTAAATTACATCTAAGATCTCCCAAAAAACTAAAATTTAAGTGTCTCAGGTTGTAGGATCCTTTACCCCTTTTATTACTTTTTTCAACCAAGGAGGGACAAAAATTGTGTGCACATGTGTTCATCACAAACCTTATTTTAGGCGTTTATCTGAAATGTGTATTATGAATCCCATGTACTTTGGCATTGGGAACCAGGAAGTGGTAAATGGTAACTCACTTCTGTGTTTTTGGACTTATTCTAATTAGTTTAGTTCTTTTCTATCCAGTGCAGCATCATCATTTTCAGTCCATATGGATCAATCCCCACAAACAGTTTCCTGACTCTGCATATATCAGCTCTGAAGCGCCTTGTGTTTGTCTCTAAATGCAAATGAGCTAACCCAGTTAGTTTTCACACTTGCATCACTTGTAGTAAAGAGAAAACAAATCATTTCCTTGTTGAGATGAATGCAGGTCTGTACTTTCAGCCTGCAGTGTTTTTTTTTTCTCATTGTCGTCACTACCCGCAGAGCTTCTCCTGCTCTCCATCAGTCAAACACTCCTTGACATCGGTGATCACAGTGCCCCACACACTTAGTGAGGAGAACAGCTGGATTCAGACTAACGTGTGTCATGCTGTAACTACACACATCCAACTACACAAGTTTCACCATCACATGAAAACATAAAGAGAAAAGGCAGATCCTTAGAGGAGGGCATCTGCTAACGTCTGGTTGACCACAGAGTTCCAAATTTCAACTTTATTTCCTATTCTTGTAGTTTCTATGATTCACCCACAAAAATAAGAGAACTTCATACTCTGAAACTACTACATAAACACCAGAGGATTTTAATACACCTCATAGCAGTGTTTCCTGTTTGTGTAACTGCTGATCATCTTTCTTTAAGGTTTGTCAAAGGTCAGCTTATGCATACCTGCAGTGTGATGTCACTTTTGTTTAATCACTGTTTCCTGTAACAACACAGCAAAAGCAGCAACCTGGCACTGGACAGGGCGTGGGGTTTCAGTCCAGACAAAAGAGACATAGGTAATTATAAAGAACAAAAGGCCCATGGTGAAGCATACATCAGGCACAGACTAAGACAGAAAATATGCATACCTCCATACACACACGATCACCAGAACAAACACGCACATGAGCAGATGAGTACCGTCAATCTTGGCATGCAGCTCAGAGTGAAACAATGCTCCTGTGTAATGATTAGATCGACACACTGATTGAACACTTTTTTTGTTTTAGTGATGATGTTTCACTTTGTCATGGTGGCTTCAAAACAGATTCACGTCTTCTCAAATGAAAGACAGAGGAAAGGCAAGTTGGTCTCTTTGCTTAATCATTATCTTTTATTATTTTACCAACACCTTTGTGATCAGCTATAAATCAATAAATAGCTTGTGGTTGGTTTTGACCAAGAATTTTGAAACCACCTAACCACGCCCCTTTGAAACCAGGAAGAGCAGCACCGACAAGATTATTAATATAGAAACTCCTCTGGGCAAATTTTTCTCTATTGTTTAAAAATTTATGACATCAATCATTGAAAAAGCCTGACCCATATATCAAAGAGACATTATGCAATCAAAGCCTGCATGTGCCCATCTCCCATTATCTAAAACTATACTCCTCAAAAAAGTTTTGAAATGTTATTTCAGTCAATTATTTCTCCCCTTTTAATAATACCAACTGGTATTTTACATTGCTGGAAAGCCTGATTAGTCATCTTTACAACGAGGTACAACTCATTCATTGAAAATGAGTGAAAAATGCAGCTAAACATGAGGGTAGCACCCAAAAAATGTGCCAAAATCCCCTCTTCCCCTGGAAGAAAGCGTATGGTTCTTGATGAATCAAGGGTGGGGAATCGATCTTGTTGGGGTGTTGCCTTCCTGGGACACCCACTTCATGGTCTACTCAGACTTCCCAAAGACAAGGAATAATATATACAATGTTATCGTTAAAGGGAAGAAGGTAATCAACCAAAATATTGTTTCCAAACTTTTTTGGACACTAAACCTGATGTATCTGAATATAGAAAGGGTTTTTAGAATTTTATTTTATTCCATTGGGATGCAATCCTCAGCTCAAGATACAGTACTGATGGCAAAAAAAGTATGTTTCATAATAAAATGTATCAAAATATAATTTCTAAATATTTTAAAGACACATGTGAAGCCTTTTTTAAAATTCTTATTACTTATTATCGTATGACTTAAATCCTGATAAATACCAATCTTTTCCAATTTTCTTTATAAATATGATAATAATTCAGAGGTTGTAAAGGGACTATTGGAATGATTTTTGTTTGGTTGTTTTTTTTTGTCCTGGAAAAAAGAGATCTAAAAAAATTACAAAGGAAAAAAACACATTTCCTGCCTCTGTTAGTTTAAAAGGATTACTGGGTCATTCCTGGCTGTTTGTAACTTTTATTGTCCTCAAGACATCACTCTCGTGTCTTTTATTACCTTTCATTACACAAACACTGGCTTTAATGATGTCTCCAATGCAAATTTGTAGTCTTGGTGAAACAAGTAAATAAGTATATGCATAAATAAATAGATAGCTAAATAGGTAAGTAAATACACAAATAAATAAATAATTAACTTTGCAAATAGCAGCAGCTAAAGCTCAAATTAGTGGTAGGGGTCTACACTGCTTTTTTGCAGTCCAAATCCAGTAGAAAAAAACCTTCAAATCATAAATTTGATAAGCAAATGCAATATTACTTTCCATATATAATTGTGTGTCCTGGAGGTTATGTTCCACCTTGTTAGTTTCTGGTTTTTCACCTATATTATACAAAATCACACATTTCCTCTGAATCCACATACAGGAAGTGTTTCTAAGAAGCAAACAATTAGGTCTGTTGCATAAAACAGAAAATTGTCACCATGAACTAACTACATATGCTACTTCTCTTTTTTTGGTCACAGAGCTAAATTTTTATTAATAATAAAAATCCTCTAGAAAAAAAATGCCCCAGACTATTTCTCATGGGGCACAGGCACCATGCTTACTTCCAGGTCAAAAATCACATCTTTCTTTTACCACTATTGGTGCTGGATCGAAAGATTTGTAACAAAATTGATCGTAGCAATTATCTGGTTGTTAAGCTCTATAAATTCTTTTCTGAGTGCTAAAAATATCATCTAATTTACTAAATCATAAAAAATAAAAAAACAGCACAACAAATTAGTACAGAAAACGTCACCAATAACCTGAAATGAACCTTTTACAAAATGTTTTTGTCAAAAAGATTTAAATTGTGTACATTCGCATAGATTTTTCTATTTTGTTGCAATGTATGTATGAATCCTTGCTCGGTGAAAGGTGATTTAGTAAGAAAATCTCATTTAGCCCAACTAATCAACAATCATATAACTTTATGTTCCAAGAACTTCTACTGTAACAGCATCAGTATGTATATCCTGGTATAAAAAGTATCAGCACACAAGAATAAACTAAATTCACAGACTATCTGTATGACATCCAAAGCACAATCCTACGTTCTGAGTAGGTGAAGACTGTAGGCCATAATGAAAACTCCATAGCCTTAAAGCACTAATGACGCAAAAGCGAATGAGTTTTAAAATAATGACCATTCGTAAGTTAACCTGTAACACATATGAAAGCTTAATAAATAAGTCATAAATAAAGTAGGTATAATGTTCCAAATAGGGGTGTTAAAAATAAATCAGCCATTCATAACTCCACCACCACACAGTTTATCACACATCTCAGCCCTTCACTGTTCAGCCTCAGCACAATCCAAACACAGCTTTTTCACTTCTCGTCCATCTTAAATAAACTGTCCCTCAGCAGAAACACACTGCACTGCCCAACCTAAACAGCTGTACATTACACTGAGAGAGTGTGTGTGTGTGTGTCTGCAGCAACTGGTTTGTGTTTCCCATCAGTCTCTGCAGCCTGCCTGAAAGATTCCTGATGACATGTTGTGCTGCTGCGACCCTGAAGAATGTGCCCCGACTGGTCAGGCTGCATATGAAGCATACCTGCTTTGGGCTGATCATGTCTGCCCACAGGCTTTCTCGATCTGCCTTACATTCACACTCCGCTGTACATGCAAAGGAAAACTCACAATGAACCAGACTGTATCAAGATTACTGTCTCTGAAGGAGTCAGCAATCCAGTTTTAGCAGGAACATCAATATTCACTTTTTATTACCACGGTCATTATGTAGTTTAGCCAAAAGACAGAAATGTATTAAGAGGAGTACTTCACCAAGCCTAGAATGGAAAATGATCACATTAATTTTGATCAATTTTCAGATCATGGTTATCAATCACAGTATTCTATTCATAGTGGGGCTGTCACCTTATACTCAGTATTAAAACATCTGTTCAAGCATTGGAGTAAAAAGTCATACTGGAACTGTAAATATACATTCAAATAGAAAATGTACAGTTCAGCAACACATTAGGGCCCCTGGAGCAGTGAACTGCCCAGTCCAACAAAAGACGCTCACAACTCAACCCGAACGTCATTGTTCTTTACCTCAAAAACAGGGAGTACATTTCGAGGAAAAAGGACAGGCAAAGCCAATCCATGGATGCACTTTGGGCTCTACACTGCCAATAGCAAAATAAAAAAAAAAGACTGGGCTGTGTCTCAATTATGTGCAGAGCAGCTGGCCCACTCCTCATCCATGACAAATCCGCACTAGTGTTAATTTTGTCGACTAATTATTTTCGTCATAGTTTTCGTCTACAACCTTTTTTCCCCTGACGAAAACTAGACTATAACTTAAAAAAAAAAACAAGTGCACATTGACAAAAACTTAATTAACTGACAATTTCTTCAACAAATAAAAACTAGACTAAAATGTCTGACAGAGACTAAATCCAATCAGACCTAATATCGTCATGTAGAAAGTAGAGACAAGGTAGGAATCACAGCTGCTTTGGTTGTGTGGAAAGGTTGGATGAGTTAAGAGGGCCATCCAATCACAACTGCCTTAGCTTCATGGTGACGGGATCCAAGTGTAAAACATGACTTTAGAAATTCAAGGAAACATAAAAAAAAGCCTTACACGTTACAATTCATGCTTTAGTAGACTTAATTTACAGTAGATTTCGTCGACTAAAATGTTGTGAAATTTCATCAACTAAAACCAGACTAAAATTAAAAAAATTTAGATGACTAAATTATGACTAAAACTAAAATTAAATTAAAAAGTGCTGTCAAAATTAACACTGATCCGCACTATGTTCCTTAACTTCTATTAATCTGCCCACCACTGTGGCAGGCAAATGTAACAAATGCACCCAGCCTACACAAAAACACAGACTTTTAGCTGGTTGGCTAATTTAAAGCCCTGCTGTTATATTAGGGTATGGTTAACAAGCAGATACAGAGAAAAAGCACACAGTGGTTCAACATAGTTGAAACACAGGGGCCTGGCACAGTGTGTAGATAACCTAAAGCTGCTTTGAGTAGTCAAAGAGACTAGAAAAGGTGCTATAGAAGCTCAAGTCCATTTACCACTGACATGAAGATGTGTCCTTGGGCAAGACACTTAACCCCAAGTTGTTGTGCCAGTGGCGTGTAAATGAGTAAGAAAGAGATTAGATGTGTTAGTTATGAATGGACAACTGACATAGAAACTCTGAACCATTAGTGAATTAATATGAGAGTGAATGGGTGGACGTGAGCTGCAGTGTAAAAGCACTGTGAGTAGCCAGAAAGGCCAGAAAAGCACTATATAAGCTCAAGTCCATTGACCATTTAACATAGTACCATCTAATTACAATATACACTGCAGACCACATTAAAAAAACACTTTTGCTGAAAGTTAATGGCAAACATGGACTTTACATAAAAGGAAGCACATTTAAAACTAGAAGAATAAAAATGCAATTCAAGGATATTTTGATTTGGTTCTGAATATTTTTTATGAGTACCTTTGCTTCAAATGCAACACAATTTTTTAAAACACCTTGAATTGATTGTTGATTAACAACAATTTGCTATCATTCAGAAGAATGAATATATAACACAGCCTTTCAGACAAAAAATAGCAATATATGATTTTTTTATTCATAACACTCGACCGTATCCACCTGAAACATAAATCTTATCTCACCTTTAGGCCATAGCAACTAGAGCCACCTGGGAGTTTAGGGGAGAGGGAGGAATAAGCAGAAGAAAACAGGTGGATACGCCTTTACAACTTACAGATTTTAATATTTGAATGGAGAATTAACAAAAATCTTACTTGAGAGAATGTAATTGCATATAGTGTATGATATAGTGTATGAAATTTAGGACGAGGTTTGACTCCAGTTACCAAGCTGGTCAAAGAAGTCTCCTATTGAAGGTCATACCTAGCCATAACATATCAAAAAAGCAATTTAAGATCATTTGATGAACCTAAAACATGTATGGAGTAAAGGCAAGCCTCAAGTCTCCAGAGACCCAGCTTCAGCACACTGGCATACAGTCACATCAACCAAACCCTTTATTATGTATAACTAGTATCTTTCTTAAATCAATGATGGGCAGGTTATAAAACAAGATGTGAGTAAGGACATAAACTGTTTCAAAAAATATGATTTTTCAAACAGGCTGTAAACTTATTGTCACTTAAGATGTGTTAGAGCAGTGGTCCTCTACATGTTTTTTCCGTCTTCTTGTTGTTCAAAGTAAGGGTTAAGACACTCCATCCCCACTTTGGACCAACACAAAACATTACAAAGATATATGGTTATCCAAAAATTATCTTAAATTTCAATACTTTCAACAGCCCAAAAGCCTACACACCTGTTTTTTTTTTAATCGAAAGATTAAAACAGCCTATACAAGGTCACCTGAAGGAAGTATGTATTAAGAGTTTTTATTGTTGTTATGGGTAATATATACAAACCCAATAAAACAAACTCAAAGCCGACATGATCCACCCCAGCCCCAGATCTCTGGTACCCTTGAACCAGTTATGAACCAGGGTGTAAGAGACCTCTGGTGAGTTTGCAAACAGCCTCAAATGGACATCTGAAGAGCAGCAGACTTGCACCACATACTGGCTATGGTTGCTTCTTGGAAGATAGACATGGTTTAGGTAGAAGAGAAAATACAAAGTTATATTCATGGCCATTTGTTGTTGTCCTGATTTCAGTGAAACTATCATCAAATTGATGATGCCAGGTACCAAAAGTGTTAAATAATAAATTCAAAAATTGCTTCTCAAAGATTTTCTTGCCAATTTGCCTCACTTTCCTGTGTGATGTAAGCCAGGTATTGTGCACTGGCTCATTCTGTTTCCTATAGTGAATTGTCCTGAAATTTTCACCCCAATAACTTAGGGAATTGAACACATGGGAGTTACATTTTGTCCTTTGTGCTGAGAGCAAAAGAAACACCATCAGAAAAAGTTTAAAGCAAAGTTGTCTCCTTGAAACTGCATCTCTTTTACTCCATGAAAAACAGAGGCATTTATTTGTACATCTCTGACTGCATTATCTGAAGTGACAGCAGAAATATGAGGAAGGTGGAGCTCAAAGTGAAACTACATGGCTTTAACTACAGGTAAGAAATTCAGTGAATTTTGGGGCATTTGGTTGACCCATTAAGAAAAAACAGGTTGAACCAGCTAAAAATGATGCACACTCATTCTCATTTGTGTATATCTCTTTCTTATCTGCTTTTAGTGCCCTGCCCTCTCTTTCCTTCTGTTACTTCTTTTTAGTGTGCTGATGTCAGCAGTCCTGTCACAATGTTAAAGGCCCTCTTTTTCTCACGCTGCAGGCCTGGCTGCCCATTCCAGCCTAAAGAGCAGATTGTTTCTGGAAGGGAACAAACAGCCCTTCTCTTGCCTTCCCTCTCTCTCTTTCCTCTCTTCCTCTTTTTCTGTCTTATTTTGTAAAAAGCAGAACGGGTGGGTCACAACAGGAATGTATCATTGTGACCCTGCACAGTCCAACCAGTCTAAGCCTATGAAGGTTTAACTCCGATTCAAGGGGTTATAGTTGAAATTTCAAGGCAAGAGTTCAGATTGACAGTGTAAGTACAAATGATGTGCTCAGCTTGTTCAGGTTTTTAAATATTTTGGATCCTGTATGTAATAACAGTAAGCAAACTAACTTAGCCTTTATCAGCCTTGGTCAGAGTGTGGCTAACATAAGCATTGCTAGCATTGCAGCCTCTGATCCTTGCAGGTTTGACAACAAGTCCAAGGATGATATGCCAGATTCATCTTATACAGCCATACCATACTAAATCTGTACTGTACTGATGAGTATAGAGCTGTTGGCCACCTTTGGTGTTAAGCTAAAGGGGGGCAACTATGTGGCTTTTTGTCAAGTGAGGAGATAGATTTTGTTTTAAGAAAGATGCAAGAAGCAAATATATATATATATATATATATATATATATATATATATATAATTTTGAATCTAATTAAATCCTATTATTCTAACAGGCTCTTGGTTGGAATATGAAACTATAGCCAGACAATGATTGAAGCAAAGCTGAAGGCCTGTTATTGGAGAGAGAAAACCTCAAAACCTTTTATGCAGTATCACATTGGATTGATACTGAAAATAAAAGGATAAACTACCAGATGAAACAGAGAGTGGGTGAGGCAATAAAGGCAAAAACTAAGACTCTTAAAGCCCCATCTACAAAGACAGAATGTGCTTAATGTAATGCAAAAAGTGGGCATTGTGTACGCACAAATGAACAGGCTCACGGTCTCTGGGTTTGACTAATGGGGAACGTTTTTCTTTTCCACCAAAGAATTCCAGCTATGACCAAAAGGCTCCAACTGTGCCTCAATATGTTTGTGTGTTTTTCTGTATCTGCAGTGACAGAGACCTGAGAACATATTGAGATGTCAGTTGTTTATTAGTGTTTGTGATGTGTTGCTAAATTAAAATGTGTAATGCTGGACATTTCACTAAATCAAAGCAGTCTTCTTACCATTTATGGACATATTTTGTCTACAAGTGCATGAGACACTCTGTAGTTATCTGTCCTAACAGGACAATCATGTGTGCATGCAGTGCAGTGTAATTTAATCTTACTGATAACAGCTTGAATGTTTAAAGTTTGTCTTAACATCGTGTAGGACTGTACTGTGTTACTGCTATCACAGGCCAAAAACTGTGCTGCAACTACATTACATTACAGTCACTCAATAAGCAAAACAAGGAAATGTTTTTATTAAGTAGTCACAAGGAATCTAAACATGGCTGTTCCTCAAATCTACCAAAATAAGACAACTGTCACCTAAGATTAAATTTGAGTGATGGAATAAGAACAAGAAGAGGGAGATGTTAGATAAAGAGAAAAGTAACATCTTGGCATGTCAGCAGCTTCACTGTGACCTGCTGTCGTGTGAGAACTACTCACTCCATACACACCATAAAGTCTGACAGTGACACAAACACGAAGCATTATTGTTAGCGTTTATGCTTGACAATCCCTTTATCAATTCCTTCCACTATTATTGGAGTTTGCAATTCAGGGATGTCACACTCTCTTTAGAGGCAGTCAGCAGAAATGATAACAAAGAAGTCAAAGATTTGATCATGGCAGACAGGAGTAGGGGCAGGAAATTAAAACCAATTCCAGGTGAGAAACGATGGAGGCAAGGAAGCAACAAATATCATTAATCAAGTTGCTTAAAAATCAAGTCCTTCGCTTAGTTCTGCCTGCCCTGAGAATCAAGGACACCAGGCTCTTATTAGAAGCAGTCAGCATGAATGACAACAAAGAGGTAAAAAACGTAAACATGACAGACAGAAGCACTTAAGGCGTGTCAAATAGGCATTAGTACTGGCTTGACAAGCAGAATCGATAACGGTCAAGAAAATCTTATAAACTGCCATCCCTAGATCTTAGTGCAGAACAGTTGGTGGAGTGGGTTGCAACTGCACAACAGACATATATTGATGCTCTCGTCTCATGTGGGCGGCCCGGGTTAGAATTTGACCTGAGCCCAAGAGAATAAAAGTGTTCAGTCATGTTTTCTCTTGCCATGGCCCATGTGATAATGCTTCATTTAACTGTTAAAGTCTTTTTCTGGTCAATATTGGGGGGGATTAATGGTTCATATATTTTGTGAAAAGAACCAGAACGAAGTACCGCAATCTATGTTAAGATTCTGCCCTGTAAGTATTAGAAACTTTGGTGCCAGTATCACATCAGTACCAGATTTTGGTACCAATCCTTTCTCCTTTGGATGTTTGCTTTAAAGGGAAAGCATGTTTGGGAGTCATTTCATCAGGTTATGCTGACATTATTGAGGGTCCCAGTCTGCTACAAAGTACTCAAAGATGATCTCTGGCTGCTACTAGTGACATAAACCTGATTGAAGCATCCCTCTATTCTTGCAGTGTCTGTTGAATGAACTGCTCTTGAATGAACTGCTCTTGCAGCAAATACTAAAATATACAACTGGCAATATACTTTTGTACAGTCTTACTATTTTCATAACAAAAGAAATGGACGAACAAAAAATTAGGAGAACAGTGAGGGAAAGAATTTGATACATCTCATTCCTGGAGATAACCCTGTATTTAGAAGGACACCACTGGCTCCAGATCATATATTTGTAATAACATGACAGGCAGAGAGGTAAAAACAACACTGGCACATCTATCTTTAGTCTAATCCCTGCTGTAATTCCAAAGAAATTTAAGGTCGAGCCCCAGCATGAGGTCACTATTATTTTACTTGGCTGGACAAAATTACAGAGGGAGTTGAAGAGTTTACACTTGACCCAGTGAGCGAGCATGGAGAGGAAAAAGAACTGGAGAGGAGAAAACACTGAGCTGAAACGGATCCTCAGTCTTGCAGTAAGATCAGGGTGCGGATTGGCTCATATCTGGTGCATTATGTCATTCCTGAGGGGGTTTGTGTTTTATCCATTGAAGCAATCCCTCTTTTCTTATCATATCTTTGTTTTACAGTTGACCCTTTATATCAAGATTATGAAGTTTTGTTGCAATAAAATAATAAGATGTGCCACAGCAAGGTGAAATGAAACAGCTCAAAAGTCTACAGTAATACTCAGTTAAGAGTTTTAACACTTCTTTGAAGATCCTGCAGGTTTGTGTACTGGGTTTTTTGGCTGGAAAGGATGCGAGGAAAACGTCCTGCATACATCTCCAGAAACTCTGCACAGTTATGCAAAGTGGGCAGTAATGTGGGCAGAGGATCAAGTCCTTTTGGTACATAATGCACTGACGGCAGCACCAGCAACTGTGTTTCTATAACGCTGCACTGATAATCTGAGCACACAGAACACAAGTTTGTTTGTCTGTAAAAGACAGAAGGAAGATGAGTCACTTTAGACTTATTTGAAGAAGAGCAGTACAATGACAACATGAACTATGAGTTTGTGATGTTGACTGCGACATGAAAACAGAAGAATTCACAGACAGGCCTTGAAAATATGACTTTACAAAAGAAAAATGTGTTTGACTCTTTACTTCTTACAGGCTGGGCGTAGAAGTTGGTAGGTGAAACTATCCCTCCGTAGAAACATCAACCACTTCATTTATCATGTTTTAGTGCAAGCATTTTACAAAAACAGCTAACCACTTAAGAGAAATAAAGTAGAAGTGAATTTACACTTACGGAAAGTCTATTCTCAAAGTTTCCTCAAATGAAACAAAAAAAAATGAAGTTTGGTGAACAGTTTTAAACATATCTGTTAAACTGAGGTCCTAATTAGCAGGACGGCCAGGTTATTTTGAGAGGCAAAAACATCAACAAATGAAAGTAATGATCCAGCCAATGACCAGTCACATATGAAGATACATAGAAATGATAGAAAACTAACAGTTATAACAAAAACAACCTCAAACAACCTCAACTATTCACAAAGGAAAACAGGGCACAGGTCAACTAAGCCACTGACCAATCTTATCCCACTCTCTCCATGTCATCTTTTTGTTTTGTTTTTACGAGTTTAAAATACACAAAGAGTGTGATGGGGTTATTTCTCTCTTTTGAACAGATGGGGATTGTTTACTACTGTTCAGTAAAGGATGAGGAAGCAGCCCGTTGAGGTAGGTTAAATCTTAAAGTCAGCTGCTGTAACCAGACACTTGTGGTACTTACCCACAGTTTGTTGTCATGATAAAATGCATCAAGCAGCTTCACAATGTAGTGGTGGTCACATTTAGCCAGGATGTCGATCTCGACCATGTAGTCCTCCAACTCCTCCTCGCTTTTTGTTTCAATCTGTTTGGCTGCTGCTAAAACTCCTGTCTCCTTATTCTTGGCCTGAAAGATAGAGAAATAAAAGATCACATTTAGTATGCAAACCCATTTGCTTGAAAAAGAAGTGATTCTAACATCGAGTCTTTACACCAATACAGTAAATAACGTTTAAGTTTTTTATGTTCAAGGAAAAGCTAAAAAGCCAAAAACATTAACTTCTATTTAAGTCATTTTTTTACCTCTACTAAAAGGAAATAAATAGTAGACAACATAAAAGGATGTAATGGTGTGATATAAGCAGGATGTGGGCAAAAGTTAGAATTTGTGTCAATGTATTTAGGTTACACCCTGGACTACACTGTGGATATTATAAACCTCGAACTCTCTACATGCTAATATCTAATACAAAAATGTCCCTTTCCTCAGCAGTGGCCCTTTGAGACAAATTTATGTGTTTCTTGCGTGCTCTTCTTCACCCACTTTTGCAACCAAAAGGATTCCAAAATGTAAAGAATCACTGCACAGCAATTAAAACGTTGACTAACTAACATTTAGAGACAAAACAGGAAACTCCACACCCTCTCTAAGCGGCTGGGGAAAAGAAAGAACCACAGAAACCTAAAATTTCAATGTGGCTGCACAAGGACACATACAGAGACACAGAATTCCTAGAAATCCTGAGTGATAAAGGGAACTGGAGGTAAACAAGAGAGCGTCCTTTTAGTCGCTCTGGGTGTTCTGATGCTTCCCAGAACAAGCAGATTGAAGGACAGGGAAGAAAAAAACACAAGATGTTTTTCTTTGCTTAAGAGACAGAATGTTGTGTTGCTGACTGATGGGATTATCTGTGCCAATGCGACATGAGTGTTGCCTGCAGGCAAAACATCACAGTTAGGTTTTAACTGCAAGAGTTAGACTGGCCCCAGATACACCACGACTACAAGAAAAGTCACACAGAGCAAATGTTATCTATGCTGTTATGCTGTCAAAAATCTGATAGAAAAGTCAAGAAGAAAATCAATGCTGTAAATTTGGCAGGTTTCTTCCAGACAGAATATCACACTGAGGATGATGAAGCTCTATGGCTTGAACAAGTTGTTGAAAGATAAGGCTATAAAACATGTTTTATATATTTCGTTTTAATTTAGATTGTGTTCCTGTGACTGTAAGAAGGGATGGGCCGGTTATATGGCTTCACGATTCATCGCAGTTTAAAAAAATAAGGAAACTTTGTGCTGCCCAGCCTGCATGGTCTATGAGCAAAGTGAAAGCAGGTGCCTCAGCTTTATCTGTCTTCTTTGGCTGCACACAGGCTACCCTACGTTATCTTCACCAAACCAAAGGACACAGTGGGAAAGTGTTGTTTAATGTAAAGAAACAAGTTAAGTCTGCACTTGCAAAACAGCTTGTTGATAGAGGCAACAAGCCCCCATTTATGAAACTGAAGGAGGGCAGTTGTGACTATGGCTTTAAATGTTTCTAAAGCATATCATCTGTGCCACCAAGCACTGCGGGAACAAGTTATGGTTACACGATAAAGGAGGAACATTAGTGATGCATTATTTGACAGGTCTCCAAGACTGTTGGTGCTGAACATTGAAGGAGTCAGCAGGGTAGCAATGAATGTTTGTCTTTGGCATGATCAGTATTGGCATGGCCGATACTGATCAATCATCCCCTGTTAGTGAGACTGGATGATACTGATCATGCTTTGTGTTTTCTTTAACAACTAGTGAAGTGTTTGCACAACAAAGCAGAAAAAAAGCTCTCAAAGGGAAATGCAATAAAGTATCTGACAGAAAGGACATCTAAATTACACTGTGAAATGACTCATTTTTTACTTGTTTTTATTTTTGTGAATTTAAATTGTTGTCAGACTGACTAAAGCCAGTAATTCAACAGGCAAAACTGTACAAATAGATTAAAACAGTTAAAGGAAATACATTCATAAATGTTTACCCACACAACTTTATTCCTTCAAAGTTCAACAAAAATCTAAATCTCCAACTCTGGGACTTAACATTTAAACACATCATGTTCCTAATGCATTAAAATACTCATTTTACTCTCTGACTCAGTGTGACAGTTGATACAAATATGAGAAAGCTTGTCTGGGCAGTGACATTGTACGGTGAGGATGGAATGGAGAAGATGCCAAAGTGTGAATGTGTATAGACATGTCCATCCACTAAACCGCTTCTACTCTACCAACCAAACAGTGATGAGGTCCAGGCCTCCACGCATTACAGAAGCAGTGGGGAAACATCTGAATAAACAGAATGTACTTAAAGCAAAGCACGGCGTCTAACTCATGTCAGCCGGCTAAAACTATGCGACTTTGTCAAACAGGGCCACCCCCGACAATGCAGAGTAACCCGCAGTGAGTCAACAGGACATCCCCTCCTGCCATCAAACCATCAGTCAGATCAGTCAGTCAGTTAACAAGCCTCGGCTGTAAACACAGACACAACAGACACTTTCACTTCCCTGCGAACATCTCAGCTTTCTGCTAGTTGCCCCCCCCGTTCTAATACTGTCAGTCTCCACACGCTCACAGTGTGGGGGATGATTCCTGATAGCAGTGGCAATAGACACTGGGAGTATACTCCATGCTTACTGGATAGAATAGCTTACTTAATTTTCATCTGCTCTGTAAACAAATGCTGTGTTGTTCGAGCACTTTTGCCTACTGGTACACTTTCTTACATAAGAAAACTGAGGATTTCTCTGATAAGCTAAATGTTATCTATATCAAAAGACACTAAATATCATATTAATGAGGCTACAGGAGTTTGAAAGAGGGCAATCCAATCCCAAACTAAAACCATAAATAAAGACAACTGAAACCCTGCGACTTAATCTTGTCTGTACACATAACTAAAGAAATAATAAAGAAATAATTATGTCAGCCAACACAACAGGAGAGAGAGACAGCCTAATGAAATATTCTACAGTAACTGACCATCACAAGTGCTACTCATGACACAACTTTGTCCATCCTAGCCCCCTCTTTCCTCAACTGACCCAGAGGTCATTTCCCCCCCACCACAATAAAGCACCTTCCAACTCCTTAAATGCACCTGGAGGAGGCAAGGATGGAGGAGAGAGGCAGCTTCTGGAGGAGCTAAAAATGAGGATACATCACTGAATTCTCTGTGGAAGTATTTCAACCTTAGATGCAATAGCATTGGTTGGGATGTGTGGCGTTGGACAAAATGTCACACCTTTACGCGAATAATTACAACTTTCACAAAAGTTTTCCGACAGTGCTAATCTATTAGTCTTTAAACTTCATATAGAATAATTATTACTGTTTTATGTGATGCCCCATTATGAATAAATCATTAAATTCATCACTCCAAACTACTGGAGTGATGAATTTCAACACTAACGTGTTGGACAATTCTTAACCCAATTTTAGCAGTTTCTGCAATCTCCTTAGGTGTTTTCTCTGCTTGATGCATGCCAATGATTTGACCCTTCTTAAACAGACTAATCTTCATCAGACATCTTTTCCACGACCACAGGATGTGTCTTTCGACATGGTAGTTTAAGAAATGAGAAGCTACTTATTGCATCAGCTGGGGTTAAATAACTTGTTGCCAGCTGAAAGATAACCGCCCATGCAGTAATTATCAATAGGAGGCTTGTACCTATTTGCTTCGTTAAATCCAGGTGCCGACTTTTTTTTTGGCCAGGCAGTGCATTATCACAGCTCTGTAGGTATTTCAAAAGTCTTGATATTGTATTTTTTACAAGACGTTTTTAGCAGGACAAAACATTTATTGCTCATCAAAACATTAAAGAAAACAGAAGGCCAGAATTTCAAAGGCAGTGACATCAGATCGGGTTGTAAAAGCACTTAGTTTCTCAAATGTGCCATCCTGACTCCTCACAGATCCTCTTTGTTAAACCCTTCACTTTGGTACCCTTAAAAACTTTTGTATTTTCAAGTCAAAAGACTGATGCCTGACTCACACCCTTACTTTTTAAACATGTATCTGACATTCTAGATATTTTCTTAACTTTTGAAAAGACTGTCCTCTTCATCGTGTTTAGCAAGGACGTAAGCAAGGAAACACACACATCCTTTACGTCTCAGTGGGAACACATCTGAGGAATGTGCCCCTGGCTCTCAGATGGTTTTGGGAGTGGACAACGAGGGCAGACTGAGAGGACTCTTGCATTTATATGTGGTGCATTTTTGTGTGGAGCAGGGAATGTATTACGTCAATGAGAGTCCTGCAATGTAGCCTGCAAACATGCGTGTTCATTTACGTGTGCACCTTAACTGTATACACTGCTGAGAGGAAATTACGCTGAGACACCTCATTGTGTCTCACATGGAGGCTCAACCTACAAGCTAGCGTGACATCAAGGCAGAACTGTTTGGGGATGTTTGTAGATGTTTGTCTCGTGTGCACACGGAAATGAGGAAATGATTCGAGGAGGAGGCACAAGGTTCTTTTTAACTTACAAGCAAGCAGCCTAGACTTGTTGGATTTGAGTACAAGCAGTGGCAGATTAGCAATATTTTAAGGTGATTCATTTAGGAGGAAACATTTTCTCAAGTTTGCATGTGTTTAAAGTCAAAACTTGGCAGCTTGCTTTGACGTTTGTATGCACAGCTCAGTCAAGTTTGAACATAGTGTGATTAAGCAGTTGAATTGGACAACTGTTCTCCTCCTAGTAAAAGCCCGAGGAGAGAATCACTTTACTGACTGAAGTACATGAGACTAAAGCACAGTACATATTAAGGAACTATGAATGCACTTTGTGGTTTATATGAAGAATGGGGTTGCTATTACCCATGAATTTTAATTGTTTCCATGAATAATGTCAGCTGGTATTGAATTATAATTCAGTATTAGATCTGATTTGTAAGGAAGGGGCAGGACTTCCTGCTTCATTCTGTTCCTTCTCAAACTGGTTGCTGTGATGACGTGCATGTGTATGTTCTCACATGCTTAAATTTGTTTGTTGGACTTGTACAGTTGTTTGGTGTACATATGTATTATTTTGCATTGAATTGGTTGTTTGTTCTTGTTTGTTTTTTAAGCTTGAGATACATAAAAAGAAAGAAAAACTCATAACTGGACCCTTTCAAATTGACATCCTTCTGATTGACATTGCTAACAGGTGAACAAATGGCAAACTGGTTGTCTCTTCTTTAGTGGAAACATAGGAAAACTCTGCAGCTATCTACAAAACCCAGTTCCAATGAAGTTGGGACGTTGTGTAAAATAGAACAATGACTTGTCCATTCTTTATAGTACTGTATTCAACTGATTTTTTGCAAATATTCACTCATATTGAATTTAATGTCTGCCACATGTTCCAAAAAAGCTGGGACAGGGGCAACAAAAGACTGGGAAAGTTGAGGAATGCATAAAAAACAACTGTTTTGAACATCACACCAGAAAAGGTTAATTGAAAATAAGTGAGTTTTATGATTGGGTATAGAAGGACCACCCCAGAAAGGCTCAGTCCTTAACAAGCAAGGATGGGAGGGGGTTCACCACTTTGCGGACAACTTTGTGAGCAAATAATCCAGAACAATGTTTTTGAACACACAATTGCATCCAGACGGTACATAATTTATCATCTACAGTCCATAATACCATCAGCTCATCTAAGATGGACTGATTCAAAGTGGAAAAGTGTGCTGAGGTCTTACGAGGAGTCCACACCTCAACCTGTTTTTCACAAATCATGGATGTCATGTCCTCCGGGCTAAAGAGGAAAAAGACCTTCCAGATTGTTTTCAGCACAAAGTTCAAAAGCCAGCATCTGTGATGAAATGGGTTAGTGCCCATGGCATGGCATTGGTAACTTGCACAACTTTAAAGGCACCGTTGATGCAGCATCTGCCATAGAGCCAAAATGTGTGTGAAACATCCTTTATAGCAGATGTATAGCACCTTTGCATTCCTCTCCCCCCTTAATAATCTGTCAAACTGATCATCTCTTTTCTCCAACACCAAATTTGTCTTTCTGCTCTGCTGTACAACCTTCCCCATCTGTCATGTTTGTTTACCCATCTGCTTTTAGTAACTGTCCGTCTGCAGGACATAATCTACGACTGACAAGCACAGTGCCAGGCTGCTTAGAAAAAGCAGATGTTAGTGAGCCATGTGTCGGTACACAAACACACTGTATGTGCTGACAGACCTCCAAGCCCTGTGTGTGTACAGTATGTGCATGTGTGTCATTTATTATTCAAACAAAACAGCCTTTCAAAAATCAATCAAGCTGATAATTATGATGTTCAATACCCTGTCTGTGTTGGCTTCATTAGCACTGTGAGTGTATTTGCTGAAAAGTGCGGCACCATAAAAGGGAAAAAGCTACCGGATTAGTGAGACGTTGAGCCTAAACAGATATGCACATGTGATGTTATGTGTGACTAAGATTAATTAATCCTGATCCCAGTGATCCAGATGACCTGCTGTAACTGAAAACACAGAGAACTTTCCCTGGGGTCAATCACCACCAGGTTCAGCAAGCATACCACATGCTGACGTGTTTTCTTCTCGTATGCTTTGTTACAGTCCCAACAAACACACACACACCCACAGGTCCTTTTAGGAGGGAATGTGTATGCGTAGGACCTTTGCCCCATCATAAACCTTTAAACCCCCCCTTCCTCTGTCGGCTCTCCCTCGTGTGTCTGTGAGCAGGAATGTGGCTCTCAGCTCAGGCGTAATGACGGCAGCTAATAAAAGCTCTGCTCTGACAGCAGGCGCCGGTGGAGGTGATGATCTCTCATTCTGAAGAACAAGGTGCACAAGTAAATCATGCTTATTAGCTGCATGTTTTGGAAACAGCTGTAGATGGTAAGTGGAGGATGTTGGCTAGGAATAGGGATTTTCCCAAGTAAACTAAAACTGCAAAATCAGTCAAAAGATTAAAAAAAAAATTAGAAAACAGTCAATATTTGGTACTCCTTATTAATAACAGAATCATAGTGTCATCAGGTAAACAGCAGGCTGGTTTGTAGTGTAGAGAGGCTGACATCCTTTGGTTCTTTCAGCACAGCCACAGACATACACACTGTGCTGTGGGCATCATTTGTGTAAAATGAAGACACACTCTGGACTGCTGCTTTCTCCTGTTTGCCTCCATTTCTTTTGATTGTTCATGCTGACTATCACCTCTGGAAGGGGGAAAAGCTGCCCCAGCTGATATCGGGTGAGAGGCAGGGTACACCCTAGTCGGGTTAAGGCTTAGAGAAAGACAACCATTAAGAAACACACTCACACCTATGGGCAATTTTAGAGTAACTAATTAACCTACTGAGCATGTTTTTGGTCCATAGGAGGAAACCAGAGCCTGGAGAAAACCAACGCAGGAACGGGGAGAGCATGTGAACAACTCTACATAGATAGGCCCTGAGCAACAGGGGTAGTCGAACCACCAACCTTCTTGCCGTGAGGCACATGCTCAAACCTGCTGATTCTATTTAACCCAAACTCAAATTACCTTTGTTTCCCTATAAATATGAGGGAAAGTGTTTTGGGGTTTTTTAGGATAAATTTTTACAAAAGCTGCAATTTTCCCAAAAAGTTACCACCCTCCATCAAGATGGGTAGAAGTGATTATTTGATAGATGTATTTTAATCGAGTTCTAGTGTCACTGCCTTTAATGCAATGACATGGCTGATGTGATCATGATTATCTTTTATTGGATGATATTATGTTAAATAAGATCATGTCTTACTGATTGTATCAGTTCAAAAACATACCAGCAAGTTTTTGTACAGCTGTAGCAAGGCCAGTTTACCTTATTCTCCTATTTTTTAAATGGCTGTGTACAACACAAGAGTTTCTGTGAGGCAAACATACTGAGAAAAATGACAGGGTAACACCAGTGTCCCATAAAATCCAGGGGTATGCTTGAATACATTCAGGCTTGTAGGCTGTGGTTAAACATGGGTATGGTACTGTTTTAATGGTAGCACGGGGTTCTTCACAGCTGACAGACATATTTCTTCAAACAAAGAAAAAAGGAAAGTATCCACATTTGGGCTGCCAAGAGAGGATTATATGCATGTGAGCAGGTTTTCAAAAAGACTTAACTTAATTTGACAGGGCAGCATGTTACTATTAATAACATCATGCACAGGACAGATCTTAAAGCAATTTCAGGAAGTTGGCTTTGTACAACCTAAGAGCCTCTTAGTTTAAAATAATAAAAAAGAGAAAAACTACTGGCATGAAAATGAATTTGAAAAACTGCCTTTTTTTGCTTAAAGGCTACGAAGTTGGGAATTATTTTGGAATTCACACCTAAAACTGAGGCTTTAGCACAAACTTCTAACTTTAATCTTTCTGTACATTTATAGTAAATGAACATAAAACTACTACAGCAAAAAAGACCTTGTAATACCAGTTCTGAGGTTCTTTTCAAAACTGATAAGGGTTGTAACCTTCAGTATTTGAATATCCATTTGAACTTTGGAAAAAAATTGTATTTGAACTTTGTGTATACATTCAAATTGATAATATGCAGTGAAGCAGCACATTAGGGCTCCTTGAGAAGTGAACCACCCAATGGTCCATTGCTTTCTTGGTTTCATTGATGAGGAAGGACAACGAGAAAATATAAAATAGGCCAAACCACTCCAAGCAGACAATAATGACACCAAAACTTCTGAAGAGCACTGCATTGAAGCACCTTGGATTTAAATTTTATTTTGCTGATGGTAAAATAAAAAACAAAGACCAGGCTGTGTGTTCCTGTGCCAAGCAGCTGGCCCACTCCTTATCCACAACAAATCAGCAGGCCCCTTTGTCTGCTTTCCAACCAAGTGCAGCAGCTGAGGAGCGCTCTGTCCCATGCAACCGCATCCTCCTCAGCTGGAGCAGAAAGGTCTATCAAGGATAAGATTGCCAAATTCATATGCAAGATGCGTCCCACCAGTCAGAAGTAGGGATGGGAATAGAAAACCAATTCCAGTTGAGATTTGTTAACAGCTCCATCAAAGTATCGATATCATGAGACTTTTTGCTAATCAATTCCCTTATCAATTCCTTCCACTGACAGGGTTCAGAAGCGGTCAGAATTGTGGCTTAATTTTTTACAAAAGGTGTCTACTGCACAACCTTAAGTGAGTGGAAACACCAGCAACTTGCAGAAGCAGTTATCTATGCTGTGACATGTGTGTCTGACATTGTTGCCACTGAAAATCTACAGGCCGACATTTGCCCACACGGAAAATCTGCAGGAATCAATAAGAGTTTGGTTAAAGAATTGGACTGATTAGCAGGATCGTTAATAGCATTGGTATCGATAAAATCTTATCAATTCCCATCCCTAGTTAGAAGAGGTAAAAATTATGTAATGGAGGTGCCTGGTGCCTGTGTTGTAGCCAGGGCTGGTAAGGGTGTGCATGTGTGTGTTAGAAAACCATCTGAATTTGATTTTTTGGGGAAAATGACAGCCCTAATACTGATAAAATCTATTTTCAGTGAGACATTTCCTGACTGACAGAATCCAAAAGTACACATAGAAGTCAGCTGGGTGTGGAGGACATCCAAGCATGTAGTTTCAAACCCTCAGACTGAGCAGTGAGCCAGCTCAGGATGTGAAACGTTTCATCAACATTGCAAAGGTTCCCACAATCAAAACTGTGAGGAGAACAAAATCGGATGCACAAAAGCTGATCAGTGAGGCAGGAAATCATGACATACCACAAAGAGCAAAGAATGCAAAAGAAAAGCATGCTTACAGTGTTTCTTTCACCAACAATACTCATTCAAGAACATGTAAAGTGATTCAAAGTGTTAGACTCACAACAGAGGAGGCACAGAGGATGTCGCGCTTTACATTACTTTGTGACAAGAGGCAGTGATATGAGAAGCCACCATTCCTATAATCTGTGGTGTGGGTTGGGCTGAAGACAGTTCCATTTTTACCTGACTCATAACATTCATTTCTTTTGAACGGAAAAATCTTTTACATCTACTCAAATTACCTTGATTCGCACATCCAAACTATTGTTAGAATTCCAGTTGGTAAAAATATTAATCCATGTTCAAATCTGCCCTGAGCTTGGCAGAATGAACATTAAACCATTAAATTCAGAAGTCTGAACAAGGTAACAAACTGCTACATTCAAGTCAGCTCAGAATGTTCAAAATAATGTAAAATGCTCCTATGTAATTTTTTAAAACAAGTATATTTCGTTTTGCCTAAAAAACTCAAATGATTACAGCTGTTTGGAGGTGAAATTTGGTTATTTTTCCAGGAATATACACAGAAATAAAAGCTGTGAGCTGCCAGGGTTAAGTTGAATGTTTTTGGCTTAATCAGCTGTTTCATTTCATATAACGCACCCAATATGTTTGTGCAAAGCGTATTTTAAAATGTTTAAAATGGGAGAAAAAGCAAATTTCCATAATAACACCTTGATATTCCTGCAAAATCTAAAACACTTATGAGTGAAGTACAGAAGGGAGCAAAGAAAGGTTGTAGAACAGATCCAAACCAAACCAAAACACAAACTGGTTGTGATTTCAGTGCAACATTATGATACAAGCCCAGAATAGCATTGGTATCACAATACAAAGGGTCAGCGGTTCTTGATAAACTAGAAAAGCACTCAGAGAATGCAGACCTCTACCAAGCAGCTTCAGTCCACCCCAAACACAATCTCCCAATGACAAAGTATCCGTGGAGTTATATACACAAATGGCAAAAATGGTCCTATCTCGCAATGTTAAAAAAGCCTTTAAAAAATTCCTGGATCCGGATGGTGATCTGGATCAGGCCCCAAAATCTAATAATTTCTTCCTTATCCCATTCCACACATTTCCTGAAAATGTCATCCAAATCAGTCCATAACTTTTCAAGTTATCTTGAACACAAATAGACAAACAAACAAACAAACAAACAGACAAACTAACCAACGCCGGCAAAAACATAACCTCCTTGGCGGAGGTAATAACATGAGCGTCATGCAATTATAACCTAAGGATTTTTAATCGCCTAAAAGTTCTGTGCAGGATTAAAGTATTCATTCATTAGAATTTCGTATCAAAATATCTACATTTTATAATTGTATCATATCAATTACATCGATGATACAGGTATTTCAAGGCAATCCTTAGTGACATGCATGAGTGGAAGTGATAAGCACAAAAGCTTAGCCTCTTGTAGTGTTTTTAGGCTTTTCCTATGGTTCTAAGGTTCTCTGAGAACTTAATAGCGAAATCAGGACTATAAACTCACTCTAAGTCTTTGACCTCCATCTTGGCAGAGGTAGATAGCAGAAGGAATACACAGAAAGTTGCCTGTTAAGCACCAAGCTGTCATTTTAACAACAAGAGGACTGTCAGCATGCTGAGGCCACGCCCACCGTGTCACAGCTCCTATCAGTCGCTGTCAGCACAGCTGGCTCCTGAGATTAGACCCCGAGAGTTTCAGCAGCTCCAAGGTTTGTCTCAGTAAGCTAACATCCTTGTGGCACTGCCATGTTCTAAATACGACGTTAGGCTTTCACATAAACCTTGTGGTTTTCCGTTGCAAAGAGGATGTTGCGACCTTTCACCCTCCTCCCACTCCTCCTCCTCCACACTGCTGACACCCTGAGTGTTTTAGCTTTCACTTTACTGAAGGAGGATAATCATGCTCTGAGTGATTTTTCCATAAGCCTTTCACTCTGTCCACCATCTGTCATAGAAATGGACGAGAACGCTCCTTTCAAAGTTCTACTTTGATGCAATCAAGTTTTTATCACAGCGTCTGACTCTGGATTAAATCTCAAAAGTGGACACAGTCTTTAAACATTATTAATGCTCTTTTTACACAACAATCAGTTCAGTTATTGTTTAGGCACTACACAGATGCATGATAAATCAAACAGAACTTTGTATTCCTCTTTACATTTTGATCACGCAAGAAGAGAACGTACATTTAGTTCATTAAACAGAACATGACATTCTGCCATACAATGCAATCATGGGTAATTTCTCTTCAACAGCATTTTGCTGTCAGTCACTGTCTCCACAGTAAACACATAGGCCTGTACTGACCCATAACGGCAAGCAGAAAGAAAGCAGAGAAAGTCAAAGTTTAAACAGGAAATAATTATACACAATCCTAAATGACACATGAATGGTAAATTCCCTAAACAACAATTCAGCAAAACAATATGTACTCCAAGAGAGTCATATAATAATAGGCCATTTGAGACTCATTTTAAGAAGCAATAATGCACCCCTATCTTACAGCTCAGCATTTATTAATTATAATTAATAAATAACAAACATGGCACAACATCTAACTATATTTTTAAAGAGGTCAAATTTTTAATTAAATCAGGTTCATATATTCCTTTTTGTTGACGTGGAAGGTAAGTTCAGAATCACAAATGTTCAAAACAGTTTTCAAAGCTAGCTAGTTTTCAAACACAGACTACACCTGATAGTGCTGTATTCTCTCTCCGTCTGAGACACTCTGTTAGAGCTCCTGACACTATAAGGCCCCCTTTCCCACATGGGTCCAGTCTCTGATTGGTTTTCAAGGATACTCTGTGGTAATTAGTCAGTTTAGAGCTGCTCTATGCCATGTTGTCAATGAAAGTGCATTCATTATAACGTCTAGGCTTTGCAAGGGCTTGCTACCATGAGCAAATGGGCTTAAACGGATGACAAAACAATGGTTATGGCATCAGACTGGTAGGTCTTTAATTTGGGGGAGAGGGAGGGGTCCAAATGCAGCAGGTTTTTGACTATTATCTCCTCAGTTCGTCAGTTAGTGCTTTGGCTTTCATTAAACTGTAGTTCCTCCTACCTTAACATCATGAGACACTAAAAACAAATATGAATCACATGGCGGCAATATCAATGGCAATGGATGAGCCAGAAATCACAATACTCAAGAAACCATGACATCCAAAATCACATCCTTAGCAGGCCTTAACCTAACCAGACAATGTCATGTTCACCATGTGTTGAACAGGAAAAAAACAGAGTCTACCATGTGTGTCTGGATGACTTAAAACAGCACTACTTTGGGCAGTAGCTGAAGACACAAAATTATATCGTGTGAATTCAAATGACGTAAGATGTTTGAAAAACTATTTTTTTCTTTTTTAAAACCTCTAGTCTAACTTCCTGTTAAGAACCTATGCACAAAAGCCAGGATGTTGTTCTTGAAGTGTGTGAATCAACTGTAGATGTACTGAAACTGATACTAACCAGTTCTGATGTATTTCTACATGGCCATCATATCAACAGTTGTTCACAGCATAAGTCCAGGTGAAGCCCACTGTCCTCATAATCCACACCTCCAGCTGCACTGCTGGTTTGATCCCACAATGGGAATTTGACAGTGCGTAGACTCACAGCCTGCATGTGTGTGCGTTGATGGAAACATTCAGACACAGCAGCAGGACAATATGTTCAGCAGCACGTGGCCCATTAATTAGAGAGGGGAACCATGCAACTCTTCTGTTTCATACATCAGCTGCACACACACACCTCCACACACATGCTGTATGCACATGCTGCTTTCCAACAAGTGCAAGCATGCATAGGCAGATGTGATCAAAACAATGACAACACCCTGTGACACAGAGAGGACAGGAAGTGCCACACTCTGCTGTCATGGTGAGAAAGACGAATGAGAGGGGGTGTGGAGGTTAAAGGGTGAAAAAGTGAAGACAAAGCTGTCTTTATGTTGTTTGACAGGGCTGTGAGCAACATGGTGCTATAGTTTGATGAGTTTACTGAGCAGTGTTTCCAACAGAATGATGATATACTTGCAATGGTGTGGGGGCAACAGGGGTGGAGTCATTTGTACTTCACCTCAACAAAACAACAGTAGTTTAATTCACAGTCTTTATGCTTTTTACCTGACAACAGCCAAGACTGGAGGCATTATGCTTTCAGGCTGACAGTCTAATCTTGGTAATCGGAGATCTGAGAAACTTCTGAGGAGACTTTCAAAACTGCACATATCTCCACCTGGATTAAAGGGTTAAGCGATAAGGTTTTGGAGGTCAAAGGTCATGGTCATGGAGTCTGGTGGTCAAACTCTGCACATAAACAATATATAATATTGGACATTACTCAGGATTCTGAATCACGTGAGGAGCAGGCAAGGTGAAATTCAATTAGTTTATCAATTGAAATAAAGGAAAACAACTAATGTGAGCTCTCCTTACTCCTTATCAAACCCTGTGTGGTGTTCACATCCTGCAAGTGATCAGAAAAAAAAGCAGACCAGACTGCATCACTTATTAAATTGATTTTGGCAAAAATATGAAAATGGTTGACAATATACCGTAATTTCTCAATTATAACACACTTGATTATAGCACGCACCCCAAATTTTCACAATTTTTGCCTGAAAAACACTGTACTCACATATAACACGCACCCAAATTTTGCCCAAACCTTACTCTCTCAGACAAAGTTTTAATCAATGAAACTTCAGTATTTTCACAACAAATACCATACATGATTTTCTCTCTCAAACAGATGCGGAAACACCTTTTGTTTCAAGCAATTACTCAATTTCTGCCTGAGCATGCTCGGTCGCAGTGTACCGACCAATCAGAGCGCAACTATCAACATGCCGATGTCTTCGACCAATCACAGCGCAGCTATTTTGCGTCCCCTTGCTCACAAGATGGCAGTGCCCTGCGTTTGCCTGTGTTTTCGCAGAGAAATAGAATATTTCGGCTTTCTGTATCAGATGTGTTGCAATCATGATGTTGGCAAGACGAAATATGTTAAGTATTTTGCTTGTACTCGTGTATAATACGCACCCAAAAATTAGAGCTAAAAGCAAAAAAAGTGAGTGTTATAATCGAGAAATAATGGTACTTTTGCAGCCACAAGTGTATTACAGAAGTTTAGTCTGTGTGGTAAAACAGTGCTAATGGCCTTTAACATGCAAGAAGGGCTTACATGAAATAAAGTTGTGATGTTAAAACCAAAAAGGTTCAAATCAATATGAAAATGTTTATTTTAAGTAGCAGGCAAAAATTAAAATCCAATTGGGTTTAACTTCTCTGGATTATGGTAAGAGCGATGTATACTGTATACTCTTAACTTCATAAATGTGGCCACATATCTGCACCAAACTGTGAACAGTACATTATTAAAAGCACTGCCTAAAGGTCTCAGTCAGTTTAACTACTGTGCATCAGTGTGACACTGAGGCTGAGTGATGATACTGTAACCCTGTGACACAGAAAACATGAGAACGTCAACAACAGCCTGTTTGTACACATGTTGGCCTCCTGTGTGACTCTAACAGAGAGCAGCTATGTCAACAAACCTATACTGTCCACATGTGTGCTGACGTGTCCATCTACCTTACACACATAAGTTGATTTTTTTCAAAGATAAAAGTTGGCATCTTTCAGTGATTTAAATTTAAATATTTTTAGGGCTGGGAAATTCTTGTAATTTACCAGGGCTAACGTGATGCAAACAGGGATGTCCAAATACTGATCAAAAGTATTGGATAGGGCCTGATATCAGCATTTTTTAATTGATAAGGGAGTGGAATTCATACTGTTCATCTCACCCCAATTGTTCAAGTGAGTGTTCTGAAATTAAGCACACTATACTGCAGGTTGTAAATAAACGCGCAAGTGATGTGAGCAGCAGTAGCAGTCCTGTGGCTAACATGATAGCGGAAATACTTTAAATCAGACAGTAAACAGTCCAGAGGCCACTTCCTGTGTCCACAAAACAACTCTTGTACTTAAGGCTGCTTTAACCAAACCACTCAAATACGGAATTAAAAAGACGAAACTTTACTGAGGTGGTTCTTTTCATAGCTTTGGACAACCAGCCCATCTCACAGTGGATGAGAATTTATTTTCAATTAAAACTGATGACAAGAGAAAAACAAGTTACCCGTGTTTTTCAGTAATCTCTTAATTAGAATTTTTTCATTTTGATAATTGTGGGAAGCCATAACTGTAAGTGTGATTTAAATTCAATTAATTGCCCAGCCCTTCTGCAAAGCACGTCAAACTGGTCGTGTACAGTACATGGGAAATAAAAAAAAAAGGCAGTGGACAATATGGGATTTAAAGTGTGGGCTGCACTGCAAACTCACCCCAGCTGCCTGTACATGAGAGCCTGCTGTCTAAACACAGCATCACAGACTCACTTTAGGAAGATTATGGGCTATTTAAGCCCTCACAGTAGGTCTACTCACAACTACAAGACATTCAAAATGATATGAACACACTAAATGTGAGGAAATGGTTGTTAAAGTAAGAATGGTCTTGATACCTACTGGGCAAAAACAGCAGGATGGGTTTCATAACTGAGGCATTATATAGCATTTTATGAGTTCTATGCTTCACATTGTATATGTGATGTAAGCACACACACCTTGATATGTCCTCAACACTTCCCTAGAGCCACGTAACAAGGTGTGATTAGCCTTTAGAGAATCATTTGACAGAAGCGCTGTAAGCATTTGGTTGATGAATCAAAATAAATCTCCAGAGCAGGTGTCCTCTGCCATCCGCGTACAAACTGATAAGATTGTTCTTCTTTATGAGGACACTATCTGATTCCTTCCCTGTTTTAATTTGTCTCCCACCCACTCTAACGTGATAAGCAGCTGATTTCACTCTCCTCCCCTCACGCCTGCTCCGTCAAACACTTTAACAACAGGAAAACGTGCGATTCACCACTCCAGGCCTCGCCCCCTTCCCACAGATGGGCTGATTATTTGAAAGTTCAGGAGCTGTGAGAGGAAGCTGTCCCCCTGAAGAAGTCCCACCACTTCCTCTCTTGGCTGTCATCTGCTCCCACTCTGCGTCCCCACAGCTCCATCTGACACAAGCAGGTGCGGATCTGTCCTCCTCCAAGCCTCTTGCGAAGCAGAAACAGGAGCCAAAGCAGAGGCTCATTATTTGTATAAGAAAGTGCAAACACCATGAGGATACAAAACAGTTTAGAGCGTCTGCCAAGTGGAATGACGTCCAACAGAAAAAGAAGCAATTCAGCGGTTGGTCCTATTGATCCCTTCAGGTTATTTTTCCATCTATTTGGCAGAAATCTGCATTTTCTTTACAGTTTTTAAAGCTCGATTTCCATATGTTTAAAAAGGTCTGCATTGCCTTGGACCATCAAAATAATCACACTTGTCCCATTAAGGCCAGAAAGAGTTACATTTGAATGCATTACAAATGTGATTTTTAATCATAAAGCCACATGAAGACACATCTTATAATATCCTTACTGTGCAGGCCAAGCTGCAAAATTGTAGTTTTTACTATTCTCTAAATACCCCACTTTTTCATTTTAGGGCTTGCAGCCTGTCACAGCTGATAAAGGCGGGGTACACACCCTGGACTGGTCATCAGTTAAACACAGGGCTGACAGCAAGACAGACAACCCTTCACAAACAAAAAGAACATGCTATAAAATCATTCAAACATAAAAATGGAGAAACATGAAGTATTTAAAATAACACAAAATGTAACTAAAACAAATTTGTTGATAATCATTGGCACAGATTGTGGTGATTTTTCAAAAAAAGGGTTTCCCTTCCAGCATTTTCCAATAGAAATAATTTCTATTTTGAGTTTTAATTATTTTTAAAGGACATCGCCTGGTGCATCCACTTATGGGACACAATGTGTAAAGTATGACTTTGTAAGGGGACATAAGGTTTAAGTTTGAAAATGTCTGAACAACTTTTGAGCTTAGTGCACGGTGTGAAATTAACTTCAGCAAAGTTGAACCGTCTCATGTTCAGTCATCACCCTGAAAGAGATAAACTGAAAGCACTGTCTGATTTATGGCACACTTGTGTTCTTGTGTAATTTTTTTAAGGTCAAAGGGCTTTTTTTTTTACATGCTTTACATGCTCTGCTCAAAAGATATATCATAGGAAAACTTATGTAACGTTATGTGCACTCATGAGTAATGTACATGTTCCTGAATCTTGACCTGTGACTAAGGGCTGACTGGAGGTGGACGCTAGGGTTGCTAATTAAGGCAAAACTCACAATGACATTAATTTTGATAGACATTGAGATCACAACTCAAAAACATGATAACTCACTGTTATTATAACTCACACCCCATGCAACACTGAACCTCAACATTCTAAACACTGTCATTTTGAACATTAACAAACAAGCAATATGTGAAAATACAAGGAAAATACAATAACTTTACATAATGAAAGACTGAAAACAGATGAAACAAGTGCAACATGTAATAAGTAATCTTTCCTAACAGTTCTAACTGTTCTTATATTTGTGGGAGGCAGTAACTGTAACTAAAATTAAAACTCAATTAACTGCCCAGCCCTAGTGAACGACATATATTCCATTATAATGATCCTGTTTAAGACAACTTTGTGTCCAAGTTGAAATCATTCTGAGATGCTCTTTGTTTTAGGGCCATCTCATAACCACTGAGGAAGTTTAATTTACTTTTTTTTTTTTAAGTACTTTGATTTTTTTCTCTGTTTGTATGACTTTCATGTTATCATGTTTCACTGAATATCCTTGATGCTGACATTTTGGCTTGTTTTGACCTTTTTTACTTAAACTGTCTAGATGTGAGGCACCTTATGACTTTGGTTTTAAAAAGATGCTTTACAAAGACAGTTATCATAATTGCTCATGCTACAGGGCTACAGTGTTTTCAGCAGCTTCTTTGAACAAGATTAGAGCCTTAGCCATCTTATTCCAATAATTTCGGAGTTAACAAGAGAATCACGGGTTTAAACACACTTTAAAGTGGTTGCAGAGGCTGTTTCGATGTAAATGTAAATGGCTGCAACACTGGACCAATTAAATCATGTCTGTTTATTGTTCTAGCACTTGGTCTGAGCTGAAGCCCCTCACAGAAAATGCGCTATAAAGCAAGCAAATTTGCTGATGTTTGCAGACATCAAATTTAGAGAGAAAAATTAAAATTGTCTATCTCATTATTGTGCAGTAATTTACCTTCAGGTACATGGTTGGACAGGGTACCGTTCGCTCAGAAAGTGTCTTTCTCTGTGTTATCAGAGTATCAGAGGGAAACATGCTGAGGGTTGGATTCATATTGCGCTGTAGTTCATCAAAAACAATTTGTGGCATGCCAATAGTCTAGTAGATTAGGACCTTTCACAGAAATGTAATCACGATGATGTAACCTTGCTTTGGTGTATGGTGAAAGTGCAGCCGTTGTCGATCATCTGTGATGTATTTTAGAGGATAGTGCACAATGGAGCCACAGGAGTAACCAAAAGCAACATTAAAACGTTTGTACACAGATGTCAATGACTGTCAGGCCCTCTGGAGTCACTTCACGCTGGTGAGTTATTGGTGATTTCATCCAGCCAGGGGTGTGACAGAAAGGTGACATCACATGTTAAAGGTCTAAAGAGGCTCTCAACTTGGGCAAGGCGTACGCTCCCTTTGTCAAGCCCCGCCCTATACAAGTAGTCATCTATCAAGCCCGCCCTCCTTAGTAACTGTTACTATGTTAGACAAAAGGTGTTGTTGCTTGCCTCTCTCGTATTTGAAACAGATGAAATAACTAAGATTTTGCTAACTTTTATTCATGTTAAATTTATTTCAGTTCTTTCAAAATTGGGCCACAGTTAAAGACTAAGAAAAAAATTGAAGTAGTGTGTATGAAGAAAATTCAAAATATTTTTGAATCTGTTAAAATGATAACAAATGTTACTGGTGAATGCTATCCATGATGCCATCAGATATTGGCTGTTAACATCAACAAAATGCTTTTTTTTATTATGCTAATTATTGCTACAACACCAAATTTTGTCAATAATGGAATATTACCTGTAAGT
This sequence comes from Cetoscarus ocellatus, assembly GCA_037902135.1. Lineage (NCBI taxonomy): Eukaryota > Metazoa > Chordata > Actinopteri > Labriformes > Labridae > Cetoscarus > Cetoscarus ocellatus. Next base: position 2,454,123 of record JBAMNC010000154.1, on the reverse strand, counting down.
AAGCTTTCTTCATGGTTTAAAATGTTGAAGTAACAAATTTATGGCAACAAATTCACCACAATGCATAAAAATACACTGCCAACAAAGAATTGTCTGACTGGGTAACTTGGTAATGGCTGCTTTGTGGGGTGGGGTGGGGGGTTATAACCAATGTCTCACCTTGTCCATGAAGGCAAGAAAGGCAAATTAGCTTTAAAAATCTGGCTGTAGAAATTTAGTACTTTGATTAAGGCAGTAGTGGCATAACTATAGTACCCCTGAGTACAACGTGCATTTAAACCGATAATGAAAGTGTTACAAAACTCAGTTTTTTGCTGAAGAAAAATTACCAGGGACTGTATACCAACTCATTGCCCAATTCTACAAATAAGGCCTCACCCAGGTAATCTGACTTAAACCTAAAAGCAAAGCATTGCAGTGACCATGATGCTGCACTTTCTTTTCCACACTGCATGTATACAGTCCAGTAAAAACAACATACCCAAAGAAGGTGGAGTCCTCCAAAAAGACTAGATTTTCTGTTACTGGTAAAAGCATCACTTCTTCCACTGAGGTCCCTGAAAGTTTCAAAGAATCTCACTGTGCAGCAGCAGGCAGTGAACACACAGAGTCACTGTAGCTCACTGCACAGAGTGGCCAACACATCCGGATGAAATAACTCCTCAGAGCCAAAGTGCTGCTGCTGCTGCTGAGGTTTGACAGAACTGACGAAGAAAGATTCACTGTCAATGTGGATGCTTCACACTGGATCCACAGCAGAGAGGAGAAAGACTTTCTGTTGCTAAATGTGCTTTACAGTAGACATGACACATCTAATGACAAACAGAGGGACAAATACAGGACTTAGATATGGGATAAAGTTGGAGACATTTAAAAAACAAACCTTAAAGTCAATCAACATATTTGTAACTACACTGCCTGGCCAAAAAGTCGCCACTTGGATTTAACTAAGCAAACAGGTACGAGCCTCCTATTGGATAATTACTGCATGGGCGATTATCTCTCTGCTGGCAACAAGTTATTTACCCCAGCTTATGCAATGAGTAGCTTCTCATTTCTTAAGCAAACATGTCGAAAGACACATCCTGTGGTCGTGAAAAAGATGTTAGTCTGTTTAAGAAGGGAAAAATCATTGGCATGCATCAAGCAGAGAAAACATCCAAGGAGATTGCAGAAACTACTAAAATCGGGTTACGAACTGTCCAACGCATTATTAATCACTACAAGGATAGTGTGGAACCATCTTCATCAAGGAAGAAATGTGGTCAGAAAAAAATCCTGAATCATTGTGATCGGTGATCACTTAAAGGTTTGGCCAAATCAAACAGAAGAAAAACAACAGTAGAACTCAGGGGTATGTTTAATAGTGAAAGTAAGAGCATTTCAACACGCACAATGTGAAGGGAACTCAAGGGATTGGGACTGAACAGCTGTGTAGCCTTAAGAAAACCACTAATCAGTGAGGCTAACTGGAGAAAAAGGCTTCAGTTTGCTAGGGAGCACAAAGATTGGACTCTGGAGGACTGGAAGAAGGTCATGTGGTTTGATAAGTCCAGATTTACCCTGTTCCAGAGTGATGGGTGCATCAGGGTAAGAAGAGAGGCAGGTGAAGTGATGCACTCATCATGCCTAGTGCCTACTGTACAAGCCTGTGGGGGCAGTGCTATGGTCTGGGGTTGCTGCAGTTGGCCAGGTCTAGGTTCAGCAACATTATGTGCCCAAAGAATGAGGTCAGCTGACTACCTGAATATACTGAATGACCAGGTTAATCCATCAATGGATTTTTTCTTCCCTAATGGCACGGGCATATTCCAAGATGACAATGCCAGGATTTATCGGGCTCAAATTGTGAAGAGTGGTTCAGGGAGCATGAGACATCATTTTGTGGTCAGACTCTCCCATTATCAACACAAGATCTTGGTGAAAAATGAATGCAGCACTGGATGGAAATAAATCTTGTGACACTGCAGAAGCTTATCGAAACAATGCCACAGCGAATGTGTGCTGTAATCAAAGCTAAAGGCAGTCCAACGAAATATTAGAGTGTTTGACCTTTTTTTTGGTGGCAACTTCTTTTTTGGCCAGGCAGTGTATTCGAGCACTGCATGTTTAGTTCAAGAAGAACACAACCCACGGCTGCAGTGTGATGTCAGCCTGGCTTTGTTTGAAATGTCAAACTGACCAAACAGCATTGTTGAAATATTAGTCATAATCTCATCTAAACTGGGATAGTGAAGCATTGAGCAGGTGAGCTGATGTAGAGTCGCCTTAAGGATAAGAAAGTGGATCAAAATAGATCTCATGATATCCGTTGTTGGTAAAAACAAGAAAAGAGGTCAAGCTTGGGAGTTGTTCTACAAAGTGGGTGTACACTGTGACATCGGACAAGATGACAAAGCAATACTTTAAAAATCGGGAAGCTTTTCTTACTTGCTCTGCTGAACCATAGAACTGTTGGGCGGGTATCAGAGGTGGTAACTTGAACTTAAAAATTATTGTCAGTGGAGTAATACATCAGGTTGCACAATCACAGAAATGAGAGCCCCCCTGACAGAACAAGTAGAGGCCCCCACTCGATATAATTTCAAAATACAGACTCATGGATGATCACTGGTGCTAGCGGTTCAAAGTCTAGCATTAGGAACCAAGCAATGAAGCTGACTTGGACTCTAATGGCCCCTGGTTACTATGAGAAGAGAAACAAATACATAATTATGCAAAACACATCAAATCAATAAAACACAACAGAGTTCACAAAAGGTAACAATACAGCAAAATACTAAAAAATAAATCAACAGCAATAAACAAAAAGTGCAGTAACAAATACAAAACACAAAAAGAACCCCAAAATGCAAAACACTGAACAAATAACACAGAGCAAGATTCATAACAACCCACTTATTAAAAAACAGAACATATAAAAAACCACAAAGAAAAAAACAAAAGCAAATGAAATGTATGTATCAATAAAATGCAAATACAAATAAAAACAACAAAAACAGTTTTAAAATGTTTAAACACAACAAATTATAAAAAACAAAGAGCTGTGGTGTCTTTGTATTGGTTGTGATTTTTTGTGTCGTTTTGTTGTAGCTTGTGTACTCTGTTGCTTTTATAATATCTCAAACTTTTCAATACCACTGTTTCGTGTTTCTTGTTGAGATTTTTAATTGTGTTGTGTTTTTATATGTCCTAACATTGTTTTTTGTTGTTGCTGTTTGATTATTTTGTTTGTTGCAATGTTATTTTATTTATTTTTGTTTTCCTTTTGTTGATCTTTAGAAAATTGTAGACCTGGTGTTTATTTGATTCTGTTTAATATATCTATTGCACTGTTTACCTGTTTGCTGTCATTTTCTAAATGCTGTTGTGTTCAGTATTTGTTTTTTCTGTGTTTTTTACTCATATGTAAATGTTTTCTTGGTTCTTGGTTATAATTGTCTCATTTTGTGATAACTTTCGAGAGCTATATTTTTATGTACCTGTTTTCATATTTAACCTTGTGTTTTTCACTTTTAGGCTACCATAAATCAGGCTAGTCCCACTGCAAGAAAAATGGGGGTTCATAGTTTTTACAGTCTTCAGTTTATTGAAGCTAGAAATACATTTGCATTTTTGTTACTTAAAGGGGTAATGGGGACGTTATTATTAAAACAATTTGACTGTGATTGCTTGAATGGGTGACGGACTATTCTAAGCCTAATGCCCTCCCTGGGGCCCCACAAAGACCCCCACCCCCCTTACGATCGCCTCTGTCTGCAGGTGCCTCGTGTCTCTGAAGTCTCACTCACCTTGTAAACTTTTCCAAACGCGCCGTCGCCCAGCTCTCCGATTATCTCCCATATGTCGTTTGGGTTGATGTCCCGGTGAACGTGCTCGTACTGCTTCACCTTCTTTTTGATTTCAATGGTGGGCAGACGGAGTATTTTACTGAACCTGAGGAGAGCCATTATTCTCAACGTAACTCAGCTCAGACTTCAAATCATGAAAATAAAAAGGGGCTCTACAGAGAGAGCATTACGCACGCACAGACGCGTGGGCTCGTTCACAAAACAGAAAAACAAATTTTCCTCCTTTTCTTTTGGCGTTTTCCTCCCTGTGTCAAAGAAGTTACTCTCCTCCGTCCATGTCAGACTCAGTCCTGGAGGATCTGTGGTTTTACTCCCGTCACAGTCCGCGGTGACCACCTGCCGCTCTCACGATGGAGAGGAGTCTTGTCCGTGCGTGTGTCTGTCCGTCTGTCTGTCAGCGACTTGTTGCTTCAAAGTGTGTGAGAAAGCCCCACCTCGTTAGGCGACAGCCCGCCCACTGCCGTCATGGAAATGTAGTTTCTTCATAAGGAGAAAGTCGTCGTCACTACGACGCCGAAGAGGAACAAGGACTCCATGTCCGGGTCTGATGGGCGGGTCTGCTGACACCAGTACCGCTGGGACCCTCCTGCAGGACTGGACAGGATTCAAAGTGATTCATTACTAACAATGGACCACAAACAAGTACCATAGCCAAGATATTCTGCATAAAAGCATACATCATAGCCTATAACGAGTCCTCATGAATCTCTGATCTTTAAATAGGCTATTTTAAAATGTTATTTGCTACAACAAGAGCGTTATCTTAACTAATATCCTCTAATTAATATTCAAAAGAGCCCCTTTTTTTCTTAATGTTATTTCACGAAGGCTAAGTGATTCAAAAGATATCTGAATTTTACTTTTCTTCAAAAACAAAAAATATAGAATTTTTATATATGGAGCGAGGAGAGACATTCAAAGACATATGGCAAAAAAAGTTAATTAATTTAGATCTAAAATGACTAATATGATATCTTTTAGGTGCCCCCATCCGCCATGGGCCCCTAGAATCTTCCAAACCGTCCGTGACCCCTATTACACGATGAACATTAAACGTTATCCCTTGCTGCAGAGTTAAGTTTTGCATTCAAGCACAAATTCTTTAACACTAAAAATAAGATGAAAAAATAAAAATGAAAATACTTACTTAATTTACTTAACTATTTATATAGATCTTTTTTAAAAACAGGTGTTTACAAACTGATTTAAAACCACATAAAAACATAGATAATGTAAGAGCACAAGGACCCAAACAACAAACTGGAAGTCCAGGCATTAAGAGAGCCCAACAGTGTAAGATGAGACCAGAGGGACTAAAGAAGAAGAAACTGAAGACAATAAGGCGTAAAAACAAGTAATTAAAAAGGGAGAAAAGCTAAACAGAGTTAAAAGACAAATTAAACATTTAGATCAAAAACCAATAGTTGACCAATTCAGTAGGAGAAAAAGATATAAATAATGATAATAGATAAATAAAATTGAATAAGTAAGAAAAACAAGTAATATAAAGTATTAAAAAAAAAACACATGAAAGCAGACAAAGTAATATGTAACAAAAACAATATATGCTTGAACTTTTAGGATATGAGTAGATAGATGCAATCTAAATAATAAGAATAAAATATTCTAAGAGAATGAATAAAGGGAACTGAGAGAATTGCATAAACTCATCCAAAAAAAGAAAATAAATAAAAAGAAATGTATTTTAAGCATTTTGAGAGTGTTGTCTTTTTTAATTCTGCTTCATTTTCACTCCATGTCGTCATAATGTTTTATTTCTGTTCAGCAACAAAAATTAGACGAAACTGTGGCTGAAAGCTTTTGCAAAAAATTGAAAAGCAGTTATTATTTTGTGTTACATTTATTGCCAACGAGTCCCACGATTACATAAACCAGGCTGTCCTTTCACAAAGTGGCCCGTTTCACTCAGTCAACTGTAGAGCTGAGCTGTGGCGCCCTCTAGTGGTTCATCTAACTCAGTGAACTTGCACTTGATCAGTATGCAGGAAAACTCAAGAAAACACACAAAAGGTCAGTGTATGACATTACACAGGTTGGCAGGGAACTGTTTAAGGGGCAACTACAGCAAAAAAGTACCATAAAAATGTGTATGTTATGACTTATTGGTATTAGGTTGTTTTATGCCACATAAAGGTATGGGTGAGTAGGATAGCACTTGGGTGATAGATAAAGTGCTAAAGGGCTTAATGTGAAGAAAGTAAAGCCTATAAATTCTGGGATGGAAACCCTTTTGTTATATGCTCAAAATAAGTGTTTTATAATGTCTTACTGTTCTCATACTCATAATCATCAGAATCAGAAATACTTTATTCATCCCTGAGGGGAAATTCAGTTGCTTCAGTTGTTCCTATACAAAGTGTAGCAGTAAAAATATCAGATAAAGACATTTAACATTAAAACAAGATAAGAGTATAATAGCAAATAAATAAACAACAACTGAAATATTTGGAATCTTTAAGATTAAAGATAAATAAAATTTAATATAATAAGATAAATAAAATATGTAAGTGAGACTATGAACAAAGACCAAAGACTTGACACAATATATATCAATATATTAAAAGAAATATAAAAAGTGTTGTTTAGCTTAATAAGGATAATGGTGCCATCTCAGACTTGTGTATCAGGTGTGGAGAGGAGAAGGGGACGTTCTTCCACTGTGTCGGGAATGCAATGAAGTTCAACAGTTCTGGTGGGAGACTAAACAAGCTTTGGAGACTATACTAGGTATAAAATTAGTTCTTGACTCTACACTGTTTATTCTAGGTTTATATCCTGATAGACATCATATGTGTAGAAAAATATTCACTGCCCTAGATTTATGTTTACTGCTTGCGAAAAGGGTCATAGCACTCTACTGGAGGAGTACCAGTAAACCAAAATTCATTAACTGGATTAAGGGAATGTCCACAACTTTACCTATGGAGAAGATACTTACATTGTAAAGGGGAAACTATCGTTATTTCAAACATTTGGGATCCTTTTATGGAATATATGGAGAGTGTGGATTTAAGTATTGTGGGAGATGAGGCGGACGAGGCGCAGTCATGTAGTCCTCGGCAGTTCCTAAAATAAATTCATTTCCTTTAATAATTAATTTCTTTATTCTGTGTGAATAGTACATTTAAGTTTGTATATTTGAACCATGCACAATAGTGAAATAATTTGGGCTTACTCTAGATAAAACAGAGAAACCTTGGTTGTTGTTGCTCTTTGTTTATATGTATTTTTATTTTTTTTAATTTATTTTCTTTTCTCTATTTGATTTAGTCGGGTCATATACTTTGTACTTTCACCTAAGTGTTGCATTATGTTATATTGTAAATACCTGACTTTGCAAGGAAGGATGATTTGAATGCTGGACAATAATCTAGCTGACCTTGACGTTTCCTGTGATGTGAGAGCACTCTGATTTCAGTATATCATTGGAAGCATTTTGAAAACCCAATATAGATAATGTAGGGGGGGAAGTGTTGTTTTACAGTAGTAGCACAATTTGACAGTAAAGATATTTCACTGGGTGTTGCATTTGTTTAAGGAGAAACATAAGAAGTGTCAGTATATTGGAAGTTAACCACCAGACCAAGTAAGTGACATGCAACAGAAAGCAGCTATGACAAATGAGTTTTCCATAGGAGGCTCCAGAGCAACAAATACTTACACTTTTACCTGATTAACATTATTAAAACATTGTTTTGAATGTGTTGGTTCTAAAACCAACCTCCTCACAAACTTAGAACAATTCATTAAAGAGGTTTGAAGGTCAAACATGTGTGACCTCCACTGGCTCCAGTTTGAAGTGATTTACCCTTGCCTTTATTCATTCATTTCAGTGCAGGTGTGATTAAATCCCAGAAAACCTTTTGTGCGTGTGGTTTGAAGAACAGAATAGATCTCTTGACTGGTGATCCATAACTTGACACAGTGCTGACATTCACAGAGTATCATCATTCTAAAAAGTCTCTCTGTGAACCCTGAGTAACATTTTCCCTCAGAAAGCATAATACACTTAAGCATGAAACTCAGTGACCTTAATTATGCAGCTCATTAACATGAGTCATTTTTAATTCAGTGGAAAGATCAGCCCAACAATTAACTGCTTAATTACCAATTATGAAGAGAAAGATTGGTGGCAGTGAGGTGAGGATACACTTTTCCTGCTCATCAGGTTGGCTCTGAGCTGTTTGGATATGCAAAAAACATAAAGCCTGTCTAGCTGCTTTTCAGTTTCATCATATTTATCAGGATAAATATTTTAATTCCTGGCTCACTTGTTTAAAATCTCCTTCAAATCTAAGATGAATGTTTTTGAATATTTCTTCATATTCTGAATTCACTGAAAATACTTCATGACAAATCCTGTAAAACTTCAGAGAACCACAACAACCAGACAAGATCTAACATGTACTATGTACACGTCCAAAGAGATTTACACACATTGCTGTTGCCATGAAATGTGTCTTTATACTTTGTAAATTAACTTAAAATTGAAATAGATATATTCAGTTACTACAATAATTCCCTCTGTTCGGTCGATATTTAATGGTGCACAATGTTAAAGTTCAAAAATGCCAAAAACAGCAGAGATTATAATAATGAGGAAATCTTTTCATATATGTATTTACCACTAGGCAGAGGTAGGCCATGCCTGGGGCCTCATACACCAAGGGACACGTCTAAATTTACCATCAATGATTAGGGCGTGTTTTTGAGTTGTACTGTGTGATTCTAAATTGCAGGAATATGTTGCAAATGTTTGAAGAAGTTTGTCCAAATACCACCAACTAACCAGTGCAGTTTTAACAATTTCTTACAAGTTTTAGTTAAATGCCAGCAACAACTTTGCATTTTCTTTTACACCTTTCATTCAATGCTGCCACTATTCTGTGCATCTCAGACAGCCTCCCCCACACTGAGTTTAAATATTGCAGAGGTTTCCCTCACCCCTTGCTATTTTTTTTCGCTTTAAATCCATGACATGAGATATTTAATGTGATTCACATTGTAAGTCTATTCAATGTCTGCACAAAGGTTTAAAATTGGTTTGTTAGGTCACTTTTACAACCAGAAATCTCTAGAAGTTTCGGTTTATCTGGTAAATGTGCTGTGACTGTGACATGTAGCTTTGGCAGCAATTCTATACAGTTGAAATTTCACATTTATTATTTTTTTTATTTTTTATATGGCTGGTTCATGGTAAAAAAAAAAAAAAGGAGTAGAGGTTACACTTAGTCAAAGAGAAGAACAAGAGGTATATTTATAAAATGAATTATATATAATTTTTCTTTAATCAAAAAACATGGAATATATCATTGCTTAGTATCATTATTAGGAAATACTGAAAATCAGGGATGGGCAACTTTGATAACCAGGAGGGCCACCTAAAATCTTTATTCCCTGCCTTAGGGCCATGTTACAAACTGCTGGTAACTCTCAAAAGGAAAAACTAAACATAAATACCAAATAAAAAGCTGTCATAAAAAGTAAATTATACCAAAATTCATATATTGGAACTCAAACACAAATAATTATGCACAATCAAATGAGCTTGATATAGAATTAAAGCCAAATTGGCCAACTTATAAAGAAACAAAGCCAATTTAAGCTTCTTTGAACAAAACAGTAAATATTTATCAGATTCTGAAGTACAAATATTTTACCTTTTCTATTTTTTTTAATGTAGTGTTTACTAATATTTGGTACCACATTCTTCATAAAACAGATTTAGAGGGAAAGAAATACAGCAATGTAAAGTTCTTAAATTACTTATCAAAAACACAATATCTACCAGCAATCTAGATTATATAGAAATATTTCTATTACACATCCAAGTTTGTTGCACTGGTATCTAAAGTTTAATTACATTTGACATTTTCAGTCATGTTTTCTTTATGTTTACAGTCAGCTAATTTTTGGAAATGACTGGCAGGCCCCCGTGTGGCCCCCGCACTGCCAGTTGCCCATCCCTGCTGTAGATAATTAGATTTACTATGAAAAATTAGTATGAAAATAAATGTTGCAAAATTTGTAGCAGGTATGAAATTGTAGGATGGATGTCCACAAAAGGACTGTGACAATCTCAGCCTTCCAACGCTGTACAGTCATCAATGGTGAACACCAAATCCTGCAAACAAGAAAAAAATATTTTATCAGCAGATCATGAATTAATCACTAAAATATTTCCAGATTTTTCTCACATAAAAAAAATATCAATAGTAGCATTAAATAATATATATTATTATTCTGTTCCTAGTGTGTCCGATATTAACCAGAGTTTAAACTTGTTGAAATGAGCACAGAATCATACTAAACTGGCCAAAATGAAGAGATTAAAACATGAACAACACTAGGCAGGTTCAAAAATATACTCAAAAATAAAAGACTAATATGATATGAAATAAAATAATTTTGGCATGCCTTGAAACAGTGTATACATTAAGTTAGGTTTATTTGTACTGTGGGTATTATTGCTGTTAGCTGCATCATGGTGTATATTTGGTGATATTTTGAATGTCTCAGACTTAATTTTTTTTTTGCTCATTTTTGGAATTAAAGGTAAAAGTTCTGCACTTCATCCTATACCCTTTTCAAACAAAAGAATTAACTGCAACCTGTCTGACCAGCAAAGTCATGCCAGTCTGTCTTGAGAAACTAACCACGTTAGATGTGCCTGATGTGACGGTTCAGGTGTACAGGGTCAAAAATCCACAGTGAGCTAAATGTTTTTCATAATCTGCTTCATAAAGCGGTTTAATCCTGTGAGATGACCAAACTGAGTGACCCATTAACCAGCATGCAGCGTGATGCATCTCATCAGTGTTTCATTTTTCTGGCTGCAGTGATTCATGCTCTGAGTGGTCACTTTATTAGGTACACCCTTCATCCATTCATCATCTATACCACTAATTCCTTTCAGGTTCTCTGGGGGCTGGAGCCTATCCCAGCTGACATTGGGCAAGAGGCGGGTACGACCTACACTGGTTGTCAGCTGATCACAAGTCCACATAAAGAGACAGAAAAACATTTGCTTAAGGGCAATTTGGAGTCACCAATCAACCTAATGAGCATGTTTTTGGTCTGTGGAAGGAAGCTGTAGTACCCAGGGAGAGAACCCATGCATGCACAGGGAGAACATGCAAACCCCACACAGAAAAGCCCTGACTGACCTGAGGAACAAATCAGCAACTTTCTTGCTGTGAGGCACGTGCACTACCTGCTTCGCCACCCCTGCTCATTGATGCTAATCAGTGAACCATGTGGGCGTGGTCAAGACTGAATGAAAACTCATTACATATGCTTTATTACTGTGTTTCCATATTTGAATTATTGCACTGCACTGGCACAATACCTACAAAACCAACCTACAACCACTATGCACACTTCAAAAAAAGGCAATAAGGATAATAAACAACGCAGATTATCTGGAACATACCAATAGATTATTTATAAAGTCACATATATTTAAGTTAGGGATCAGGTGGAATTTAAAACAGTACAAATAATATACAAAGCAAGAAATAATTTACTCCCAGGCAACATACAGAAACTATTCACAGACAGAGAAAGAGGGACACTTAACATGAAAAAGCACTTTGCTCAAACAAATCTTAAAAGTATGTGCATTTCGCATTGTGAGGTAGTTTTGTGGAGTAACATTGAAGATAAAATCAAAATAAGTAAAAATATCAAACAATTCAAAAAGATGTATACAAACCTTGTTTTCAGGAAACACATTATTGAACAACAGGAGGCTATAAAGTGGCTGATTGTAAACTGTTTCTTTTTCTTCTCTGCTGTTTTATTTTTCTTTTTTGAATGAAAAATTGACTTTTTTTTTTCATGATTAGTGATTACGTAATACACTGATGAAAAAATGGGGTAGGACAAGATAAGCTTAGTTTCTTCCTGCTCCATTTCGAACATCGAGCAGCATTAACATTTAAAGAATTTCTGTAAATAATGTTTTCATTTTTGTTGTTTTTGTTTGTTTTTTAACTTTGATATTTTCTTATTCCTATGTTTGAAATAAAGACTATCCAAATCCAAATACAAGACTACATGCTGAACTTCAGACCAAGCATCAGAATGAGAGAGAGGGGTCTGAATCTGTGGGACTTTGAACTCAACATGTTTTTGGTGCCAGACAGGCTGGTCTGACTTATTCAGAAACTGCTGATCCACTCTGAGTTACATGCACAACCAGAGTGTGATCCAGTAAAGAGAAAATATCCAGTTAGCAGTGGTTTTCTGGGCCAAAATGCCTTACTGATGTCAAAGGTCAGGAGAATGGCTAGAGTGGTTCAAGATGATAGAAAGACAACAATAACTCCAATAACCACTCATTACAGCCTAAGCAGGATTCACGTGGTACTTCAGATCAAACTTAAGCATAATTAATATATATAAAATATTATCTTTTGTGTTGCACAGTTAGAAATATGGTCATGATGTCAGTTGACTTACACCCATTTTGAACTATAAATCCCTGTTATTGCCACATCATGTTGGCCTGCAGTCCATTTTTTGTTCCCATACATGTCAAGATATTTTTGCTTATTTGCTTTAAGCATGACTTTGATATCTTCTTTGTCCTGTAAGCTCAGTTTCTTAAATGAACATCAGTCTTGTCTTACCCCGTGACATTTCTGAGATATGATGATGAGCAGCTGTCTCAGAGTGACACCCAGCTTCCTCACTTGTCGCGTGTAAGCACAGCGTCTCTGTCTCAGCTCCTCTATCATGGAGACGTAGGCCCTTATTTTTTGCAGCACACACGCATTCTGAGGGCAGGAGCAGTAATTAGAGTCCATGAGAGTGATTTACAGCCGAGGTTTTCTGACAAACACTTCAGATGTTTGTGTAGTGCATTGAAAACACAGACAGAATTCAAAACAGAATTTTAGACCAAAAAATATACTTTCTTTCATGTCTGTGATCGCTGAGATATTATATTTTTCTAAAACTTTCACTTTGGTGTCCTGTAATACAGAAACACTACCTTGAGCCAGTTATAATAGAAAATATTCCAACTATTTTAATGGAAAAAATAGGCTTTGCTCCAGTTAAAACTTTGTTGACTCTCTTATTGGTCTGTCGTTCCACCAATTGGAGGGTCCCCTTTCATAGCAACCATTGCTGGGCTACTCCAAACTTTCCCCCAGGCCAAGTCTTTTTGATGCATTGCAGTAAAATTGAGACCTTAAATGTAACTCTTGCATTGCAGGTGTGTGTATGGTGTCTGAAAGAGTGCCTTAAAAAATCCACATCACAATCAAGATTATTTCTCATGCTGTTCCCTAAACTAAAGGTAAACTGTAAAAGAAATGCTGATACCTACGTCTTTATATATAAGTCTTTACTTCACAAAAATTAACTTGTTGCTTTCAGTGCAGGTAATATGAAGTCATACTTACATGGACATCTAGGTAGAGGTTTGGCATGTGGGCCATGCAGAAACCCTGTATAAAATAAAAGTAAAAATCCAACATTTGTAAGATCATAGAAACTAATTGAGACATCCATTTACCAAACATGGTTCTCAACTGGTGGGTTGGGACCCAAAGGCAGGTTACAACTGTATGCCTAGAATAAAGAAACTGTAATGCACCAAATCCCTAAACTGACATGAGCCCATTCACACATGCAAAACTTAAAATCGAAAAGTTACGAGAATAATCTCATAAAGTTACGAGAATAAAGTCATTTAGTAGCTTATTTGTCAAAACTTAAGATCAATAAGCATACCTTAATCAAGAAAACGCTCTCATTTCATCCTCTTTGCGCAGGTGGATGGCTGCTCTTTTGGTACAACCTTTGAGAATAAAGTTTGTTTACGAGCTTAATTTAAATAGATTTATTACTTTTATTCTCATAACTTTTTGACTTTATTCTCATAACTTTATTAGATTATTTTCGTAACTTTTAGACTTTTATTCTCGTAACTTTATAATATTATTCTTGTTACTTTTCAAATTTATTCTCAAAACTTTGAGATTTTTCCTGTAACTTGATTACTTTATTCTCGTAACTTTATAATATTATTCTCGTTACTTTTCAAATTTATTCTCAAAACTTTGAGATTTTTCCTGTAACTTGATTACTTTATTCTCGTAACTTTATAATATTATTCTCGTTACTTTTCAAATTTATTCTCAAAACTTTGAGATTTTTCCTGTAACTTGATTACTTTATTCTCGTGACTTTATAATATTATTCTCGTTACTTTTCAATTTATTCTCAAAACTTTGAGATTTTTCCTGTAACTTGATTACTTTATTCTCGTAACTTTACTTTTTTTTTTATGTACTTTTTTTTTAACATGGCCCCTTTGTGAAAAGGGTCTAAATGAGGTTTTATCAGGACACATTTTGTTTAACACTGATTTTTTTTTTTTTAAATTGTATATTTTAGTTGTTTTCTTGATATCTTGACTCACTTATCCCATTACCCCATGATAACAAAGCTAGATTTTCTACAAGATTGTGTTCATTTCTTAGAAATTTCTGGAGAATACCTTAGTTTATATTCTATAGCAGGAAATAAAGAAAAATAAAAAGGATGCTTCCATGTTCAGCCCGGGCTTCTGTTTTTTTCTATTAAACATCCATGGAGCGCCATTTTCACAAAATTAATTTAAATGGTTAAATTTTTTTGAAAATTTCAGTCATGCTTATTCATTGAGGACGGGATGAGTCCTGAGGTTGGACTAGTTAAGTAGCACTGGTGTAAGAGACTTAATAGCGCAGTGTGTAGAAATTGGCATTTTAGCAACATCTAGCATTCAGATTTTTGAATGAGCCCATCCGTTACTAAAACATCACATCACTAAGCAACGAGAGCCAGTGAAGACCAAAAAGGATCGTGAATAGGGCATCATTTACAACAGTTACGAGGTGAAGGTTTTTTATTCATATTTGTAACTATTATTTTTATAGATTATAGGTCCGTTAAGATGATGACTATAGGTTTTGTAAACTTTTAGTAACACAAGCAACCATTAGCGAATTAATGCTAATCAGGCCTAGGCTTTGTAACGTGTCTAACGTTGTGCTGCAGATTCATCAAAATAAGATAAAGAAGAGAGAGAGAGAGAAATATTCAAAAATCACATTTTGCTCTTTTTGTCCCCAAAACCCACCAGTAGACAACATGGCGGATTGTGATGTCAGCCTTCACAAAGGGAGGACCCCTGGGACATAAATATAAAAAGCTTTTTCTAACTTGGTAAAAAGAAAACTAAAGTTTTATGGGGATGATTGTACACCTGTTTCAACAGACTTCACATACAAATAGAAACATTATATCCTATATTCACCGTTTCTGTTAGGCGAAATGCTGCCAACTTCTACACACTACATCTGTAAGGACCAAAACTATGCAACAATCTTTATTTAATAAAAACAATAGATTCAATGAATAAATTAGCTCATATGTAAATGTAACATTCAGAATGACATAAAACACTTTTTGTTCATGATCATCTGTGTGATGATCAAATTTAAATATTTCTTGACAAAATACGGTTTATGTACCATTTTGTTTTGTTATAATCTGTTTCTGTGTTGGCGTAGTCTCTCATTTTGGCAAAATGTATGTTATTTGATTTTTGTTTACTTGCTTTTTTGAATACTCGGATTTAATGTCTTTTTCTGCTAATTTTATCTGTATTTACTCTTTGTTGAGGTTTGTAAATAAGCCCACATTGGGTTTCTACCTCACCTGCACAAGTAAGTTTATCTTATTCACTGTTTTCTTTGGTTTCTCTTTTAACATTGCGCAAATAAATAAACTACAAATAAATAAAATACAAAAACCCACATACACTCCAAAGAAATTAAAAATCCCTCATGTCAGTGGCACGTAAGTCATAAAAACAGACTTAACAGAGATGAAGTGAAATATTCATATGAAAAGTGGTATTAAAGCTACTGACTTACTGTCTCATAGCTCCTCTTCAGGTGTGCGGCCCACTGCATTGATTCTAGTGCCATGCTCAGCACCTTGGAGTAGCATGTCGGTGGGATGAAAGGTGAGCTTAGAGCCAATGGTACCAAACAGGAGAAAAGCAACAAGTGCTGAAAGAGCGCCATGACTCCCTGTCACCTTCAGCTCTGACAGAAAACCTCTGATTGTTTTTTGTGTGACAGAATTACACACACAGCCACGTATGCATGCGGACAGATTTTAACACACCCCCTGTTTACTGCAGAGTGACAGTGACACTGCTGAGGAATGACAGAAGACCACGGATTGTGTAAGATGGGACGTCATGTAACTTTAAAGATGGTTCAGAGGAGGACCAGGGAACAGTGTGATTTGTGATAAAAGAATTATTTTCAACCTCATGGCAAGAGTATGAAGCATGACTATTGTTAAAGGTCAAATATTTAACTTTAAACAGGTTTGCATTGGCCCCAGATATCCCAAGAACATGTTTTTAAAGTTTCAGCCCAAAAAAATCTACAAAGAAATATGATTTTGGCATGTCTTTAAGTCCCTCTGTCTCAGACCCACTCAAAAGTCCTCAGTATAAATCCTCATGAGCTGTCTCTGACCAATCCGCTTTCAGGAAGTGGAAGTGGCTTAGTTTTCATGACGACTGTGCTCTTAAGTTTACTGTGGCTGCACAAATATGCCAGGACAAGTGCCTTCCACTTAGCGTGGAAATGCTCTTACTTCCACTTTTAAACACACCCCTGAGTTCTACTGTAGTTTTTTATTGGTTTGATTTGGTCAAATGTTTAAGTGATCGCCAATCATGATCATTCAGGATTTTTTTCCGACCACATTTATTCCTTGAAGACGATGGTTCCCCACTATCCTTCCAGTTTTAATAATGCGTTGGACAGTTCTTAACCCAATTTTAGTAGTTTCTGCAATCTCCTTAGATGTTTTCTCTACTTGATGCATGCCAATGATTTGACACTTCTTAAACAGACTAACATCTTTTCCACAACTACAGGATGTGTCTTTCGACATGGTTGTTTAAGAAATGAGAAGCTACTCATTGCATCAGCTGGGGTTTAATAACTTGTTACCAGCTGAAAGATAATCGTCCATGCAGTAATTATCCAATAGGAGGCTCGTACCTGTCTCTTATCATCAGCTATTGTATCAAACTGTACATAGTTGGGCTAACTGGCTTCTTCTTAGTGGGGGCTGGTGTGTACATTAGTGCTGTAAAGCCTTCATACTTCTCGTGGGAGAAGAACCACGGCCCACTACCACAGTTACATGGAGATTAAAGCGGCCAAGTCAAGTCCATTCAAGTCAAATTTATTTATATAGCACATTTTAAAGCAACATATGTTGACCAAAGTGCTGTACAACCACAAAGAGACAAACAGGTCAGGAAAATGGAAATGAAAACCACTATAAGGCATAATACAAACCAACAAAAATGGCCAGAGGGGACAAGACATCACAAATGCTAACAAACAAGAAAAAAAACTAATACCATAAAAGCCTACATGATAATAAAATAACCTAAAAAAAATATCTAAAAGATGTCAAAATAAAATAAAACAGAAGGCTCAGAAGGCAAGTGAGACGATTGAAACTACTTTATTAAAGTGGTAAATGTTCCATATATACAGCTTGATCCTAGTGACCCCCTGGACAAAGTTGTCCTTAAGTACTTCTAATATTTTTGTTTTATTTTATATAAAGTTGTATGAGGGATTCACTGCCTCATGTGCTTTTGGGTGAGAAGTGACTCTTAAAAAGGACAATATTGAACCTTATAGTTTATACTAACAACACACACACTTTTTGTAATGAAATGAAAAAACAACAACAAATAACTCATCAAACCAACAGATTAGCTTACTTTTGATGCAGTGTCAGCACAGCCAAAGGAATTAAATGGCCACACCCTGATCCTGAACGTAACTCACAGGCTCTGAATTACAGTCTAAAACACATTTTAGGAACAACCTATGTAACATTTAAATATACTGTTCATTGTAAATCCATGACATGAAAAGAAGAGAAAACAATGAGCTAAAAGTGCTTCATAGAAAATGCGGAAACTGCCCTGAATTGCAATGTTAACAAACCTCTGAAATAGCTCCTGAATCAGCATTCAGATTTGGATCACCACCAAATTAATTATTTCTTCATTGTGTAATGACCAACATTTCCTGAAAGATTCATTAAACTCTGCTAAGAACTTTTTGAGTTATCTTGCTCACAGGAAAAACAAACAAATGTTGGTAAAAACATGACCTCCTTGGCAAAGTTAAGAATTTCAGCTTACACCAACCCTACAGTCTCTGTTACAGGCAATAATATTCACAATACGGAAAATAATTAATCTGGTCTATAATGGTCTTGATTGCACTTGAAGAACATTTAGAGGCATCAGTATTAGTTCTAGTCTATTCCATAACCAGCAAAAAACTCCTCATGGAAGCTTTAAATGTTATTATATCAATGTACCTCATTGCACTCTGCTAGTTGCCATACCTCTCTGAATCAAATAAATGCTGTCCAAAATTAAAGACCATAATGCATATTGATCTCAGAGGTGCACATCTACTTCACGCCAAAAGCCACTGTCACAATATCCCCATAAAAGATAAGATAAAGCAGCTTTGTTTTGTATTTTCTATGTTCTTGTGTTATTTGCTGGAGGCATTTCTGTTTGGATCACACTGAGGTGGCTTAGGAGAAATGTTCTTTATAAATAAAATGTCCAGGGATCATACAGCCCAGACAGTCCTGAGGCTGGAACATATGAGATGATTAAATGCTGGATGCCCTTCATACCTTCTGATGCCATGGGGGATATTTGAACCTTTATCACATCTGTCTGTGTGTCTGCTATTTCTGTGTTTATTCCTCAGAGGTGAAGAGAAGAAGAGGCCATACATATCAATAAACACGGATCATTTCCACAAATACAAATATATGAAATACAAATTAAACAAGTTTGTATTTTAACTTTTTATCTTTCACCGCTAATATGTTTGCTTGATATTTTTTAATACTCTGACTGAGCATCCTCAGCTGCAAAATCCCAAATTCAGGCAAGTGTGCATGTCTGATTTTCTTCTCATAATTATGTAAGTACTCCCATTTTAAGGCCCATTTATATGACAAGTCCAAGTAAACATTGCATTTCAAGACAAAGGAGGCACAAAATTCAGCCAGAATGACCATGATATCACAGATTTTACCTTAACTTTAAACAAACGTTCACTGGAGTTCAAAGGTTTAATCATAAGATTTAAAGTCCCCAGATCATCCTGTGAGCCTGCTCTGTCAAACACAATACCACATTTTCTTCAAACGTTGCACACGTGTCCATCAAAACACAAGAGTGAAAGTGATAGATTTTGGATGTCATAGGTCAAAGGTTAAGGTCATGGATAGTCCTGGTCATCTTTGTAATGAAACATCTCAAGAATGTTTTCAGGGTTTTCTGTCAAATGTTGCAAATTTTTCCTCTCTGACTGAAAGATGAACTTGTTTGATTTTGTAGATCATAAGTCAAAGGTCACTGTCCATCTTGGTCACCACCTGCTTGTGAATACACCATTTAGAAAATGCAAAAATCAGATTTCCTTCAAATGTCACACAAATGTCAACTATGTTTCAGTGACAAACTAACAAGAATTTGGAGTGACAATGGCAAATGTCCTTGGGCCCCATGATCATCCCTTACTTGTGAACTTTGTCAGTCAGAAAGTTTTTCTGTTGAACTCTGCACAGATTCTGCTTTGACTTGAAGATGACCTGATTACATTTTGGAGGTACAAGGTCAGAGGCCCGGGTCATTGGGTCTTACATTTGAAAACAGAGATCAGAACAAATGTAAACCTAACATGTGTTTCAGTGGACAGAATAAATGTATGTTATGGTAAAGAAATGGAAACTAGAGAGTGTGCACAACATATTAAAATAATGTAAACAAGATAATTAACAAAATAAGGCAGAAGAATGAATGCAAGAATGTAAAGGTACTGAAACTGGGAAGTCTGTGTTGATATATATTTATATAGCACAGGTTTCATATACATGAAACCTTGATGTAAAGGGAGCTGATATAAATATGACTGTAAAGAGTGTAGAAAGCTTCAGGCTACAACTTTTTGGTCCTGTATTTTTTTATTCCTTGTTAAATATTTGGTCAGTGCTAAAAAGCATGAGCCTAATGTTTTTGTGTTGTATGTTATTTGTTTCTTAAATATGTCAGTGTATTTGAATGTTGTGGTCAATAATGATCGAACTAAACTAAACCAAAATAAACAAAACTAAAGTAGCAGGAAAGTTTTTATGCCTCACAGTAAGAAGGTTGCTGGTTCAACTCTCGGTGCTGACAAGGGTCTTTCTGTATGGAATCTCCATGGTCTCCTGATTAGGTTAATTTGTGACCCTACATTTCTCTTAGGTATGAGTGTGAGCATGAGTGGTTGTGTCTCCTTGTGGCCCTGTGATCGGCTGGCGACAGGTTCAGGGTGTACCTCACCTCTTGCCCAATATCAGCTGGGATAGGTTCCAGACGAGTGGTATAGATGATTGATGGATGGATAAACTAAACTTAAAGACATTTTTTTTTTATTGCTGAAGCAGTTCAGGTTCAACCACGAAAACTTTGCATTGACGCTGTAAGTACTTACATTGTGAATTCTGCTCCACAGACCTCCTGTGTTAATTCTGGTTGTAGACCTATCATTGAGCATCATTTCTTTCCACTAGATGGAGCTGATTATGTAGTTTTAAACTCACATACTTTTGCATGCTTTACAGTTATTGTCAATGGATTAATTGTAGAATTTTGCTCACAGTTTTAATAGTTTTAACTGACTCTGAATTAAATATCCATGATTTTTCTCTTTATAGGTGAATGAAATATCCCCTCTAATAAAACTAGGGCAGCCTTGGCCCTGGGTGAAGCCTCCCGCAGGTTAAGTATCTTTCCTCGGTCTCTGTCCAACTGAGATATGACACTGCCATCACTCATCTTATCCAATAACACCACACTTCCTGATGATGCCAACCAGCAGACAGACAGACCCACAGACTGGTTGGTCTGCCTCTGACTGATGCTCGTCACCTCTCAGTGTGTGCGAGGAGCTGAAGGTCTGTCTCCTCCTGCCATATAAAGATGGATGGCCCACACGGAGAGTGTCTTGGCATGACAGAGGGGCATGAAAAGGGAGAAAATGTGCAGTCTGCACTGTAAGCATATCTGCGCTCCCACAGTCCCAACACTCTGACGTCCTCCTGTGACCTTGGCTGGCTCAGTTATCAGGGGGCGCTGGTGACCGTACAGTTATTAGATTGGTCCAATGTGTTTTACAGTTAGGCTCTAAATGGCTTCTGGAGTTAATGTATCATGAGAGACTGGACTATAGAAGTCTACCCTGATGACACATTTTCTGCATAGAAGCCCAGCATCTTAAAAGCATATTAATCATGGAGCTAACACATGAAATGGCACTTCTTTTAATCACATTTTGTAGGAGAATCTTGCCTCACTGACCATTCAGGTAGTTATTCACTGTTATACCTGTGAGTTGCACATTTATTATTTCATTTACTGGGAGAAATGCAAGAGTGTGAGATTATTGGGGCCAAAAACTGTATATCAAAGCGTGTGAGGACCTGAGGACATCCAGTGGGACTTTATAATATATATAAAACACAGCATGCACACTTCTTTACATTTTTATAAATCTATGTGTTTTTATACATATTTAATAATGAACCTTTTGTATCTCCATTTCTTCAACTTTCAATTTCCAATACTACTAATTTTATCATTATAATGAACTATTTTCCTTTTATGTTTGTTGTTTGATTTTATTTTTTATCTTTTTTATCTTAAAACAAATGTCTTAGCAGTAATGTTCCACATTCATGCCAATAAGGCTTTTTGAATCGTGACTAGTGAATTGAGTTATTATATTACAACTATAATCTTCTGTTTCCATTTTCAAATGTTTTCCGAGAATAGATCAGAGAAAGGAGAGCGCTCACTTTACTGTCTCCTTCGGGTTTCTGAAAGGTTTGAAGTAAGTTTAGACAACTAAATTTTTTAAAATTTAGCATTATTTATGAGAAATCTTAACTTTCTGGATCCAGCAAGTGCCAGCATAAGGCTGCCCATCAATGGTAAAATTCTGCTCGGGGTTTCTGCCTCAAAAAAAACAGATTTCATTTTCTTACTACTGCTACCAAGAATTTGCATATGAACATATTGTAAAATGATAATGTAGAGTTTAGGCCAATTTACATTAGGTGTTCATTTTGTTTTGTCTTTTATCTAATTTCATTTTATTTTTCATTTTCTTTAGCTTTTATTTTGTGGAAATTCTTAGTTCTAGTGAAGGTTCTACTAGGCCCTGTCAACATGGAGATAAAAACATGTTTGTATTGAAAATGTTCTCTGTAAAGATGGCATTGTTTTCAGAAATTTGTCTGTCCACACAAAAACACTGAAAAAGCCACAGTATATAGGCCTGTAAGTGGCGCTGTAACGCTGCTGCAGACAGACACCAAAACTAGAGAAGACATGGAGTATGTACATACATCATAAAGGTGCGTTCACACCGAACGCGACTTGGCAACCGAAATTGTCACCCAAGTCGCGTCACGTGTTCATAAATTCTCAGTGACATCACGCCCCATCGAGTTCATATCATTTATTTGTATGTATCGGTTTTGCTGACATTATTCCAACTGTATCCTTTTCACTCACCCTACCAACCACAAAACACCGCAGCTGCTGCCCCTGCTGCAGCATCGTCTATTAGCTGCACCTCAAGTAGGGAGTTTTCTGCAGTCTAGGCAGAGCTAATGTACTCACTAAACTAATGTTCCCACACCGACATGGATTGTCACTCTAATCTGAGCTGCGGGTGTTGTCCCACACCCACACAACGCTGATTGGCTGTCGCGGCGCAGCCACACATGATGTTGCCTGAAAAGTTCAAGTTTTTCAACTTTGGGGACCGGGTGACGCGACCTGGTCATGCATCCAAAGCGACCCAGTAGCACAACCAAGTAGCCCAGATTGCGTCTATTGCATCGTGGGAGGGTTGGCCCCACCCCATCCTGGTTGTACATCACCTATAAATTAATTTTGATGCTGTGTTATTATTCAATGTTAATTGAATTTCAATTCAATGTTCATGATTATTATTGATTATACTTGTATAATCAAATTATCACTACAATCATACAGACATGAGGACCCTCCTGAAAACAAGATGTTGCATCTTAAGGGGCTAACCTCTAATAAATTTGTATTCAGCAGAGGCAAATATGGTGAAGACAGGTCTATGATTGGCCCATGGATCTGTTACTACCTTTGGTTTTTACTTTACTCCACTTGTCTCCGCCCACCTCCCTTCCTTCGCCTACACTCCCAACACTGCATAGTGTGGATGGCTGTTCATCATTAGACTGGGATCGACATTCAAGATTTCCTGCTGCCTAACAGAGGTTTTTCCTTGTCGCCATGATGAGGGATTCCTGATTGGCTATTGGACACATGTTGGGTGTTGGATGTATGTATTTGTATATAGATGTATATGAGTGTTTTATATATGTATATATGTATCTATGCATATGTAGCCATAAAATGAAGAGTTTGTCTTCAGCCTGCTCTATTGTTAAGTGTCTTGAGATAACACTTGTTATGAATTGGTGCTATGCAAGTAAAGATTGACTGACTGACATTGCCTTTGCATAGAGAGTGGTCATCCAGGTCACTCAAGTCACGTTCGGTGTGAACGCACCATAAGAAATGTAAGCAAACACTGGCATGTGCTGTTATCCGTGTCTTCTTGCTCACAAAGGTAGTAGAGGAGCAGCAGATTTTGCTGTTAAAGACATAGCAAAGCTCAGTAGCTTCTGCAGCACGAATGTAACACTGTATTACTATGACGTCATTGTTTCTAAGCCAGCTGTTTTCGTTGTTGAAACACAAGGCCGGTGTTTTCAGATTTATCCACTCTGGGACCCGTTTTCAAAAATGTGTCTTTATGCACCCAAAACACTGTATCCATGTGGACGAAACACCTATACAATTAATGGCTTGTGCAGATAAGTCTAAGTTCATCCGAATTCAGAAAAAATGAATACATAAAAACTCTAAAATCTCCGTTAGTTAAAATACAAATCCAATTTTGAAATTGTGTTAATACTGCATGATTACAGTTACTTTCATTATTTCACAAGTTCAGCAGAAATAAAAATGACTGTTAGATGAAATTCATTTCCATTATGATGTGTTAAAATACAACATTGAGATATAAAACCATTTTTGGTGTGAATATTAAATATATCCTGTTAAAGATATTTCCTGGGTAATGTAGCTGTTTGTGAGTTTGATAATGTGTTAGTGTATTTTAAAAAACATATGCATGAAAGTAAACTGTAATACATATTTATGGGCTTTCTTTTTGCATAATTATGAAATCGGTGTGCCTCAAGATTTTGCCTTGGTTTGGGGTGTGCCTTGGACAAAAAGTTGTAATACCACTGTTTTAGATGGTTAATCACAGCATGTCAAACTATTTTTAATAGATACTCGCAAAAAAAGAAATTCAGCTTATGTGTTTTATAGAAATGATCACTGCCAGATGTAGGGACCATGTGAAATAAGTGTGACAAACAACCCCAGTCTTCCCTATTATACATAAACTTGGCCACACCTGACAGCATTAAATAGATATTTGACATTGAAGATGAAAACGGGAGATCCACTTTTGCTCTGCTTTTATGAACTGAATGATTATGAATGAGATATCATTGGACATGAGCAGTAGGGAAGCCCCAGCTCCAGCACAGCAGCCTGGGACACGTGCCACTCCTCCAGACGCACGCGGGTGGCCAGCAGTCGGTCCATTACTCAGCCGGCGATGTGGAGGTCAGCCGCTGAGCAGCTTCTCCCCGTCTCTGTCTCTGCTCTGTCCTCTCTTCATTCACAAACAGCCCGTCTCTCCTCGCACTCTCGTCGGCTGTCACGTCTTGCTGTGTGGCTCGGCTCCGTCTCTCGGGTGGCAGCAGCCAGGTGTCCCGGCGCGTCGTCGTCCGGAGCCCCGGGACAAGTGACGCCGTGAGCCGCACTGTTGCTGCTGTCCTGCCGCTCCACGTCTCTGCAGCAAAGCCGGCTGGACATGGTCCTGTCCACAGAGGTAGGTGTCCACAGCAGGGGATACAGGAGGACGAGTTGGGGGGTGGGGGGTGGGTGGGGGGGGGGGAGTGGGGGGTTAGGCACTCTCTATTCAATACATGTCCCTCATATGACCAGATAAGGGCTTCGACCACAGTGTCCTCTGCGGGCAGCTCAGTACTGCGGCTTCACGAACTACTTTTTGAATATTTCATTCAAGCTCAGATGGGAAATTCATATTCCTGCGCTCATGACCTTATCATGCAGTCAGGGAATGACATTCATGAAAAGGTTTCCTCTGGTGCATTAAATGTTGCCTCAATGGTGGGAAGTTTGACTTTTTTAACCCTGAAAAATGCCCCTCAGTTCAGTCATTTGCTCTCCTTTATATACAGGACCACCTTTCATTCAGCTGTTTGCCACAGACAAAAGAAAGCTGTGGCATGAATAATGTAGAGCAGGACAGGGTTCCAAAACTCTGCTAGTCCAAGGACCCCTATGAAGACCCCATGGCAAAATTTAAAATAGTTTTCAAGCTGTCTGATGATTTTTTGATTGTCTTTTTTAATTATAAGTGATGGTATTTGACTATTTTTATGTTTTATTTTATTTTTCAAATATCAGTGTCACTTATAGTGGCTAAGGATGGGAATCAAAAACCAATTCCAGTTGCAAATCAATATCATTAGTCATGTTTACTTATCAATTCCCGAATCAATTCCTTCTAATTTTTCTGCATGCTTTGCAAATCAAGGATGTCACACTCTCATTAGAGGAAGCCAGCAGAAATTATGACAAAGAAGTTAAAAAGTCATGGTTGACATGGGCTTGATGTGTATTTTTTTTTTTTTTAACAAAACGAAACTGCAGACTTTCAGTGAGTGGAAACACCAGCAACCTGAAGAAGAATACTTGTCGTACAGCAAGGCATTATATATCGAGTGTCATGTGTTCAACATTGTTGCCACTGAAAATCTACGAAGGACAACTTTTGTCCACACAGAAAATCAGCAGGAATTGATTAAGGAATTGTTAGAGAATTGGATCAATATGGAGTATCATTAATGGCACAGGTATCAATATTAGTCTATTTTTTACATGCAGAGTTTACGTCCTAAAAACACATAATAGAATGATACAGTAACAAATAATGTCGGTGGATTATTATTAGGTCTATTTTCCCCTCTGTTCCCTTCAAGTGACCAGGGTCTCATATAGGGATGGGAATCAAAAACCAGTTCCACTTAAGAACCACCTTGAACTAATTTGAGGGATCGAAATAATTTTCCTTTATACTTAATTCTGTTATCAAGCCTCTCAATCAGTTCTGCACACCTTTCAAAAAAAGGATGTCACAGTCTTGCGAGAGGCAGTCAGCATGTACAACAGCGAACAAGTAAAGCAGGCAGATAGGGCAGACAGGAGGCACAAGTGGCTAAAACTGTGGCTTTATAAAGCAGAGCAGGGATGATGCCATTTCTAGGCCAACCTGGTGGTTTGCATTGCACAGGTTTCCTTGACAAGCAACCCATGGGATTTTTAACTATTTTATATTACTGCAGATCATAAGTTCTTCGGCTAAAACAAAAAAAATGAAGTGCACATGTAATAATTTTTGAAGCATAAACTTCATTGGCAAGGCAAGGCAACTTTATTTAGAGCACTATTCATACATATAGCAATTCAAAATGCTTTACAGAGTGAAAAACAAAGACATAAAATTAGCAAAAGTGACAATAAAGAGAGTTAAAAGCCAATGCCAGGCCAATATGTATAATACCAGCACTACGCTTCAACTAACATCTCACGCTCTTAGCTCTAGTATAGAATACTTTCTTTAAGTGTGACCTGAACAAGTTAGTGCTCATGTAAATTATTTGTGTAACATAATTTTTAAAGATCATCAGAATGATTATGTTTGAGTTCTTCAGCCATATTTTTAGTCCTGGTCAAAATATTTAGCTATAATGCTTTAGATCACAAATGTGATCTAAAGCATTGCAATTTCAATCGAGGTTGAAAACAGCAGAAACATGCTGAAACATTTGTCCTTGGCATTAATATCAGGAATACCATTTTTTGACAAAAACATATGCTTTTCTCCCTGCAGAAAATCTGTTAACACAAGAATCAATAAATAAGTAAACCAACCAACGGAATCAATAATGATAATGTATAAGTAAAATCATATCAATTCCCAGCCTTACCTCTCTTAGTGCCCCCTGGTAATGCTCCAAGTGTCAGGGCCCCCACTTAGAATAATTCTGCATTAATGGAAAAATTTAATCTTAAAACAAATAAACTTAATTATTTAACAGAGTCAATTAATGTTTGAAATGAAAATGTACCACAGTCTTTACCCTTCATATAAAGGAGCTCATGTTTCTTCAAACAGGACATGTCCACTTTTTCTTCCTCCTCTACTGACACCAAACTCATCAAATCTGCTGTCCTGGGCAGGGCAGCCTGAGGGATCCAGTTTACAGTTCACAACAGCTGCAAACTATAAATCAAAAAGCCTCCAGTTTAGTGCTCATAATGGGAAAACGCTATCATACCATTCATCACACATACGCTTGACAGTGCTCCACTTGGGTGGGTTTCTTATTAAAACATTGAAACTAAATTATTGATAGATGACAATAATAGAGAGAGGGAGGGAACAAAAGGTGAAAATAAAGCAGATAGATATATGATGTTAAAACAAGGAGACAAAATATCAATACAGCAATATAACTTTTGCAATGGCTTTTGTGGCAAGATTATTATGTTATTAAAAAGTTTGTAGGATCCAAACAGATTGTCGAACATCTGATTCCTCCAACCACTAGAATAGACCACATTATAGATGAAGAAAGAATAGTATATATTTGTACAAACTGTCATGGAAAGGCCATGACTCTCTACCGTTTTGCTTTTATACAAGTGCAGGTGCAAGTTGTAAATAAATGCATTAGTCTTTACTGTACCACTTGAGGTACAGTAAATATTATTCACTAAGAAATTTACCGTAATATAGCAACACATGATAGTCTTGTAATAGATCTGTTTTCACAGAAATGCTATATTTTTATATTATGTAAGCTAAATATGTTATGTACTGTATATAATAGTTGTGTTACACTAGTTTGCCACTACTCGAGTTTCTTCAAACAATCCATAATTATTTCAATTACAGATATCTAATGTTTTTGTCCAAATATAAACCATTTAGAGTTGTCTGCAGAGAAACTGTCAGTGATGAGGAATAGTAGAGAGTATTTTCAATAAGGAAAGAGCTGGACTAAATTTTCAGAGCTTGACGAGTTTTTGAATCAGTGTTGTCGTCAGTGTTAATTATGTCGACTAATTATTTTCATCATAGGTTTCATCGACAACCTTTTTTCCCCTGACAAAATCTAGACTATAATTAAAAAAACAAGTGTACACTGACAAAAGCTAAAACTTAATTAACTGACATTTTCTTCAACAAATAAAAACTAGACTAAAATGTCTGACAGAGACTGAATCCAATCAGACCAAGTTTTGTCATGTAGAAGTAAGGACAGGTTAGGTATATATCCAATCACAGCTACTTTGGTTGTGTGGAAAGGTTGGATGAGTTAAGAGGGACATCCAAACACAACTGCCTTAGCTTCATTGTGGCGGGATCCAAGTGTAAAACATGACTTTAGAAATTCAAGGAAACATTAAAAATACCTTACCCTTTACACTTCATATTTTAGTCGACTAAATTTACAGTAGATTTCGTCGACTAAAACGTGAAATTTCATCAACTAAAACAAGACTAAAATTAAAACAATTTAGATGACTAAATTATGAAAAAAACAAGATATTTTTGGCAAAAAACTATAACTAAAACTAAATTAAAAAGGGCTGTCAAAATTAACACTGGTTGTCGTGTCCTGTGGTCTCCTGCTGAGAGACTGAGTTATGCTATTTTATGGTATGTTGTGCCTGAGCACAGTAAGGGACTGTGTGATCCAAAATATTATAATGTAGTACTTCGTCATCAGCCTGGTTGCTGTAATGCTACTATTATTACTAGTACTGCTGCTTATATTACTACAGCAGTGTGCTGAGTTTTTTGTCACGCTGTTTATGCTGGTTGCTGGGTCGATTGTGTCCTCTCTACAAACAAACTGTTCCAGGGGTCCATTGGAAACAACCACCTCCTTTAGGCGAGCTTTGAGCTGTTGTTATCACCAAAACAGGGATCGATTGCTGTGCTTGTATTTATTTAAATGAACTGTGCCAAGCACAGAATGCTAACTTGTATCGGAACAAGTCTCCCAAACAATCTAGATGTGAAAGCGACATTAAAGGGATACGCCAACATTTTTTTTGTTTTCGTGTCTTGCCTCACTCCAATCTTTCACCTGTGCGTGCACTAACAAGAAAGAGATGACCAAAGCTTGCCCACAGCTAGTTAGCTTAGCTCAAACACTGGGAGTCAATGGGTATAGCTAGCTTGCCTCTGCCTACAGTCATCAGACAAACTCTTCATCAACTCTACGTGGCCCTGTGTGCTTGTTGTTACATTTCTTCTACTATCACTGTATTATCTTCTTGTACTCCTAAACAGAGGCTTCATTTTGTTGACTTGATTCGTTCGCAAGCATCACATCTCTAGCGCAAACCACCGCAGAAGTAGGTCAACAAAATGAAGTCTCCATTTTAAATTTGAAGAAGACAATACGATGATAGTAGAAGATCATGTAACATAACATGGTAAAAAAAAACCAGTCACAACAAGCACACAAGAGTTGCTGGAGAAGAGTTTATCTAATGACTGTAGGCGTCTCTTCCATGTTACTGGATGCTCAGTCAAAAGAATGCTGTCTGTCTGTCTGTCATGGACTCTGGAGTGAGGCAAGACACGAAAACAAAGAAAATGTTGGCGTATCCCTTTATATCTGAAAGCCCTAGCCGTGATGCCCGAGGTATTGGAGGCTGTTTTGTAGAGATTTTAAGAAATCAACGTATGATCCTGGGAGAACCCTTGTTCTAATGACAAGATGATGAGATGAACAAGTCAAATCTGGTAAAAAAAAAAAAAAAAAAAATTACAGAATTACGTTTGCTTAGGGCTTCAAAACAACAGAGAACTTGTCTCATTGACAAGCTAGGGCTGCTGCTCAAAAGCTACCTTTTCACTCTTATCCCCCTCCCTCTTTCCCTCCTCCTCTCCTCCCTCTGCTGATGGTGTCATGTTTTCTTTCCTCCCTCACAGGTTAGACTCTCATTCAACAGAGGGTCACAGCCACAAACGCATCAACAACCCTCCTCCTCATCGTCCTCCTCCTGGCAGAAGTCATCCGTCTGCTCGCGTTCATCTAAACTGCAGTGAAGACAGACAGGAAACTTACACTGTATTGCTTCTGCTCGAGTGTGGGTGTGTGTGTGTCAGCGCTTCAGTGCCTTTAGTGTCCCCCCCAAGCCCTCCACCATATGCGTGTGTGTGAGTGATACAGTGATGTGTGATTGTGTCCAGGTGGAGCATTAAGAGGAAGACAGCACCGCTTCAAGTCAGCAAAACTGAGCCAGCTGCTGCGTATGAGAGTGTGTGTGTGTGTGTGTGTCAGGGTTGAGCGGTCCAGCAAGTGAGACTAGATGTGTGTGTGATGGGCTAGTGTTGACCAGGCTATGAGTGCGTCTCAGAGGGAGAGACGTCGTTGGATGTAGAGTTGAGTTAAAGGAGCAGAGGAAAAAGAAGTAGAAGGAGGAGAATCGGTGCGAGGAGCAGTCATGGGGCTTGGACAGTCCAGCAAGGCTCCAGTCACTGATGACACAGAAGATGGTGAGTAAAGAAAAATAATCTGGTTACACTTTGTTCTGTTTCTGTATTTATTATTTTCTAATATTTGTGACTAAATTTTCTTGAAATTGAAGAACTCTTTGGTAGCATTTCCCACATAATTTTAGTTTCTATGTATCTCAAAAGTTTTATGAAGCATTCTTATTTAATAAATCTCTTTTTCCCGTGTAACAGTAAATTCACTATTGTTGTTGTTGGATAAGACTGATGAGGTTTGTCACCAGAGCTCCTTTGTAATGGAAAAGGAGGAACCTCTTTAACTTAAGACACAGTTTGACTTGTTTTAGCTTGTGAATAAGTCATTTCTAAGATTCATTTCCTCTATGAGCACGGGAAGACAACTGTTTTGTTTTATTCAGTGAACGTCAAGCATAATAAAAGGTGACTCAATAAAGTAATGTTAACATATGCATTCTAAACAAACTTAAAATACATTTTAGATTTAAGTGCTCTTACTTAAGACTTAAGTATATCTTCTCTTTTTTATATATGTTTAAAAAATCATTTCAAAGAATCTTATTCATCCATGGTTTGCTTTTTCTAAATTTCACAGTAACTGCACAAGTGTCAATAAGATATTTTTTAACATAGACAATGCATGTTAATATTTTTAAATAAAGCAGATGTGTTTCTAAAATCACATAAGCTTTACAAAATATATGTCCCTGAATTCATGTCAGGATCAGAAATTGACTCTTGTGGAGAAAACTGCACCATTTCTAGATCCTAGTTCAGTTAAATTATACGATGACCTCTTGTAATAGTCCTGTTAAGACATGTTTGTGTAAAATAACATTCTAATCGAGTTATTTTTAGTTAAAAATTAAAACAACAACAAAAAAACAACAACAGCAAAAACCAATGTAGTTTTGTTGTTAGCTTTTCAAAAAAATGTACAAAAACTGAATTTTGAGGTTAAGCCTTAAAACTCCAAGTCATGTCCAACTTTTTTTGTGCCCCTGGATTTTGGTCGCTCTTGGATGCAGCCTCTATCTCAGATGGTTAAAGGGCTACATGACATTGCTTATGTTTCCTTTTTGATTGTTCTGAAAACTGATAGTTGGCTGTTTTGTGTCGCTCTATTTTTATTATAATATTTCATTTTTATTTTCTAAATAACATAGTTACATCAAATGACAGCAGTGATAAACGTACTCTCCATAAGACAATTAAACGAGAAAAACAAATCAAAAAGAACAACAAAGACATGTACCCACAAACATATGAAACCCCCCCACAAATAAATAAACAAGCTCAACCCCTTACTTTCTTGTCCTTACATCATTTAAATCTCTTTTAAAATACATTACATTTAACAACTTCATAGTGAGTTTTTCCTTCGTATTTCTACTTTATCTTACACCATATCTTTTTTATGCCATAGAATTAAAAAAATCATTATCATCATAAATTCTGATGGATACTTATTATTTCTGTATTTATATTTAATTTCTTGTCATCGCTTCCACTAGATCACTATAACGAAAACAATTTAGAGAATTTGTACAAAAAGTGTGTTTTATTTAATTTGTTAAGACAAGATTCATGGTGAGAGATATGAATGGTTATTAACATTTAGCAGGAGTTGCTAATCTTTATCTTCTCCATCATATGCAGTTCACTCAAACACACTGATAAAGATTGCTAGCTGTAATTTTCTCATGGATGGAAAATATTATAAAACTGAAAGCCTTTCTTGAATGTTTTTATAATGCTCACAAATTTACTAGCTGTATGATCGGTGAAGTAAAAGATCAGAGTGCGGTTAATCTGGGCAAATTCCTCTTAGAGGTGTTTCTTTCATTGAAATCATTCAATTAAATTTAACATGCAATTTTGATAGCCTCAAATAAAATCTAGAAGTGGTCCATGGAAGAGTTGTGTGAGTATTAAAAACTGGTCAGCCGACAAGAGCTTGGTCATTGAAGTCAGACACAATTCACTACTGAAATTTATTTTTACTCTTGAATTTCATATGATCATGGAAATGTGAGGCCTTTTGTTCAGACTCATAGCTGTCAAGGTTATGATAAAAAAGGACTGGTTACTTTGATTGTTGAGTCTCTTGGCTTTTGTAGGTATGTCCCCTGTTTTCTTGGTGGCATGAGTAGATAATACAATGTATAAGTATTGATCGCTGCGAATTTAATTCTATTTGGGCTGCAGTCCAAGATAACTTAATAAGTCCATGAGTCAGAAGTGAAGTGGCTCTCCCAGGCTTTACTTCACTGTAGAGCAAATAGGTACTCTGTGTATCAGATATCGTACATGAGAAAAGTTCAAATTCTATTTATCATCAAAAATTCTATTGATCAAAATTACCTCCTGGAACATTAATGAAATCCATATCTGTGACTTTTCTCCTCCTCACTGGAGGCGACCGCTATCAGAGAGGAGATCATTACTCATGGTTAACCTCCCTGCTTAGTCATACAGCATAACGCTTTGGAAATGTCACTCATAACAGCGTATCTGCGCCCTAATTTACTCCAACAGCGCACATCTCTGGCTCCCGCTCACAAAAAAAAAAAACTGCATGGGCGAGTTCACCAAGGGCTGGTAGCTCTGAAAGAAAGAGAAAAATACACGGCTCACAGGAGACAAAGTAATCCCCCCGTGTGATGAAACTCACGTCAGCTGCACGCAGGCAGGATTCCCCAACCAGACAGTTCACGGCATGTTGAGTTTACACTTACATGGTATTCTCGTCTCCTTGAGCAGCCGTAGAGATGCAAACAGAGCTTTCACTTTAAACTTCAAAAGACTGCATCAAGGTTATACAGGCCATAATACTAGAATTTATGATTGTTATTTAATTCAACAATGAACATTGATCAGTCCTGACATTTTAATTAATATGCTATAAATACTGTAAGCCCTCTGAGGTAACTTATGGTATTTAACTTTGTTGTTGGGGGTAACACATTATAAAGTTATCTATCAGAGTATTTAGATTTATTTTGTTGTACTTGTTAACTCAGAATCAAGTAAAACATTACTAGTTCCCATTTTTCATAAAAGTAACGTTTTTCTTAACAACAAATGCCTGTTTTGTTGAAAAACTGTGCAAAGGAGGAAAAGAAAATCCCAGGAGTATCTGCACAGTTTCCATTTCGCTCCCACCAGTTGGCATGTTTTCACTGGCTGTGTGCAGGTGGACGGTAAATACAGCTGTGTCAGTGAACATGCATTGCTAGTAGATAAAGCTTGTAAGATGGCAGAGAAGACACAATACAGTGTTCATGTCCCTGTAGACCATTTTCTGTCCCCATAGACCCTTTCCTGACCTGCATCACTGGGGTGTCATAGCATTAGCTGGAGGCAAAACATTGCAATCTTGGGAACAAACTTGAACTGTCACTACTGAGTTGCAGGCAGCACTAGAGTCTAACTGTATTTATATTGTAAGGCAACGTGCATGGTTTATAGTTACGTGGGGATAGCAGCTGTTTGAACTGATCCAAGTCATTTGGATTAGCTCAGTCATAGGAGCGGGTCTTTTGGCTTTCAAACAGCTCTTCGCCACAGGAAGGCATGGCAACATCCTGGGGGGGGGGGGTCGCAACTTGTGTGGGCTGGGGACGTGGCCAAACATTGGGAGGCACTGGCCCTAGAATTTTCATTTGCCATCCCATGTGCAAATCCAAAAATTGGTCCGAATATTAACATAATTTATGTATTGATAAAACAACGGCAAATAAATACTATTGATTTCTGAGTCTGCACAGTAAGACTTAATTAAGTAATTCATATTTCTATGTTTGGATGTATTTAGAAAAATCTTAACTTTGGCCCTTAAGTATCTTTGTGGGTGGTGGTGGTGGT
The DNA here is from genome assembly GCA_037902135.1 of Cetoscarus ocellatus. NCBI lineage: Eukaryota > Metazoa > Chordata > Actinopteri > Labriformes > Labridae > Cetoscarus > Cetoscarus ocellatus. The sequence continues at coordinate 2,419,481 of JBAMNC010000154.1, read as the reverse complement.
AGTGGTGGGAGGGACATGAAAAAATATTATCAATGGAAGAATGTAGCTGAGAACCATTGCCCTAAATTGAGCTAACTGAGCAAGTTTATATGCTAAATTGTATATCACATTTGCTTTTTACAACATGTTTTGTGACAAAACGAAGGAGAAAAGCTGTCAGAGAGCAATGCTAGCCACTAAGCTGGTTACTAATTTTGCTGCCATTCATAGCACATCACAGCACATCACATACAGGGATACAGACTACATGCCGTCACTTAAGATGTATTGATAAAGCTTATTGAGACAGCACATGCTTCAGTGCAGTTAACTTGGTACACCAGTGCCCAAAAATAATGTTAATCCGTGTTAATGTATTTGACAAGGTCTAGAAAGTTCCAACACTAATGGCTTGAATTTTTGGATGTGATTTTAAAAAAAATCCACAAAGTGTATGTTCAGAATCTCTTGTTTTTATATTGGCAATGAAATTGCCTTATGCACAGCTGTGTATCATAGACTACTGTATTTCTCTGCTCAATGTCATATTGTGAGCGTATTAAAGAGCTGAAGAGGTAATCATGACTGTTCCTCTGTCATTAGGTTCAGAGTGAAGGATTATGGGTTGTAAACTAAGCTGTACAATGACAACAGAGTCAACACGTTCACAGGTAGATGTAATATCAGCTAAACATGGCATTTTTATAACCAACATGTAATGGAAAAGTACTCCTACACATTACTTTTATCAATGCTGGCAGAAAAACATAACACTCCTTAACACTGTTTATCACCCAGAGTTCCTCTGCAGCTAAGATATGCATTACAGTTTTGAAAGTAGTGGTTGGAAACTTTATAAACGATTATTTCTCTTTACAAAATTGGTTCTCTTTTATGTGTGAGAGAGAAAAGAAGCTTAGACTTATGGAGGAAAGTCTGAGTTTAGACCTGCATCTGCTTCTCATCCAAAGAAGGAGCTTGAGGCTTGATGATCGAGATGCCTCTTGGGTGCTTTCCTTTAGAGATTTTCTGGGCATTTCTAACTGGCAGGAGACCCCAAAGTACAAAAGGGATTAAACGTCTCATATGGATGGGGAAATTCTTAATATCCCATATGGAGGAGCTACTTTGTGCTGAGGGGGTCTGGAAAATGTTGTTTTGGCTGCTGCCAAGTTAAGTACTAAGAATGGATGGATGAATGGATGGATGGAGAATGATGATTAGATAAATGAATGGGTGACTGAATTGATCAATGGTACAACAGCAGGTTTTAAGCCCTTGAAGTTCCTTTTTTAATTTAGCAATGAAAAAACTGGTATTTCTTTGGAAAGTCTATCCTTTTATCAATCAATCAAACTTTATTTATAAAGCACTTTTCATACAAAAAAATGTAGCGCAAAGTGCTGTACATTCAAGAACATAAGCAGATAAGTGTCAGGGGATACAAAATAGAAAACAAAACAAAAACCCATCCCACCCAGCAACCCACATTCAACACACACAATCACTCATGCACGCATGCACACACACACACGCTGATGTACACACAATTTCACTAAGTGAGGACTCTTCCAACAGCCACAGACGACTGAGGAAATGCTATCTTGAATTAAAAATGAGGAAACACCGGACCTAAGACTAAATCAATAAAACCCCGATAAGATATAATAAAGGTAATAAAGCGTTAAAAGTTAATTAAAATAAGACAGTCTTTAAACCAAACAATAAAAGAAAATAAATAATAAGAGGTGATACAACATAGTAACTCTGAACCAAAAAAAAAAAAAAAAATAGCTAAAAGCCAGACTAAAAAGGTAGGTCTTGAGTTTGCTTTTAAAAATATGAACATGCAGAGTTTTAAATCACAGCAAGGTTTTTTTTTTTTTGTTTGTTTTTTTTAAGTGTCACCATTGATTTTGGATGTGTGAAGATTTGATCATGACATTACAGCACATTGACACCTAATTCGTAAAACTGTTTTCTGTGCATTTTTAGTGTGGCTCCATTTAATTAGTGGCATTTAAATATTTAATTAAAAATAGGAGGATAACCTTTGGACCAAAGTACAACGTTGAAAAAAAAGCATGACACCTCGATGCCATAAGCAGCCAAAAAGTAACATAAAATCAAAAAAGCTATAATTAATCTTTTTTTTAAATACTGTGCATACATTTTCAATGTTTACCTACATATCCTGAAAAATTTCACATGGATTTATGTGCAGAAATAATTTACCTTTTTCCTGTCTTGCTTTTCGCGTCATAGCTGAGACAGGAGCATATCCTGCACTTCATACTCAGACCATATTATTTGATTTACAGAGATGTGTGTGCATGAAGGTGAACTCTGTCGTGACATGTTTATCTCCCATGAGAATAATGTGTGTAGTGCCTGTGTGGCTTGTGTGCCACATGCGTTTTTTTCTACCTTATGTGTGCAGCAGACTGTACTTTTACTGCTAATCATGCTTCATTCACATGGCAGGGACACACAGACCCATGGGTTCTGTTTCAGTTGTTGTAGCAACTGCAGGAGCTCTGATGATTTGATGTCGATGGGTTCCTCAGTGATTTACAGGCTTCAGGTTAAGGGATGGGAATGAAAGAGACAGAGACATAAAGCCGGTCTACAATGAGCTGACTAGTTCTGAAAACATCCAAAGGAAACATGTTATGCCATATTTGTCCCATTTAACAAACCCATACAGTTACTTTTCTTTGTCTCAAAAGCTTTAGTAAATTTTTATCCTCTACTTACAAAAGTCATTAAGAATTCAATATTTCTATATATGTTTACTAAAACTACTGCAATCAGGCTGTTGGGGAATAACTAAAACTGTGAGGCAAAACTAGACCATCTGTTTGTGTTGATTGTTTTTTAAAGACCTGTGGAGGAACAGTGATGCTTGGGGCAAAATCCTAGAGACAGGCTAAGGCAAATTGAAAAGCGTTGAGGGAAAAACTCTAAACAATGGTGGTTATGGTCTTGCCTTGAGATTTTTTTTTTTTTTTTTCTTTTTCACAAATTCATGAAGATTATTTTCATGCCAAAGTCTATGGATACTATAAGTTTATTGATACAGCTATTGAGTATCATGGCTCCTGTAATACAATATTACCTCACAAGCAGAGTCATAAACCATAATGCAGCACCTTAAACTGTCAGGTTGAAAAGGCAACTCCTCTTCTGCTGCAGGTCAGTCATCCTTTTGCGCAGACTTAAAGCAGCCATATTAAGAGCATCATAACCTTTTATTAAATCCAATTCAGGGATGGCCTAATTATCATACTTTTGGTGCAGCTGTGATGTCTGCATGTGCAACACTCACATGACAGAATGTGCAATGTCAGTCACATGACCCCAAGTACACCTTGCTGTCACTTTTTTTGGTGTTGTTACAAACCGAAACCCAGATTTTTCTTGACTTACCTTCAGTAAAAGTATGTCTGATATCAGCCCCCAACTAGGGTTGCAAAATTCAGGGAATTTTCAATGCTGTAAACTTTTCATGAGAATAAACGGGAATAAACCTGGAATTTACAAAACTGAAGGTTGGCCTAAAAACATATTTTAAGCATAATCTTGACTGAAACAACCAATTCCTCGCAACCATACTGAAAAATATTTATGCTGTTCCTCATTCATATGCACGTATCACACTGCTTACTGCAGGAGAATTGAGGCTACGCACCCTTGCAAAGGACTACATAAAGTTAAGTTAAAATTGATTTTTAAGTTAAATTATTTTATCGAATTATCAATTTCAACTTAACTATATGTAGTTATACTCTATTTGCAAGTAGAACTTTATTAAATTAAATTAAATTATTCTATCAACCAAAGTTCTTACAAATAAATCTGTTCATTACAAATAAATCTGTTGCAATGTAGTGTTTTTTAATTGCATTATTTTGCATGGACGTCTGCCTATGACAAAACAAAGTGATTATACTTATGTTTGGATATAATACAGTTTGTTTAAATTACCCCAATTTATGGTTAAGTCTCACTCCTATGGAAAGTTCCCAATTTGGAGTATTTTCAGAATAGACAGAATTGAGCACTGTGCATGCAGAGTCTGTGTGTCTGCTGAATGTAAAAACATAAGGGTTTGAGGTGATGCTGCTGTTTTCATGAATACACCGGAGTTATGGTTCAAACAGTGACCATTACAACTGGGCACTTTTAGACACACAACTTTTGTTTATCTTTATTTTAATGTCAAAAATTCTCATTAGAAATGTCTTTCTAACATTTGGTGGCACACTTTCCTTCCTTAATAAATGTCTCAGCTGTGACATTCATAGACCCTAAAAAGCCCCATTTCCACCAAGTGGTCCGGTATGGATCGGCACGGTTTGGCTCAGGCCGGATCGGTAAAGCCTAATCCTGGTTGCGTTTCCACAGCCAGCCGTACCCTACTTGGTAGGCGGCATGTAAGCCGGATGCCGATAGCATGACGTCATACCAGCGCGACACAGTGTACCCGGCTATTAAATACAACGAAGAACAAAACGCGACACAGTAAACAAAGAGCAACGATTCTCTTCACCGAGAATACTGAGGAAAGTCTGCACCTCCACAGTAGACCATGGGACGCTCGATCTTGATGCCATTTTCCAAACAAAAAAAGCCTTGAGAGTTATCTTCACGAAGACGAGTGGAGAATTAAACATGGAGGGGCTGTGTTGTTCTTTATTACCGCTGTTGCACGGGAAGTGACGTCTCCTTCGACCAATCAACGGGCTGCAGTGTTTCTAGCTCCAACTTCTGGGGTCGGATCGGTATGCTTGGCACCCCAACAGAAGGGTCCCAAAAAGTAGGACGGTACGGTTCGCTTATAAGGGGTCCTGTCCCAGTTTAAGGCTATGGAAACGCCACAAAAAGCGAGCCGTACCGAGATGAACCGAACTGAACCCTCTGGTGGAAACGAGGCTATAGTCACCAGTTAAAACAGTTGTTCATTTAAACATAACACTAATATGTGTGGGTTTCCAACTGCTACAGAGAAACAGTACTATTTGTCAATCCATGGCCACAAATGGACCTGTAAAGGGGCAAATGTGCTGCTTGTTGCATCGACACACAGGTTTGCGTGTGTCTTTGTCGCAGAGCTGCAGTGCATGATGAAATCAGCAGAATTGTTTTTATTAAATTTAAAAATGAATATAAGACCAAAATAACAAAAAAAGTTGATTTACAATTTGATGGATTTACATTGAGGGCACTTTATTTATTTTTTAATTTACTTTAAAAATCGCAGTGAATTATGCTGGAAGAAAATATTACAGTATTGCTTTTTTTTCCCAACAGGCTACCATTTAGTCCTATTCTTAATTATTAAAAATATCAGTACAGTGTGGAAATTTATGTTGAAACTGGCAGGATAACAGCTGTGTTGCTCGTTTCATGAATGCTGGATCCTTACAAGTTGTACCTCGTTGTAAAGGTGACTAATCAGGCTTTCCAATGATATAAAATACAGTACCAAATGGTTTTATTAATGGAGAGAATTAACTTACCAAAATAACATTTCCAGACTTTTATTTGAGGAGTAGAATTTAGTCTGCACAGTGTTAATATTGGCAAAGTCAGAGACAGAGATGACCTCTGATAGACAAAAAGGAATAGTGATTTAGTCCAGTGTGAGTCACGCAAACACAGTGTGAGACTCAAACTGAACAAGTGTGATTACATCAATCTAAACTGATTAGCATGTGTCAGTCAGATTCAAATTGACTAGCAGATGAGTTCCTCATTTAGTTCAAGGGCTGTCAATGCGTCAATTTCACTCATGTGCAGATTTCAATCATTTCACGCTTAGTTACTCATGTGTCCATCATCTAATACAGCACATTAAACCATTCAGAAACCTGCTGCTCATAGAATATGAATTCATCTCTCTCTCTCCCCCTTCCGTCTCCCAAAAAAAAAAAAAAACGGCAGTGGGAAATCTCCCAGTAGCTTTGCAGGAAAATGACTGTTTATCTGGAGTGTGTGTCTTTTTGTGTTTTAAGTGTATACACTGGCATCTGTATTTCCATGCACGAACATGTTTGTGTGTGTGCTTGTGGGGCCTCATATGGTCCCCATCAGAGTGGTTTGTGTAAACACTCCAGCACTGATCGTGTGTGAGAAGGAAGTGCCAGTGATACGTGACTAACAGAGCATATCATTAACTGTCACATCCAATACATCCAGTGACTACAGGCGGAGTGTGTGTAAGTGTCTGTGTTGCAAGAGAGGCAGGTGATGCTTTCAGGCAGCACCTTTTTTGGGAAAAAGTCATTTTGAATGTAAGTGTGTGCATCTGTGTGTGTTTGTGGCGAGATAAGTGCAGGGAGTCGGCAGCAGATGTTCCATCCTCGGGTAGATGACAAGAGAGGGAAAACCTTCTGTCTCGGCTGCCATGGTAGCAGGAAACAAACAGCCCCATCCGGTTTCAATTGCCGATAAATGTTGCTGTTGATGGAGGAGAGTGAGACAGGAGGTTAAGCTCTGTTTGTGTGTTTTATATATGTGTGCAGAATAGAGGATGACACAAATGTAGAGGAGAGATAGTGCTGCAGCTTTTGTTCAGCAGGAAAACATGCCACGATCATAAAGAGGGCTTTGTGCTGAAGCTGGTTTCAGCCCTCCTCCATAATGTCAATGACCTGTGGTTGCCGCAGAGACCTCCATCTGCTCCAGCTTAAGTGTTTGCATTGTTCAAATGAGCCTGGAGCAAACCTCAAAGTGAGCCCACTGCACAATAAATCCACACACTTCCATTTGTAATGATTTATTATATAGACGTTTGATTTCAAAAGAGTGACATTTTCATTTGGCTTCTGTGTCCAGTTGTTGCTGTTTTCACCAACTGTGCATGATGTTCTTTCTCCAATGACAAACACTGAAGTAGATGTATTTCTGTTTTATTTTAGTGCTTCTTTTAACAGGTGCACCACACAGTGTTAATATTGCAAATGATACAAGTAAGATAATAGCCAGAGATAGATAACAGCCAATTTGCATCTGTTGTCCCAGGGCAAGTAAGCAATTTATACATACATTTTGGGTTATTTGAAAGAAATACAAGGTATTTGTACCAAAATGAAAGGATAAGAACTCTGTAAGGAGACCCCTGACCTCACTTACATACCAACACTCAGCTGAGATAGTTACATAATCTACCACATGGCTACTTATTGCCATAGTATTGACACCTTCAACTAATTTATTTTAATTTGATTTTTAAATTTAATTTGTAAGTTTTAATTCATTTATTTGCAGATAGTTAAAAGAGAAGTCAAAGAAAATAGTGAGTAAGATAAACTTACTTGTGCAAGTGAGTTAGAAACCCAATAAGGGCTTATTTACAAACCTCAACTAAGAGTAAATACAGATAAAATTAGCAGAACAAGCACATACAATCCTGGTAGTAAAAGGAAAGCAAGCAAAAAAAAACAAATAACATACATTTTACCAAAATGAGAGACTACGCCAACACAGAAACAGAATATACATAAACTGTATTTTGTCAAGAAAAAGTTAAATTTGATCATTACACAGATCATCATGAACAAAAAGTCTTTGACATCAAAACATTTTTAGCCTCAGTCTGTATCTGGACAGGGCCAGAGACTCTGTCAGTAAATAACAATACTTGTTCCATAATGAATGTCGTGGTATTTTATTGAGAACTGACCTGGAGATGTATGATACAGTGGTAGGTACAGGTTTTTGCTTTGTCTTGGTGAATAAAGGTTCACTTGCGAGTAATAAAGAGGAATAAAGAACATTTTAAGGCTTTCTGGTAATTCTGTACTCATGTATTTGACTTTATAAATAAAAGTACACATTTGAAGAGTATTTATATCAGAAATAGATAATATATTACACAAAGTGGAGAAGAAGCATCACTGGCTCTGGAAAAAATTGCAAATCTGCCAAAACGCTTCTGCAGAAGTAAAATTTTATGTAGATATGTTGAATAAGTGTTGCCCTATACAATTTTACAATAAGTGGGATATGGCTATATAAGGCTGTAATACAGTGTCAGAATACCAGATAAATGTAAAATGTGCATGCAGGCTCCCAGTAGTGACAATCCTGATGCTAGAGTAGCTGCCCTACCACAAGGTATCTACAGGCCTTCTAACCCAACTAACTAACTGATTAGCAGCAAGAGCCAGACTATCACTTTGGTCATCAGATGGAGTCTTCAGATTGTAGGTGTAGCTCCCATAGTACCTCTGAAAGGCTGGTGAGAGAACCCCCACACTGTGGAGTCACCCCATCCATGCTGACTCTCACTGTCACCATGCCAGAACAAATCTCTATTCTTTTTTTCTAATCTTACTTAGCTTTCAACTTTAATAGACTCAGGATGTGTACATGCAAGCTCCAGGTAGTGTAGCACTGATGCTGAACATTACTCTTCCAAAAACACACAGTCATGGAAATGAACTTTATAAATGCAGAGAACACACACACACATTAACACTGTCATCCCCAAATCTATCTTTTCCTTCTGTGGTTTTCTCTTGTTTTTTTTTTGGTATTCACTTGACAGGTGAAATTTATTTTTTGGGTTGGATATTGATATGTGTCACTCTTGTCTTCTGCAGTAAACTTCGACCATTTCCAGATCCTGAGGGCAATAGGGAAAGGAAGCTTTGGTAAAGTAAGTCCATGTTTTGTCTTTCCGTGTTTCCTCTTATCTAGTTGGCAAACCATATGTACATGAGCATGTGCAAAAGTGCTGCAATATTTTTTCTTCGTTACACATGTATGTATTGATGCCAGAGGGGGGAATCAGTTATGTGTGCCAGACAAAACAACAACAAAATGAACAAGACTCAATTATACTGAAGAATATTGGTATGACATAGCCCTGGTGGACAGGATACACTGACACTCTTCATTCCCAATTAGGCAAAATTCACTTTTTAATGGTTTGTCCAGAAAATATATGTTCATGGCCTCACTACAAACTCTCTAACATGAGAAAAATTCCTCCTCTCCATCTGTTCAGATATGTTTGCTCAAACACCCTTTTTGAAAAAAAAAAAAAAAATCCCTGATCACATCATTAGTGGACATGTCGTCTCCCCCACATCGGGGACACTCCCCAGTAAAAGTAAAAATATTTAGGCATGTCTGTGCAGCCACAGTTCACATTAAGCACAGTGCATGAAAGCAGTTGTCAGATTTTAGAGGGGCATGGTCAGACTCAGCTTATGAGGATTATGCTAAAACAGCCTGTTTTTAGTGAGGATAAAACAGCGGTTTATAGTGATGTCAAAATTTGATATCAGAGTGGATATTTAGACAAGAAACTTCAAAAACATGTTATGGGGACATCTGAGACAAGTGTAAACATAGTAAATAGGGGACGTATAAAAGCTGACCACAACAGATGCACTAATGCCGCGTTCCATTAACTGGGAAGTTAATGGAACTGGGAAGAGGGAAGTGGGAATGCCGTTAGCTCCGAGTTATCAGTGTTCCAGTTACAAAGTCGGAAAAAACGTGCCGATCTACCAGGCTATTGTTAGCCGTTGTTGTTCGCATGGCTTGCATTGTAGTTCGCACATACAACATGAAGAATGTAAATAACACTATGGCAACATGTCCATAAATATAAGTCGAACAATACTAAATATACAGCTGATTTTGTGCGACAAACACGAGTCAGAAGTGCTAATAAACTGATTATTACAGGAGCTTAATAACTGTTTACACTGGGGGCAGCCATCTTCGATTGTCAACTGGGGGGTGGTGAGGATACCCGAGTTCCCAGTAGGAAATTCCGAACTCGGGGGGCGTTCCAGTTAAAATTTCCCACTCGGAACTCGGAAATCCCGACCTCCAAGTACAACTGGAACATACCATAAAGACAGGCCTAGTGAGAGGAAGTAGAAATCACAGAGAGGACCAGTTAGTAGATAAATGCTGCCAGATGCTACACTGTGACAGATCCATACATAATTGTTGTGTTGACTTGATTAGAATATTCTTTAAGAAAATTACTGCCCCATAACACAGACAAAGCGATATCTGATGGTGATCAGATGAACCTCACAGCCTCCTGTGTAAATAAGATCCAATGATTACAAACCAGGATGCAAGTATTGTCACATATACAGGGAAATTAATAACCAGGGTTTCTTTGTGAGCATGTAAAATCCATATCCTGGTCAAAACCAGAATACTGCTTATAACCAGAATACTTCAGTCCATGGTCCACAGTTAATGGCAGAATTTGTCAGTGAAGAGAAGGATTGCAGGTTACAATAAAGTAGAGCTGTTACTAATAAGAAATGTTATCCCTTCAGTGCAAGAACAATATTATCATGCAAAGTTAAGTACGGCCGCTTCATTTTTTCAACAACTCAGTGATTGCAAATCTGATGTGATAGCAGCCGTGTTTTCACTTGCTGTTAATCCATATAGTGCAGAGTAATTTACATCAGCACTTTGAGAAACACACACACACACACACACACTCCGACATGCATGTGTACACACATCTCCACTGAGTCCGACAGCAGATAAGCAGTCTGATCAGAGTGAACAGCAAGCTGCTCAATGGGAGGAGAGATGTGATCAGGGTCGGGCTGATTAACCGTGCCAGCTGCTCCACAGATCAGTCTCTTAGATAGCTCTAATCACTGACGCTCATAGAACAGACCAGCACTACAAATAAATATAGGCTGTGACGTCATTGCATCATGAAAATATTGGCTAACCTTACACACGTCATGGGGTAATTATGTTTAGTTTGTTGATACTTAATGACAGAACAACAATAAAGATAGCATCAAGTGTCATTTTCTGCATTTTTTAACGTCACATTTAACTTTCTGTTTATTCTCTCTGACGTGAGGATCCTCAGTGTGTTTGCAAGCATTTTTGTGCAATTTGGACAGACCTATCTTACACTCCCTGCTGGCAATCTTAATAAAGGCTTAAATTACGTGTCTCATCTCTTAGAGTAAAAACATAGTGGTGTGAAAAGTTTAACATCTTATGAGAGGATTAAAATCGCTGATCACAGAGATTAAAGAGAAATCCTGAAGTTTCCTTGTGGCTTGTTAGACGGACTTTTCGGGGTTATTGCACTAAAACACTTCATGTGTCTTGGGCTGTTAAGCTCAAGAAAAACTGGGTTAAAGATGATAAACCCACTTCTGCTTTAGAGGGGCAGAAAGTCCGAAATTTTGCGTAATAAAAAAAATCTATAATATAAGTGATTATAGTGAGCAAAAAAAAGACCAAAATAATTTAAAAAAATCTTCTTTAAAAGGATCAAACAAAGCAGTATTTCAGAAAAAATTAAACTTGCAGTGCAGATGGATAATTCTGATGTTACGTCTGTAATCTGTCAGATCCATCTTGCAAAGCTCCAATCTACAGCGACTGTTAGCATCTTAAAGCAGCATAACCCAATCAGAGTCCTTTAAAGCAGGAAAGGTACGAACGAGACGACAGCAGGATGTGACTACTGTTACAGAGATTAGCATAGATGCTAACTGGTTCATTAGCAGTTTTATTGGATCTGGACCACATTTCTTTATTAACTGGAAACAATACAACATTACAAACTTCATAATAGAAAATACATTTTTGCTTCACTTCCAACCTGTTTTGGTGAGAGTTTGGTGTACAAAGTGGCTTTTGTTCTGTTCTTTAGACTTTGGCATCATCTGATTGGCCCGTAATGAGTTTTGCCCTTTCTCAAACCCTTTCTATGGGCTCCTTCCCAGATGGACTAGTGAAATATACTGAAAGGTCCATGTGGTGTGTCAAGTTACAAGAAAATATGACTATAACTGAGTGTAACTGTTTCGTGATGTACAGATAATTGGTGATCTATACATCACGAAAGGCATTTGAAAAAAGAAAATAGAAATTTAAGCATGTGAGTGTCATTGAGTGCCTCTGCCTATGTTTTTGTGGAACATGCAATGTGCTCCGATCTCCATGCACACACTCCTTTATGACAGGAGTCAAATGGATCTTTACCAATTTTGAAAATGCAAGAGACTCCAAACATAAGAAAAAAAACTCTGACAGGTTTGTCAATTTTGTTTTTTTATGTAACAAAACGACACAATAGCGCACAACGTACATACATAGATTCTGATTCAATAATCAGTGTCTCCTCTCACAAAGTTTGTAGTCTAATGCAATCAAACACAATTTTAAATTAATCAAACTCAATGTGGTAAGGACCAGGGTACCAAAGTTAAATTTACTGTTGGACCAATAAGAGCAAGAACGGTAAACAAATAAAAAACTAATCACATACTCATTGACACTTAGACAGTTAGTTCCCCTGTCTATCCAATAGAGTGATGCAAAACGTGTACATGTTTTAGCATTTAAGCTCCTCCAGCTCCCAAGGCAGAAAGAATATGGAGTTTTTGAATAGCTTGTTGGATAAATGCCTTAAATAAGGTCAGTGGTGAACAATGCAAAAAAAAGAGTTGAACATTTCTTTTTTGCAACATAAAATGCATCTGATGATGACCTGCTTTTGAACTTTTGAAAGGTCCGCCAAGGCATTTCCTACGTTGTTGGGCCAGTTGTCAAAAATGTGGAAAACTGCCTTATCTCGCACTTTTAGCAAATCCTTGAAAAAAAAAACCTGGATCCACATCTGGATTTGAAGCACCACCAACATGTTATCACTTCTGTGCCATGTCCAACATTCTCTGAAAATGTTATAAATCAGAGAAGTTATTGAGTTATTTGCAAAAATGTGGAAAACTGCCCTATCTCGCAATGCTGATTTGCATCTGGATTTTGATCACCTCCAAAGCCTGATCACCTTTCTTGTGTTACCCTGTTCTCAAACATAGAGACTTACTTAACACTGACACTAGGGCTCATTAGAATATTAGAGACTGTATCATTTCTAATCACACAGAACTGCAAAATGTTCAAATATTGAAAACTTTGCGTTCTTTTCATGAAAGCTCAACATGAGTCACTTTCAGTAACTTTCACAAGCAAAACATTTGACAAAGATCGTTTTCACCACAGCAGTTAAGAATGGTGCCTTTTGTGTTGCCGTCAGGTCTGTATTGTGCAGAAGAAGGACACTAAGAAGATGTATGCCATGAAGTACATGAACAAGCTGAAATGTGTGGAGAGGAATGAAGTGAGGAATGTGCTGAAAGAGCTGCAAATCATGCAGAACCTTGAACATCCTTTCCTGGTCAACTTCTGGTAAGAGAATATAAAGTGTGCATGTTCTAATGTTGATAAAGCCTGCAAGTTTTCATTTGCTTCTTTTTGACTTCAGACTGAGGCTACATTTAATTCAGCACTGAGTGACTTTGACAGAACATGTTCTTCCTATCCTGAAATATGTATATGGAAAGCTTCAGCAGCACATCATGAGGCTTTTCCACTTGAACAGCTCATCTCCACAAAGACCTCTGTTTGGTGTCATCAGCCATAGCAGCCATCTGAATGATTTTGAGGTGCACTCTGTGTCATCTGTTTTATTTTTACGGTTATTGTCCTCCATCCATCACAATAGTATAGAGGATCATTGTCCATTAAAGGAAATTCAGTGCTCAGTCTGCAGATGCACAGAAAGGTGTTGCCCTCTAAAATAGGCTCCCAAGTCTCCATCCACATCATCCCAGCCTTTGAAGTCACTAAAAGCAAAGTCTAGTTTGCTCACTGATCCAAGCTTGACTTTTTTGGGCACGACCCTCCCCTCCTGGCAGCTTCATCATCTCATACGCCTCAGCGCATTTAGGGGTTTGAGGAAGTCTCCCTCAACACTGTCAGGGCTCATTCAAAGTAATCTAGGATGACTCATCAGGTAATTTCAGGGCCTCATTCATCATAATTTGAAAGCCTGAGCTTACTGAGCGCCAGGGAATCGTACTTTTGAGATGTCTGATAAGTATGGCTTGTTGAGTTTCCGGCTGATAGGCGTCATCAATTCTTGATAAGCACTCTGATGCTGCCATGTTTGGGAGGAGGTCACCCTGGTTTCTACGTCTAAGCAGAGAGACAGAGAGAGGGCTAGGAAGGTCCAAAGACAGATTGATAACTACCTCATTCATTAAATTTATTATATCATTAAATATTTAATCACTGGTTGGTACTTTTGATTGATTTGGGCATATTCAATCTGTTTTAACTTTGATGACCCAAGCAGGGATGGCATTTAGTTTGTTGACATGCATATATAATCTCTGTAATCTCTCCTGTAAATATTTTGTACTTTAATTTTCAATAACTTAAAAAAGATCAAAATTCTACAAAAAAAATGAAAAGTTATAAAAAAATATGCTAAGATGACCTTTCACAATAGCTTATAGTAATGCATTGTCTCATGATACGATCAGTGTTGATTTTGACAGCACTTTTTAATTTAGTTTTTGTTTTAGTCGTAGTTTAGTCATTTAAATTGTTTTAATTTTAGTCTAGTTTTAGTTGATGAAATTTCAAAACATTTTAGTTGACAAAATCCACTGTAAATTTAGTCGACTAAAATATGAAGTGTAAAGGGTAAGGCATGTTTTATGTTTCCTTGAATTTTTGAAGTCATGTTTTACACTTGGATCCTGACACCATGAAGCTAAGGCAGTTGTGATTGGATGTCCCTCTTAACTCATTCGACCTTTCCACATGACTAAAAGTAGCTGTGATTGGATATATTCCTAAGTTGTCTCTACTTTCTACATGACGAAATTAGGTCTGATTTGATTTAGAACGTTTTAGTCTAGTTTTTATTTGTTGACGAAAATGTAAGTTAATTTACTTTTACTTTTTGTCAATGTACACTTGTTTTTTTAGTTATAGTCTAGTTTTCATCAGGGGAAAAAGGTTTTTGACGAAAACTATGACGAAAATAATTAGTCAACAAAATTAGCACTGGATATGACATAAAGGGAAAACAAAACAACACAATGTGATCTGACAAAAAAAGATCAGGTTTGATATGATACAATACTAGGGGTCTCATGATATCATAATTCCACCTCCTTATTATTGTGGATAAAAAATCGACTCTAATAATGTAATACTTATATTTGTGGAAAACTTGGAACAATACCGTTTCTCTGGCTTAAATCAATCTTAAACTTTATCCTTTTTCTCTACTTTGGAAAGATACTCTTTGAGAGACAATCTGCCACCATACCATATAAAATACTATATGTTTGAGAAAACAAGCACATACTGTGACTGATAAACCGTGAAAAAGGCGGCCAGATGAACTAACAAACATCCCCAAAGAGTAACATTTTTTATATATTCAATAAATATAACTATAAGACCTTTATTCACATAGCAATTTTTAAATATTTGGCCCACTTTAAATAGAAAAAAAAATCACAAGTACAAAGGAACACATGGTACAGTGAATATTCTTACATGACCATTTTAGTAAGAAATCATATAGGTCAAAAAAGCTCTGAAATCTTGAGCTCAGTTATCATGTATCTAGTTTGTCAAAGTTTAAGCTTGAGTGAAACAGTGTCTCAAAGTGCCGATGTTTACCTTAACACAGGCTCATACATTGACTTTATTTGACTACAAGAATACACTGAGTACCCCTGAACCACCTGTATTCTCAGTGTGTCTTAGATGCTCTGTTGGAGCATCAGCTACTTCAATGCCCCTTTCTGGCCCCAGTCTGCTCTGATTGGTTGACTGTTTTATTCTGTGATAATTGGTAAATTCAGCACAGCTCTGTGCCATGTTGTCAGCACTCCTCATTCATTCTATGGTCTCTGCTCTGAACTGGGCTTGTCATTCTCAATGAAACAATGGTATGATGTCACACTGGTAGGTCTATTTGAGGAGGCCTGGGTAATTAGCCATTTCAGGCAGTTACTTGTGCTGTAAACTGGGGGAAAGGAAGAAGTCCTGATCTGGCAGATTTTTTGTCTTGTGCATAGAGTACTCTATCACATGGAGGAGACCTATGAAACACACTGAGGGGCATATAAAACTTGAAGAAGGATAATTTGGGCCCTTGGGGAGCTGAACAGTCTTTCTGATGCACCACTTGTGGCAGTAAATACAGAGGACCCGCAATGCCACCTCCGCAGGCCTGACCACAGAAATGGCTGGGCCCCTGAATGGACGAGGCAAAGGGCCTCTTTATATGTCAAAATGCTGGTGGCCTCAGTGTTGATTTGTACACCCCATGTATAGTCTGTAGTCTTGAAAGTGGCTGGCCTGTTTTTTTTCACAAGCCGTTCCACATGCTCTGTTCCCAACTTTGAATTCCATCCACTGTCCTATCACTTAAATAGAGGCTTAAAAAGAAAACAAACAAACAACAACTAAAAGACAAAAGAGGTGCTGGGAACATTCACCCTGTGGGCAGCAAAAAACAAAAAACTTGTTGCAGGTGCTGAAAATACATCACCTATGAAGTCTCATTTTGATGCTGTTGTATTATTCAGCGTTAATGTAAATAATAGATTTATGACTCTTTCCATGAGTATTATTGATTATACTTCTATAAAAATTATCACTGCAATCATACAGACATGAGGACCCTCCTGAAAATGAGATGCTGCATCTCAAGGGGCTTACCTCCAATAAATTTATATTCAGAAGAGACAAATATGATGAAGACAGGTCTATGATTGGTCCATGGATCTGTTACTAGCTTTAGTTCTTACTTTAGTCCATTTGTCTCTGCCCACCTCCCTTCCTTCGCCCACACACCCAACACAGCATAGAGCTGTTCATCATGAGACTGGGATCCACATTCAAGATTTCCTGCTGCTTAACAGAAGGGTTTTTTGTTTTTGCCGCCATGATGAAAAAAATGATTGGCTATTTGAATTCATGTTGGGTGTTGAATGTATGCATTTGTGTATGTGTATTTTATATATGTATATCTGTATCTATGCATTTATGTGTATCCATAAAATGAAGAGTTTGTCTCCAGCCTGCTCTTTTGTAAAGCATCTTGAGATAACACTTGTTTTGAATTGGCAGTATACTAACAAGGACTGATTGATTGATTCATGGAATTTAATTCAATGGCTCCATCCACAAAATTAATATCACAAAAATATAGGTTGTACGATTTCAGAAGGAGGGGCTTTTTAATGTAAAACTGGCAATGACAAAATTATTTTCTTACGCTTTAATAATAAGTATTTAGGTTGAAAAAAGGAAAACTATGGTCCAAATTTAGGACGGACTATGAACTTTATGGACCCTAGACAGTTTTTAAGGGGAAAGCTTTAGTTTTTTCCACTATTTTGCAATGCAGGTCAAAGCATTTTTTAATATTTTGTTATATGTAAATAAAATCCAAGTATTATTATAGTTACACTTACAGTAGACATTGCTATACATGGCATTTTAATGAGATTCTAAATAAGGAGTTTGTGGCATTGATACTGTCAAGGTTGTTTCCCTACACATTTGCCCTCTGTCCCACTTTTCTATCCCCTCACCACCCTTTCCCCCATTTTAATTCCATATCTCTTTAAAAGCTGCCATAGCAAATTCAACAGCTTTTGTCTTTTAATTACTCATTTAAGGGAAACAAAGCAAAATCCTCCCACAGTGAGGGTGAATGAGAAGAAAGTAAAAGGATGGGGATTGGAAAGGACAGTGAGGTTCAGGAAAATGGAGCACCGGCAGAGAGGGAAAACAGGAGAGGAGGTGAATGTAAGGATAGAGAGAAGTGGAGTGTACAGACTCATCAGACAAACAATGCCAGTGCTTGCTTTTCCTGCTTGATTGCATGCTGTGTTGGACAAAAAAGGGTTGGAAGTTAATGCTTTTGGCAGCGTAACTCCCCCCATGGGTGGGGGGGAGATTTCCTCCAGGGATGTGCTTGGATCAGCGCTGCGCCCACTCTCTCTTTCCCTCTCTCTCTCTCTCTCTCTTGCTGTGTTGAGTTGGCGTAAGTTATGATTGTCCTGAGGTAAGCACTCAAGGTCAGAGACAGGAACAGATTACCTGCAGGCATATGAACAGCACTAAGCCAGCCACATGCAGGAACACAAGGCTTGATTTTCCTCTCAGCTTCCTTTCATCATCATCCACCTGGACCTCCACATCCCTCATATTCCTCTTTTTATCCTCCTCCTCCCGTCTTATTGTCCTCTTTTACCACATGCCTTCTTCTTTGTTTTTCAGCATGACCCAAGGTTTACAGATGCCCCAAAGGGAATCGTTTAAAATCTTTCTAATCCCAATGTTAAAATCCATTCAGCCTTGAATAATGTTAAGAAAATGCCCAGAAAATAGTCCAAATTAAGCATAATTATTCAGAACAGGTCACAGCATCAGCAGATAAACAATGTGAAGTTGGTCTGCAGAGTTTGGCTAATATTAGTAGTGCAAAGCCTGAGGTCCTCCTTGCAGGATACATGCCAGTGCTGATAGTTCACTGCTTTAGCTAGGTAGTGTTCCCTGGTGGAGCCAACAAAAAACTTTATCTTTATTTTCTTAAACAAATTACAGACTAATGTTTTGCTCTTGTGAGATGCTATTAATGCTGTTCATAGAACAGACTTTGTTTACATCCAGGTTGAAGGGCTTTCTGGCAGCATAACAGTTTAAACTGCTGTGTGTAATATAAACATTTAAATTTTGACATAATTCAACTAAAACAATCAATCAGCGTTAGCTTTCACTTAGCTAGCTTATCACTTATACTTTTCTTAAATGTAACTAGCCAATCTCACAAAACAGGTTAACAGGCACAGTGGAGTCAGGCCATGTCATAAACTTGGTAAGGCAACTCTATTATGTACTGACCACATACATGCACCAGGGAAAATCCATTAAATAACTGATATTGTTACATTGCTACAGTGAAGGACAATATGCTTTTACTTTAGCCAGTTACAGTGGACCCTCCTCCTGACTGATTGTCAACAAGTTAGCAAGCAGCTAACTGGTTGTATGTTGTTAATATGAACACATTTTAAAAAAGGAAAATTGAAAAGAAAATTATATTCTCTATTAAAAGATCGTGCTTGGTGGTCATGGTAAAGCATAAAGCTAATGTAGTTCAAATGATGTGGAAAAATGTAGAAAAATAAAATTCTGAATAGTCATTGCTGTCACATTCATACTTACAATATTATTCCATCATCATAATGATAAGAAAAACAAGGATGGAAGACCCTAATTAAGAGGTTAATTTGTCAGATTGGTAAACTTCTCAATGTGGAAGTCAAAGGTTATTAAGGAATAACTTCAATTATTTAAAAAATTCAGTGTTATGTATGGTCATAACATAACCAATGGTGAAAAAAAGTCTGCAAAAAAAATGAAGCTTTTTATATGATTTTGTGTGTTTGAATGCTTTCACTATTTTTACTTTAAAATCACAGCTTAGGGTCAAGGTCACAGATTTAATCAATAGCTAGTGTATTAGAAGAAACTTTAATTGTTGCCAATGCTGCTCCAATAGGACAAAATAATGCAAACTAGCAAAAACCTCTGCCAAGAAATTTCTGACATTATTATGAGTTACAAGCAAAAACATGGAAAACAGTCCGTTTACACATTGTTAACAAATACTTCAACAAAAAAATCCCTGGATCTGCATCTGGATTCAGGTCACCACCAAAACTGAATCAGTTATTCAGTATGCCATGACCAACTTTTCCTGAAAATTCCAAAACAATTCATGAAGAACTTTTTGAGTTACCTTGCTCACAGATGGACAAACTGACAAACAAACAAGCACAGGGAAAAACATAACCTCCTTGTCAATGACAATATCATGGTTTTAGAGTTAAAGGATGAACCTGAGAAACAGCGGTGAGTAGCAGGCTCTGCATTTCAGTTAAAGCGGAGTGTTTGACCTTATATGATTAAAAAATGTTGAGAATTAATTTAACAGGATGGAACTCAAATCGTTTTTCAGCTGGTCTTGCACATCTCTACCTGAGACGCCTGTTGGTCACTGTTAACAGCTTAACAACACTCCACTTGTAAGATAAAAGTGCTAAAAACAACATGCTTGTCCTCCTTGCATGTAAAAACACTCAAAGCTGTGTTGTGACTTATAAGAATATGTGCCTCTGGCGAGTGTGTGTGGTACAGTCAGTGTGTTGATGTGCCCGCAGTGGTGGGGCAGCCCGTTGTGCCTGCTCTGCACTAAGTCCCACTGTGTAAGGGGAGCCCTTGTTGGCACGGCACTGCATGGACGCACAGCAAGTGCCTTCCTGGCCTTTCTGTTGAGGGAGGCAGTGTGAGGAAGAAGTGCCAACAAATGCTGTTGTTTTCAGCCTTTTAAACATATTTTGATTCTTCTGAGTTAAGTTGTTTATGGAGAAAATGTCAGAGAGACGTATCTGGATAGCTTGCTTTCTGATTTGATGGATGTATAGATCAGAGATTTTTTGAAGTTTGTTTATTGACGCACATTTATTTGGAGGGTGATGCAGAAGAGAAACATTTGACCGATGATATAAAACAGCAGTGCAAAATGTGACTCATTTTTCAGTTCTAGAAATGGAATCATGTAGAAAAGTATCAATATTCAGATAAAACTGCTAAAACTAAAATTAATTAATGTTTTCTTGATGATTTTTGTGTTTAGCTGCTTTGGTAATTACACAGACCAACAACTAGGAAACAGACATTACAAATGCTCAGGATCAAGGTGCCTTGATCAGGTTGGACAGAGCAGCAAAAAAAAAAAAAAAACTTCTAGAGAAATACCACAAGTATACTAGAGTAAGGAAAACTTAGCCACGCAATGTGACAATTGATTAATGATGAAATATATTGTCTGCCTACTTGGCTTAATAGTACAACCCATCTAATAAATAAAAGGCAAGAAATCTCAAAGCATTGCCTCAGCTACTTTAACTGTAACTGTGGTTATTTTATATTGCAAATGGAAAAAAGACAAGTTGCACCTGCAAATAGCTGTGTGTGTTTAAGTTCATTATGGCATAATGCTACCAACTGCTCCACAAATGCATCATAACTTACATTTCCCCCTTGTTTAGTAGGCTAACTAGTTTTGATTCTGTCAGTCTTATCTCAAGACAGATTTCAAATTTTATATAGAAAATACAGAAAAGGATTGAAAATGAAGCATTGAGGGTTCTACTGCAGATCAGTTTGTCTGACACCCTCTATTGAGCCTAAAGGGCTGCTGGGGTGGTGGAGGATTGAAAGCAAGGGCACAGTACTGATTTAGGCAATGCTAGCAGTCCAAAACTGAGAAAACAAACCAGAAATGGTAGGGATCAAATAGCCAACTAATTGCTAATATGTTTTTCAGGTGACTAGATAATTATGCATTTCAGGTTTGATAGTGCAACTTGAGTAGTCTGCCTGTGCCAGCTTGTAGTTGTTTCCCCATTTTTTTACTCAGATGATAGAGCAGCAGCAGCAGCAGCAGCATACAAGCGTATGAGTATTGTCTATAGGTTAACGTATCTGTTTCTGTAGACTAGGGATGCAATGAATCGTTGAGGTAGTTGACAAAATTCGACGACATATATCGTCAATAACAGATTTTATCGTCAGATGGTTGTTACGTCATCTCATGTTTTTAGTACAATGAGTGGACATTAAGTTGTTTTCTGGGGTGGATTTTTTAGAGGAGTAAGTCATCTTACTCCTCCTCCGATCATGATGGAGCAGCGTCATCAAACAGCAGCCACAGAGCCTTACGAAAACAATGTAGCATACCAGAGGTAGCTGTGGTTATGTTACCACTTCCTGAACCTTTGTTTCTCTTGGCATATTTCATCCTCTACGCTGATGATAAAGGAGTTAAATGTCTTTATATCACTCTTCATTATTTCAGGAGGCTCTATGGAAACTCATTTGTATGATCCAAGGCCAAGGTTGCAGAAATAACGGGGTTAAAGTTGTGGCTAATTTTAGAGCTAACGCCATCTCCATCAACAACTGCCAGCTTGACATGTGCCAACATTAAGTTAACTATAGTTATGCCTAGAACATGAGAAATCTTTGGTTAATTAAAATCAAACCTGCACATTTTAATTCTGAAAGAACATGGTCAAGTAAGAAGTACATAATTATAATGATAAGAAGAACGATAATAATTCTTATGTTGCATCAGTATTTGATCTAATATAATACTAACATCACACAGCAATAATAAGGCCCATTAGGTAATTATGGAGGCAAAAAACCCACCTAAATATTTAAGTAATCGACCCAAGAGTCGATGAAAAGTCAACAATAAAAATAGTCGTTAGTTGCATCCCTATTATAGACTTTACTTCATATAGGTTTATTGTATAATTTTGTAACTATTTGCTTATAATGATTGTTCTTGATCAGTTAAAGGACATCGTTTCAGGATTCAAATGCAAAATAGGTTAGTGGCAGACTTGCTTGTTTGATTTCTGAGTTACTCATGCTAATTTCAGTTTCCAACAAAATGACAGGTGTCAAATTGTTTTTCCTCCCCAAACTTTAACTGACTGTGTTAATAATTAGCATTGGTGACTTGGTTAGAATTCAACTCCACCTGCTTTTGACAGTTCTGTCGGTGCATCTCACTCATGTGATGTAACATGTTATTTCTGAGAAAGTGCCCATCAGAAGGAAAGAGCAAGTACATTAACAACATACAAGTATATGTATATATAAAAATATTTCAGAACTTAAAGCTGAAGTTGCTCCAGGGAGTCCTTTTTCTGCAAACTTACATAATCCTGTTAATGCATTTCATTTCTGTGTATTCAGTGTTTTGCTCCATTCATGTTCATTTCTTCTAAAGAAAACCAAACACAAAAGCAAAAGGAGAAGAAATTCCTCCAAGTGCCTAAATACAAAAGCTCCACAATGAAGCAGATATGTTCTTCATGGTTGACTGTACTGTTACAGCACACTGCCTATAGTGTAGTGCTGTGTAGTGTAGTGTAAAAACAAGCCTGTATGGTCAAAAGGGCAGGCTAAGATGATGTTGAGTCCACTCTTGAACGGTACAAGTAAGCAATAGCAAAAAGTGCTTGTACTTAGTAAGGTACAGACAGTATGGCTGTGTTATCCCTGAAATGTGCTCATCCCATTAAAACACTGCAGGCATAAAGAAACACAGCAAAGCAGCATGCCAGCATGTTAAGTATTTGGCCTGATGTCAAGGTGACCTGCTGAAATGCTGGAGCACTGAATCAGTGGGGGTACAGTACATGAACATAAAAACATGCCGAAGAAGAACTAAATGTTACTGACGTGGAGGTAAAAACAAGGAGAAGGAGATGTTTGGTTAAAGGCATGCCGTTTAAGCTATAACTCTGCTTGATTTCTTTTGGTAGGGGAATGTGTGTGTATTTCTGCTTCAATAGTTGTGTGCTCATGCTGCATTAAACACAGAGTGATGGGGGCTGTCAGTCACACAAGGTGTTGGGTGGGAGGAAGGTCGGATGGTTGTCGCCATCGATCCAACATGTCACAGAGTGAGCCTGTGGCTGCTAAAGCCTGGCTCTGGTCAGGCACAGAGTGTGTAAGTTTTAGTGATATGATGTCTGTTTTATCACTCAAATTGCGTATATTGTTAGGGACAACAATGTCTTGATGGGTCAGTTTATTTCCTCTATCTGACTCATTATCTGATGTAGGTAGTCTAAATATTGATGTAAGAGAGCTCTGGGTCTCTACAGGGTGCACTGAGTAGAGCCGGCGACACTATGGGAGAGTGAAGAACGTGGTTCTGTAAACATAATACAACAGTATATAGTACAAAACCCAAAACCAGTGAAGTTGGCATGTTGTGTAAATCGTAAATAAAAACAGAATACAATGATTTGCAAATCCCTTTCAACCTATATTCAATTGAATACACAGCAAAGACAAGATACTTAACGTTTGAACTGGTAAACTGTGTTATTTTTTGCAAATATTAGCTCATTTTGAATTTGATACCTGCAACACGTTTCAAAAAAGCTGGCACAAGTGGCAAAAAAGACTGAGAAAGTTGAGGAATGCTCATCAAACACTTATTTGGAACATCCCACAGGTGAACAGGCTAATTGAGAACAGGTGGGTGCCATGATTGGGTATAAAAGCAGCTTCCCTGAAATGGTCAGTCATTCACAAACAAGGATGGGGCGAGGGTCACCACTTTGTGAACAAATGGGTGAGCAAATTGTCAAACAGTTTAAGAACAACATTTCTCAACGAGCTATTGCAGGGAATTTAGGGATTTCATCATCTACGGTCTGTAATATCATCAAAAGGTTCAGAGAATCTGGAGAAATTACTGCACGTAAGCGGCAAGGCCGAAAACCAACATTGAATGCCCGTGACCTTCGATCCCTCAGGCGGTACTGCATCAAAAACCGGCGTCACTGTGTAAAGGATATCACCACATGGGCACAGGAACACTTCAGAAAACCACTGTCAGTAACTACAGTTCGTCGCTACATCTGTAAGTGCAAGTTAAAACTCTACTATGCAAAGCGAAAGCCATTTATCAACAACACCCAGAAACGCCGCCGGCTTCGCTGGGCCTGAGCTCATCTAAGATGGACTGATGCAAAGTGGAAAAGTGTTCTGTGGTCTGACGAGTCCACATTTCAAATTGTTTTTGGAAAGTGTGGTCGTCGTGTCCTCCGGACCAAAGAGGAAAAGAACCAGCCGGACTGTTATAGGCGCAAAGTTCAAAAGCCAGCATCTGTGATGGTATGGGGGTGTATTAGTGCCCAAGGCATGGGTAACTTACACATCTGTGAAGGCACCATTAATGCTGAAAGGTACATACAGGTTTTGGAGCAACATATGTTGCCATCCAAGCAACGTCTTTTTCATGGACGCCCCTGCTTATTTCAGCAAGACAATGCCAAGCCACATTCTGCACGTGTTACAACAGCGTGGCTTCGTAGTAAAAGAGTGCGGGTACTAGACTGGCCTGCCTGTAGTCCAGACCTGTCCCCCATTGAAAATGTGTGGCCCATTATGAAGCGTAAAATACAACAACGGAGACCCCGGACTGTTGAACAACTTAAGCTGTACATCAAGCAAGAATGGGAAAGAATTCCACCCGAAAAGCTTCAAAAATTGGTCTCCTCAGTTCCCAAACGTTTACTGAGTGTTGTTAAAAGGAAAGGCGATGTAACACAGTGGTAAAAATGCCCCTGTGCCAACTTTTTTGCAATGTGTTGCTGCCATTAAATTCTAAGTTGATGATTATTTGCAAAAGAAAATAAAGTTTCTCAGTTCGAACATTAAATATCTTGTCTTTGCAGTGTATTCAATTGAATATAAGTTGAAAAGGATTTGCAAATCATTGTATTCTGTTTTTATTTGTGATTTACACAACGTGCCAACTTCACTGGTTTTGGGTTTTGTACATTAGTAAATTAATGCACACACGAAGCATGCTAGAAGTGCACAACACAAAACTAACCCTCATATGATAAAATATAATGATCATAGACAATAATCAACAAACCTAATTAGCAAGAGGAAAAAATAACAACATAAATCAGGCCATAAATCTCTTCACTGCATGTCAACAGCAATGTAAATCCATAGTGCATAGCTAGCTTAGCCAGGATGCACAAACTAACAACCAGTTTAGCTAACTGAACAACTATGACAGAGGAATATTTACATCTGTAAACCAAATAATCATCTCCAGGATGCATTAACGTTGGTTATGACATAAATCAGCCACTACCTACATTTCTCATGTACACACATCTTCTGTGCAACATGAGAGAAACAAACACTAACATGCAGCAGAGTAAACTCGGGTAAAACTCAGCTCCTCCTAAAGGGCCAGTAACAAAACATAACTCAGCATGAAACAGAACACTTAATATTAACAAGGTTTTCTACAATTGATCATGATTTTCAAAACTCAAACGTTTATAATACAGTATATTAATATTGTTTTGTTTACTTCATCAAAGTCGCACTGTTAATTTCTTTAAAGAGTCCAACAGACATCTTAAGGGAGAAAATTCACAGAAGAGTTACATCCACTGTTGTGATGATTCACTGTCTTGTTCTGGTACATGTGGTTGGTAGGCTAAAAAGGACAGGGTCAGTGCTGATGATAAACCTTCGGTACGATGGCTCTGACTCATAAGCTTTTACGAGCAGCCTCTGTAGTAAGCAGCTGGCTGGTAAAGGCCATCCAAGAGGATGCCAAGATGCAAGACACTAGACGGATGAGTGGCTTAGTTAAGCTCATTGTCTAATGACACATCCACACTTTGGTTGCATCAATGACTAAATGAACTGGCAGTAGGTCAATTACAGGGATATTCCTAAGTGGTTAAAATAAGATAAAATACAGCCAAGAGCAAGAAAAGGCTCATTTAATCAACTAGTCTAGACCTAATGAAGCGCTCAGAAGCACTCTGTATTTATCACTGGATTGTAGCGTCAGCAGGTACACAACATGAAGTTGGTTTGCAGAGTGTAGTGTGGTCAGTGTTAGCAGTGCTAGCACCACTAGCCTTCAGTCCTCCTTTCAGTTTAATGTCCATATTTCAGCACTTAAAGAGGTCATATCATACTTTTTTAAAGTTAGTTTTATTTGCACTTAAGCGTGTTTAGGTTGTCTCATCGGCATGATAGAGCACCTCTATGAACAAATCAAAAAGGCCTCTTCCTCTCCCTGAATTGGCAGCGCCAGCAGCTGCCTAAAATGTCTCATTTCGCCAGCCCACCTTGAAACCACCTACAAGTGTGACATCACTATTGTTTCATGTTCATATTAAGCTGATTGGCTCATGGTAGCAAGTATATCGCAAAGTGTATGATAGAATAAATGCAGAGTTGTTGACAAAATGCCATTGAGCAGTGCTTAAATGACCAATCACCGAAGAGTAGACCTGTAAACCAATCAGAGCGGACTGGGCCCATGTGAGGAAGGAAGACTTAAAGAGGCAGGAGCTCTAACAGAGCGTCTTAGACACATAGACATTACAACACTATCAGGGGTACTCTGTATAAGAAAATGAGAGGGTCTTTTGAACATCAATGATTGTTAACATACTTTTACAGTCATTGAAAATGAATATAGAACCTGGTTTAAGTCAAAACATGGGCTCTTTAATGTGGTTACTATCTGTTTTGGACAAATTGTTATAATGAGTATAACCTGACACTGCTTCAATACAGTTTAAGCTATTGTTTTTCAATCAAAATACAGCAAAATGCCCTATTTCCATGAGATGCTATCAGTGCTCTCCACCCGTTCCACATTGTTTTTTTAATGATCTTTGTTTTCACCATTTACCCATAAACCAACAAAGACTGGACAGTTTTTGCACTTATGCAAGAAAGCTCAGGATGTAGTTTCATGTTCTTCCCATCACAAAAGGTGAGGAAAAAGGTTGAGCTGTACTCTTTGGAGTTAGTGTGGATAGATGGATGGGTAGATGGATGGATGGCTGGGTAGACAGACAGACAGACAGACAAACAGAAAGACAAAATACTATATCCCTGAGGGGAAAGTCCTTTGTGAAAGAAGCTCAAACAAATTGTCATTCAACCAAAAGGTACAGTCAGTAGTCTGTAGTTGTCTGTCAGTCATTTGTCAGTTTGGCATACTCAGATGCCTTAAGGAGTTTGACTGATGCTAGAGGGAGAGACCTCCTGTATCTTTCTCTCATAAAGCAGGGTCGAATAAGTCAGGTACTGAAACTGCTCCTCAGACTGTGCAGCCAGCTGTGGAGAAGATGGGAGCCACTGTTCAGCATAGTCAACAGTTTTTCCAGCATTGGCCTCAACCACCTTTTTTTAATTTGAGGGGCTGCAGGCTGGCAAAAGAGCAACTTAGAGTAGAAGAATAACATCGACCAAAAATATAGACTACTTCAAGGGAGAACATATTTGTGGGCAAACTCAAACTAGAAGTTAACATCTCATGGGTTCCCTTACCAAAAGCCTGTTTTTTTCCAGAGGTTCTTGGATTATTACTGAAAGCTCAGAGGCAAAAAAAGAGATTTTAATCAAGATCACTAGTACTAAGAAACACTACTCTCACTATTTTTGTAGTGTTAGAATAGTTGATGAAAGTGAAAAGCTTATTTCCTTGATAAACTCTGTCTTCTTAGTTTGAAACTTGTTACTGTCTTTGTAAAAAGTGAGACAGCTCAAGTAGGGAACTCCCAGGCATACTTTATGTCATGAACTGTGAAGACTTGTGTTAACTAGAAACCTTTTCTCAGGCATCTAACAAAAACTAGGCAAAAAAAGAAAAACATACATAAATAATGTAAAATATTCCTTACTGATTAAATTTACACATTTAATAAAGAGTGGGAAGAAATAAAAACTTATTAATCCCACCCTATCTCCATTAATTAGATGTCTGAAACTTCTACCCACTAAGAAGATCAAAACTGTATAACAGTATAGAGGAAGTAGAGGCTGTCTTGTTAGTTGAGGAAACTGCGTGTCACAGCTGTTACCTTTAAAAAAGAGAGAGGATTTTGTTTTTGTCAGGATGTGTTACCGTTAAGCTTCAGAGCCCCAGTGGTTTCTGGAGACTTCCATTACTGAAGTGGCCTGGGGTGTCTGTGCCTCTAAAAGCTCTGTGCAGGACAGTCTCCCATCAGGCCTACTGCCTGGAGGCCACCGAGGGGTCACATTGAAAAGCACGTGTGGTGGAGCAGATGCAGCCACTGAATTAAAAACTGAATTACAGAGAGAAAGAGGGGAAGAGGTGGGAAAGATATGGACAGGAGAAGAAGCAAGAGAGTCAGAGAGATAGCAGGTGCCATCAGGGCTAATGAACAGTCTGTACCATTTCAACATAATGTACAGGTGCTAATCCGCACTCTGACTGCTGCTCCTCGCTCTCACTCTCCAACATGCTGTTAGAGGCATCGAGCCACAGCTGCTAATGGAGGCTTGACAACTTGTTCTTCTGCTCTGCTGTTGTCAGTCCCTTAGTCAGGACACTGCAGCTGCAAAAATCACAAAATGAGAGCATCGACTGTGCCCATCTGTTTTCTGTCTTTCACTAATAACTTTGGACATTAGTTTTACTTTAATTGTGTTCATATCATTCATTTCTCATAACACTTTGTACACAGAACTACACTTGAACTTTTATTCTTTAGAAGATACGTTGTTCAAGTATTTGTCTATATTTTGGTTCAGTTTACCAAACGTGTGCTAGTTTTTCTACTAAGTCTGTGGGTAGTTTGACTCTTATTTGGGTATTTGTAAAACAAAAGAGTGTCTGGGACAAAGACTGCGAGGTACGACAAACTGGCAATGGGACAGTGAGAGACATGAGATTAAACACAAGAGGTAATGAGGGGTGATGGGAAACACGTGGTGTGAAACAATCAGGAGGGATGCCACAAGATGGAGGCAGGACAAACAGGAAATTGATCTGTAACAGAGACAAGGGTTAGTGCTTCAAAGTAAAACAGGAAAGACAAGACATGAGACATGAATGTGTAAAAAGAAAAGAAACTTAATCGACATGACAATATTCTAAAATCTTATTTTCTTTCAGCCTTGGGAAATGGGAAGTGCTAACTCACTTGAGGGTTTTTTTGCTTATCCTGCAACATTCTTTGACCCTTTGTCAAACCCCCTCCTCCAGGAAATGACTGTTTGTCAAGCCCCACCCTCCTTAGTTACTGTTACTAGGCTAGACAAACTCTGTTGCTGCTTGCCTCTCTCCCTTTTGAAACAGCTGAAAATAACTCACTCTTTTTCACATCTTTATTCATGTTTACTTCATTTGATTCTATTAAAAATTTAGTCTAAGTGAAAGAATGAAGACACGAATACAATCGGGTGTATGATGAACACTCGAAAAAATATATGAAACTGAAAAATAATTTTAAAATAACACTGGTGAACCTTAGTGATGCCAGAACACCAAATACTATAAGTTTTAGAAATTTCCGTTTTACCTTTTAGTGTAGGTCATTTTGTGATTTTCAATGTTGAACAGTTCCACCAAATGCATTAAAATAGACTCTGACAGGAATAACCTAGCAAT
This sequence comes from Cetoscarus ocellatus, assembly GCA_037902135.1. Taxonomy (NCBI): domain Eukaryota; kingdom Metazoa; phylum Chordata; class Actinopteri; order Labriformes; family Labridae; genus Cetoscarus; species Cetoscarus ocellatus. The sequence goes on along the minus strand of JBAMNC010000154.1, from coordinate 2,389,579 downwards.
GGCTGCCTCTACTATTTGGATTTGAGTAAGAGAACTCAGCTTCTCAACAATGATGTTTTTTCTTCTTTCTTATCTACCTTCAGTCGTACCTGAACCAGCAGTCAAAACTTTACTCAGGGCTGTTTGAACCCAAATACACGGCAACAACATTACAAATGGGCTATTTTAGAACATATTAGTCAAAATGATACCCGACTGTTGTCATATTAATGGTAACTAGAGTAACAGTCATGACCTCTGCCTGCACAGAACAACTTAATGAGTACTTTTTCTAATTCATTTTGACAGCTGTGGCAGCAGGCCAGATGAGACTTCATTCATATTCAAACACCTTCAGAGTTATGTAGAGCCACGTCAGAGAGACACAGACAGACCGAGGGAGAGGGAGCTTTAAAAGAAAATGTGTTACCTAAGACTAATTTACACCCTGACTGCTGCTGAAAGAGCATAAAAGAAAAAGGCTACCTTAGCAGCAGGTCAGTCAGTCCCTTATGGGGAGGATGTTGATTTGCAGTTGTAAAATTGTACGTACAGTATAAAGTACAATTATGTGCAATAATGTGCAGAAAAGGGGAATTGTGCCTTGCAGTAGCAGTTAAACGTAAGAGTAAACACTATACCGTATCTTAATGGTAAGGGAAAAGACATAAGTGAGGCAATATAACTTTGTCCAGACTGTTCAAGGAGACAAGATAATCTTGGGGATTAATGAAGTATTTCTGATTCTGATTCTCATTATGTTGTATTGTATCCTCATCATGTTGAATTGCATCCTTTTTGAATAAGCTGTTTGTGGGAGGAAAAAATGTTCTTCATCATGAAAACATTGCTTACAAATGCAGCTGCAGTTGCTTCAATTTTTCCCTTCCAGCCGAATGCCTGTGGAGTGCCTGCCAACTTCCAGCAACTTGGAGTCCCCATATATCCCTGGGGTATTCACCATAAACACAGCCATCCATGCAATTGTAGGATGTCTTCATGAGATAGCATTTCCCTCACAATAACATATCCCGTGGCTTCAACCTTTGCCCCTGTGGTGCATCCCATTTGGTCTTGGAGGTTGGAACATCTGATTTGCAAATTACATTTGTCACGGTGAATGCCCCCTTTGGTTGCAGTTTCTCCTCAGGGGTCAGACGATCTTCAGGTACCCCAACTTTATCATCTTACAACTAAAACATGCCTATAAGGGGTGTAACGTAATTACCAGTTTCAGAGGGAAATGGAACACACCATCATTAGAGTAGCATCAGGTTTAACCAGTCACTACGTGTTTTTCACATCATCCCCAGGGATCTCATTACAGTCACAATAGTGGGAAGGTCTCGGCACGTTCCAGTCATGGACCAGTCAAGACTCAGTTAGGGGATCCGTCTTAGGGCTTACGTTAACCGATTAATTATCAATAGTATGATTTGTTTTGGGGCAGCAATTTTTTTAAAGGAAATGATATTCTGATCAAGTTTACCTCAACTAATGTGTCAGATAAGGTAAAACCTGTTTGCTGCCAGTTTATTAATAACTTAGTGAAGTGTGAAGCATCTGACAGCATCAATCTTTTTTTGCTTATTCTTGGGTTTTCTCTCTCAGTTAAGGCTCTGCAGAAGTACAATTAAGGCTTGTCCCCTCTTAAGTTAGCTGGTCCCATTAAAAGATAACTGTCTTTCATTAAAAAGATACTGATTTAGTTAAAACATAAGAGTTGGAAACCAAAACCAGCTACTTCTTTATTGTGTAAAGTTTGGAGATGCCTGCCAAGGGTGTGTGTGACATACATCAATTAGGCCCATTCAGTTTGTTTTTTAATTTGTTAATTAATTCACATAAATGACCACATCTGATTAATTAACTTTCACATTATTGAGTTCAGTTGTCCCCATTGTGGAATACTTGTAGAGTTATTCTTAAGTTCATTTTTTTTTTTTTACAAGATGTTCTGTTGAAGTAAGTGAAAGCACATTGTTGACAGAATAGGACAGATAAGATGGTATTTTATCAAGCTATGCTGTTGCCTGTAGAAGGTCCTAGTAAAGTACCAAAGGTAACTAGCCTGATCATCTGCTAAACTGGCTATTAAACAAGAAAAATATCAGAGTGAACCATCTCACTCATAGATGATCCATATGGAAATGAAAGTCATACAAGACATTACCTTGACCTTGTCAAGAACTGTTCTCTGAAGAGAACAATATATTACACTGTTGCTTACAATAAACACTACTGCAAACAAATAAATACAATACTGTTTTCATGGGGCCAGCCAGTGTTGGTCAGCCAAGGAAAAAAAGTAATTAAATTCCTCCCTGTTTACTCTTAAATGACTGTGGCAGCAGGTTCTTGGATTATTTACCATCTTTACTTTCTGTGCGAGGCTAGAGGTGTTTACTCTCTGTTAATGTATGTGTGTTTGTCTGTGTGTCAGAGACAGAGAGAGTGTAGAGACAATAGGCGAAGACAAAGAGTATAGAGTGAGATGGAAATGGAGGAAGTAATAGACAAAGAGAGTTCATCAAATGATTAAAAGACGGAAAAAACAAGTAGATGTAGTAAACACAAGTTGCTGCCTTTAATTCACCAAAAAGCTTTTTCCAGCTCGTTATTCAAAGTTTTCAGCAAGTCTTGTTTTTAATCATCACATTTTAAGTCTAATACAAGCTATCCAGTGGTTGGAAAACATTTTGCACAAAGTTGTCAGTCCAAATCTAAAATGAAGCTTTTAATAACAAACACAACTTCCAATGAAGTTGATATGTGTAAAATGTAAATAATAAAAAAAATACAAGGATTTGCATATTCTTTTTTGTACTATATTCAGTTTAGTATACTACAAAGAGAAGATATGTAATGACCCAACTGATAAAGGTCATTGTTTTTCTTAAAAATATTCACTCATTTTTAATATGATGTATGCAACATGTTCCAAAAAAGCTGGGACAGGGGCATGTTAACTACTGTGTTATATCACTTTTCCTTTTAACGACACTCAAAGGGCATTTGGGAACTGAGGACACTAATAGTTGGTGGAATTCTTTCCCATTGTCACTTGATGTACAACTGTCAGGGTCTCTGCTGTTGTATTTTGCTGCTGTTGCTTCATAATTCGCCACACATTTTCAATGGGAAACAGGTCTGGACTGAAGGTAGGCCAGTCTAGTACCTGCACTCTTTTATGACAAAGCCACGCTGTTATAACACATGCAGAATGTGGTGTGGCATTGTCTTGGTGAAATAAGCAGGGACGTCCCTGAAAAAAGTGTTTCTTGAATGGCAGGATGTGTTGCTCCAAAACCTGTGTGTGCATTTCAGCATAAATAATGCCTTCAAAGATGTGTAAGTTACCCGTGCCATGGGCACTGACATCCCCCCCATACCATCACAGTATTGGCTTTTGGATGGTCCTTTCCCTTTTTAGCCCAGAGAACTCAATATCCATGATTTCCAAAACCATTTTGAAATGTAGACTTGTCAACCTACAACGTACTTTTCATCAGTCCAGTCTCCGATGAGCTCAAGCCAGAGAAGCCTTTGGCATTTCTGGTGCTGTTGATATGTGGCTTTTGCTTTGCATGGTAAAATTTTAACTTGCACTTGTAGATGTAGCAATGAACAGCATTCACTCACAGTGGTGTTCGGCAGTGTTTCTGAGCCCACATGATGATATCCTTCGCAGAATGATGGTTTTTAATGCAGTGCCACTTGAGGGATCAAAGGTGATGGGCATTCAGTGTTTGTTTTAGGCTTTGACATTTCAATGCAGAGATTTCTCCAGATTATCTGAATCTTCTGATGGTATTATGGACTGTGGATGATGAAAGTCCTAAACACCTTGCAATTGTACATTAAGACGTGGTTCTTAAACTGTTGGACTGTTTGCTGAAGCATTTGCTCATAGTGGTGAACCTCAGCCTGACTCTCTTCCACACAGTCTTTTTTTAACATTCCTAAGCTTTCCCAGTCTTTTTTGCCCCCGTCTCAGCTGTTTTTAAACATGGTACAGGCATCAAATTCAAAGTGAGTGTATAATTGCAGAAAAAAACAACAACATTTATCACTTTGAACACTGAATATCTTGCCTTTGTAATCGATAAAATTGAATATAGGTGGAAAAGCATTTGCAAATCATTGTATTCTGTTTTTATTTACATTTTTCAAACAGTTTGTGTCCTGAGTCTTATCAGCATTTGAGAAATCAAGTGGTGTTATCAAAACTAGTGTCAAATTAAAAAACTAATTTCTTTTAACAAGAATATGTCACTAATGTGAAGCCTGCTTCATCTCTGTGCCAGCGACTTATCGTTTTCCAACATACATTCTTTCATATCCACACACACACACTGATCCAGTCTGTCGTCTTGGTTATCTCCCCTTTACATCTAATGGAAGCAGCTGGATCTTTGATATCTTTCAGATTCCTGTCTCTGTAGACTCTCTGTGGGAATCCCTCCCCTCAGAATATGAGGCTTTTAAGTAATTCTGTCTCGTTATGAAGAGGCTCCAGCTCTTATTTTTGCCTCCTCCAAGATATGAGGGTTTTCATTTCAAAAAGGTGTCTGTCCTTTGAGAAGTTTGAGAAAAAACACTGTATAGGAGTTTTTCTTTAGGGTGGGATAACTTCAGAGGCTATGGCCCCAAAGACTCATACTATCCCTCATACATCCAAAATCAATAATAATGATAATACATGATATTGTACAGTACTTTTAGAAAACAATTACAAAAAGCACTTTACATACAATTTGGAGTCCAACAGGCAACAGCTAAACTAACACACAGACAGTTGTAAAAATAATACAAAATAAACAATAAAATGCAGAATCAATTAAAGGTTAAGTGTGTGTCATCCACAAAGATAATAAAGACAAGCCATAACATGTAAATTGAGAAGAATAAGGGTCTGGAAACACAACCCTGTGGAACTCCACATGTTAGTGGTACCAAAGTTGATCTATGGTTTCCTATTTCTACACAGAGAGATCTCTGGAAAAAAAACAACAACCTGAAACCAGTCATTATTACACAAATTGCAGGCTCTTATTTTGTGATTTCAAGATGTCGTAAGACAATGCTTATTTTTTGCTTCTTTCATTTTGCATCCCTCTATGTTAGCGTATTAGAAACCAACCAATACATACCATTCTTTGTTTTTCTAGTGTTGATTTATCAAAATCCACTGAAATTCTTTGAATAAATAATACATTTATACATAAAACTATATGCTGCAGTCCCAAACTAATGTCCAGTGTTTGAGAAAATTAACTTGAAATTGTGAAAATTTACTATTTAGTCATACTCCATTAAGGTGACCACCACAATACCATTTATATTATTAAAGGGAAGAAATAATCAACCAAAATAATAATCCAAATTTTTTGAGACAGTATACTCTCTGTCCAAGACTGTGTACATCATACATAGACACATGTAAACATGTGAAAACTTTGACAGAGGTTTTGAGAAACTCTGTGTCCACATGCGTAGCTCAGTAATTGCAGCCTATCTGCTTGAAAGATAGCATTGCAGCTAGTCTCATCCATTCAGCCAGACTGTAAATGACTTACAGTGGGAAAGGCTGGCCTCCTTTCATTTCTTTCTTCTACAGAACTGATGTTTAGGAGAAGGAGATGCTTTGTGTATGCATCTGTGTTGAGATGAGAGAGAATCCGTAGACTCAAGATGCTGTGTTGCTTATTGAAGTATTTCTGTAACACAGCATAATATTTGCCTGTTCTTTCCTCTTCTTAATGTGGGATTGACAGGAAGAAGAGCCATCCAGAGTTTGTGTGTTTGAGAGAGTAGCTTCATGCCCCTCCTTGTGACTTTGGCAAATGTGTGTGCATCTTCAGGACGGGCATCTGACAGATAGTCTTTCCACACACGGAAGCCATCGGCAATCAGATGTTAAGTGGTCTCAGCATTATCTGAGCCCCAGCAGACAGCTTTGAGTCAGCTCAATCAATGCCCATCCATCCACCGCAAGAAAAGCAGCACCTCCAGTTTGCTGGAGAAGGCAGAAAGGAGTTCACCAACATGGCAGAAAACTCCCCTCGGTCACTGAAGGTTGAATCTGAGTGAAGATTATAGTCCTAACACTAAGGTAGCTGCAAGGAAAAACCTTAGTGAACTAAAAATGTACTGGTATTCAGCGAAATTGTAGCCCATTTCAGATCAGGACAGTGAAGGACTTGAGAGGGTAGCTGTGTAACACTCAAATTTTAAGCATGATCTGAATTAGCAGATTTGCTTCTTGTGTTGCACAGAGTCCTTTGCTTAAGGCGAGCTAGGAAATGTTGACTGCTGCAACTTTTTAAAATATTTTGCATAAATTAGGTTATTTTGGATGAGAGAGTCATTAGCTCATTGTTTAAAGGAGAGAGAAAAAGCGTTGCCTTACAGGGACATTCAGCATGTAAAATCAACGATGACTTGATTAATTTTGGGTTGTATGCTGTCACAGGCTTATTAAACAGTGTTGGCTGTCCTCATTTGGCCGATGAAATGAGCTTGTTAAACTGTTCTAATAAAATATTTTGGGTCTAAATTAGTTTAACATTGTGTAATCATCGTTTCATTCTTAAGTGTTACCACTCACCGGCAAACACAGAGCGCTGCCATCTTGTGAGCAAGGGGAATAGCTGCGCTGGGATTGGTCAAAGACATCAGCATGTTGATAGCTGCTCTCTGATTGGTTGGTACACTACGACTGAGCATGCTCGGGCAGAAATCGAGTAAATGCGCATGCGTGAAGCACAAGGTGTTCCCGCATCTGTTTGAGAGAGAGAGAATCGTGTATTTGTTGGGAAAATACTGAAATTTCATTGATTAACAGCTGACCACTCCCTTCGTTTAAATACAACAAGGGGATTTCAGTTACTTGATTAATATAGATAAAAGACAAACTAATATTAACTCACCTCACTTTGCCCACCACGGGCAGCTACATGTGGCAGATAGTTTTGTGTGACTTGCAGGATCAGACAGAAGGGGGGGTTCATAGCTGAACCTCTCCTAGAACGACATAAAGGAAAAATCAGGAAGAAGAAATAGGTTTAGTTTAGTGGCCCATGTGTAGCCTGCATGGGGAAACACTGCAAGGAATAACTTCAAAATATCTGAATTAAATGTAAGAGCAGGAATAAAAGCTCTTGAGCTGCTATAAACAGAGTCCAGATCTCCTGCCAACAGTTAAGACTACCCACAGACACAAGAAATCTTTAATAGGTGTAATGGCCTGCTTTAATGAAATGGCATAGCGCTCACAAGTCTCATTGGAAGCCTGTTAACTGAGCACTGATAAAAGCATTGCAGGGAGCAACCACAGAAGATAGAATTGAAACATAAATGTGCTAAATAATTGAACTACAATTGCAGTCTTTATTCTGCAAATATTGAAAGGATATGATGTACAAATGTTGAATAATACCCTGCATTATTATTCATGTGATTTCAAAATATCCAGGATAATCTGTTTGTTCATCACTAATGCAATCACACAAAGATTATGTTTCCTCTGTGTTGGCTGTCCTCATTTGGCCGATGAAATGAGAAAGCAGTACATAGAAAACAACGGAGGTAATGAATGAGTCCTTCATTTAAATGTAGATGATGTGCTGATATTTTTGGCATCATCTGCCTATTCAAACACAAAGTCTGGACAAAATCATGATACAGTCATGTGGGCAGAAGGACACAAAGACTGTGCCATGTCCCAAAATAGTGCTGAATCAAAGCGGCTTGGCAGTGGAAAAGCAAGTTGTTATTAACAAACTGTAGTCTGTGATGACCCCAATGCTGTTTCTGTGGCTTGTTTTCTCCCACAACTCTTTCAGTTTTGCGCAGACGGTGGCACCATGTACAGTAATGTATAGCATTAGCGTCTGTCCTGAGATTTCTGAACAGAGAGAGAGAACTGAGATGTGACACTGTGGCACACGTTCAGGCTCATGCCATGTACCTTACACAACTCCACTTTAAAAAATCTGAACTATCCCTTTAAGAGATCCTACAATTCAGAATCACTTGAACTTTAGGTTTTTAGAGATCTTAGCAGTAGATCTTAACCCTCATTTAAAATATGAAACATGTGCTGCATCATTTGGCCTCTACTGCCACCTTTTGATTTTTGGTGATCTGCACCATAGAGGATATGACCAGAGGATTATTTCACACCTTCTGTCACAGCTTCTGGGACCATATTGGTTCTATGAAATCTGAATTGATACATAGACTCATAGGTTTTTGATGATATATTGTATCAATTTTTTAGCACAGGCCTAGAGTTAACTAATGCTGACTGGCCTTCTATGTGAATGTTTCTCTGTTTGGTTTTCAACCCAAGAAATATCTGGTGAGCTAGAGTTGTTACTTTAGCAATAAAATTTTAAAGGTATTCATGACTTCTCGTTAGTCTACACATCTGTTGTAACTACAGCAACCACAGAAACAAGTGTTTAAAGGTCATCAGTTAACAAGATCACTTTTTAAGCAGTAATAATGGGTCAATGGGTCAAACATTTAAGGCATGTAAAATCAACACCAAAATAATCATCCAAATGTTGCAGACAAAAGTCTAAATTCCATTTTAACTTTTTTTAAACTTTTTTAAAGTTTATTATTTATTTACATGTACAAAGAACATGAGATCATCATAGATGTTACAGTTAAAATCAAAGTATTCTTTTACACATACATAATGGTATAATGTCATATTATTCATGGTGCATACACAATCCATTTTTCCCAGTGTTCAGTACATTTCTCCGACTGGAGCCTTAAAAAAGTAAGTCCATACAGTAAATTTCTTGGATGATTCCACGCCATTCGTCCAATGTTGGAGGGTCTAGTTGCAACCATTTACTAGCTATAGCTTTCCTACAACTTGCCAAGAGTATCTTCAATAGGTATTTATCCTTCTGTGGGACTGTTTCTGGTATTTTACCGAGATACAGGGTAACAAAAGAGAAATCTACATCCATCCCAAATATTTTATTTATCTCAGTAGCCACCTCTCTCCAAAATGACTGGATTTTCAGACAGGCCCAAAAAACATGAGAGTGATTAGCCATAGATAGATAGCCACATTGTCTCCAACAGAAGCCTCATCTCTGTGTGCATGTTTGCAGTGCTGATATTTTAGGAGTTATAAATATTCTCACTACATTCTTCTAGCCGAACTCTCTCAGTGATCTTGAGTTTGCAGTAGTCGCTTGTGTCTCATATTTCCATCCAGATCTCTTCTGATATTTGTGTTTCTGATTCCCTCTCCCATTTTTGTTTAATGGATAACACAGAATGGTTTTTGGAGGCTTGCATACTTCCATATGTTCTTGAGACCAACTTTTTATTGTCCTTTTTTTGGTATGCATCATGAAATATGGAAATCAAATGGTATTCCTTCTCCTCTTTGACCTGTATTTTTTTGTTATAATAGTCCATTTTAACATTTTAGCAAATAAAAATGTAGTTTGCTTGTATACAAAAGGCTAAAACACACAGAAAACAAGCCATATTTTCAATAACAGCTAACTATGCGTAAACAACGTATACGATACAGAGAGAACTCACTGACTCGAAAAACAAAAAGCAGACACTTTTTTGAAAAATACTTAAAAAAGGTAAGACAGAAGTAAACCTTGAGCTATTTGTCAGAGTGCAGATACACTATACATATGTACTACAAATGGCTGAACTAAGTTGGAACACCGAGCGAGGGGTTAGGAAGAAGATTAACTTGTGCACTCTGGTTTTATTGACTGAGGCTTGGGCATAATGTAAGAATGTCATATATTTATTTATATTCAAGTTATTTTGTGGGGGTTATTATTATTCTACTGAGGATGGTTATACAAAGGAGAATAAACGGTGTCACATTATTCTAAGCTTTAATAACTGATGCAGTGTCAACTTTTTGATTTTTAATTAGAGAATTACTCGTCTTACCTTTTTGTTAAGGTGCTTTGGTACTTCAATTCAACTCCACTAAGCCATAAAAAAGGCTGCAGACTTGAACTCTCAAAGTATCAGGAAAATATTTGCGGGGGAAATTGAGTTCTATAGTAGACCTTGTGTTACCAGCCTTCACTCTACCTTATTCAGTATCCTGTTTGCCTTGAAGACATGATAATAAGCACTGCCTCTGGAGCAGCTCAGCCTACACAACTTTCTTTGAGTTACACAGAGTAGAGTGGCATTCAGTCTTTAGAGGCCTGAGGATGCTTTAGATGACATGGTTTTAGTGATCATGAGGTTCTAACATTAATGGCTAATTTTAGTGAACAGAGTTTTCTTGTCTTTTTGTGCCCCCTTTTAAAGGCTGATTTGCTTTTGAGGTACATGGCTGACATGAACTCAGTTTGCACTCAATGGCTTATTGCTGGTGCTAATAATGTATCTTCAACGTTTTGGCAATTTAGGAGGTACAAAAAATGGAAATTCTGCATCCCTTAATAAAGATGAAGCAACATAATAATACAATGCGATTTGGCTGTTTTAATCTTGTGATACATGTATTGTATTGCTGGTGAAAACTTTTGGTCTTCATTTGTCTCTGAATGTATTTTTCTTGTAATTTGACTCACCAACCCACAAGTTAATGACTCCTAATGGTGCACTTATGACATGAATTAAAGATAGAAGAGGAAGGGGCGCAGCTGGGCTTTAGAGTAGGGAGCAGACAATATACGGGTGCTATGGGATGAGTTCAAGTTCCCCACATGACAGTTCCCACTTTTTTTCCCCAATAACACACTTTGTTCATTAAACAATCAAATAAAGGACAGAAGCCCCCCAAATAAACCTCCAACATTGCATGTATATCTTGCTATGTGACTAGTGCACAAGTACACATTTAAATCATTGTGGCAAAAAGCTGCAATATTTATTTTTTTGGGAAGTCATTGTGTAAACCAGGGATGGGCACCTGAAGTAATGAAGCAGGGAATATACATTCTGTTGTCTTTGCTGGAGGGTGAAATTGTCCAAAATTGTAGGAAACATTCAACAAGACATGTAAAATTATTTGAGTCTAACAAAAGAGGGACTTTTAGTTTTATGGCACAATACATCAAAATTCATCAGCTAGCTTTAGTCTTAAATGCAACAGGCTAAATGTAAGAATAACATATTTGTTTTTGTTGGTTTTGCTTTTCTGTGTGCAATGAATTGACTACACTCCAGGTACTGCCTGTTATATAGTTACATTATTTTGTTTCAGATGTGAACATAAAACAGCATTTCTCAACCATTTTTCTGTCGGCACCATTATGAAATGTAAATAGCCTTAATTCCCCCCAGTCAAAATGTGCTCACAAAAAAGGAGCATGTACATCCCTCTGACCACCAACTTAGGTATACACCAAAGGTTATTACCAGTATGAGACTTCCTCTAAACAACAATTCATTACTGTAAATTATTATTAATGGGAATCCTGAGCCTGGGACAAGGCACACAACCTTGATATTGTTGTAGCCACCAGGCAGCTAGCCTCCAGGGCTATCACTCATAGTTTTGCAAATTTCATCATTACTTGTCAATGCTGTTTGACTTTTTTAAACCAGTGCAATCATTTCAACTTCTGAAGTTGATGGCTCAGATTCAGAGTTATGGTGATGAAAATGCTGGCTTGTTATGCAGCAACTGCTTAAGACAATTTTATTCTCAAATCATATACCAATAATCTGCATGATGAAACGTGGTTACATTTTTAGATATTTCCAAGGCACCCCAGACAGAGCCACAAGGCACCCCGAGTTGAGGAAGTGTGCTATAAATTATTTCTAAAATTATGTTACAGAACCAAATCTAGCCAGCTATATTAATACATTTATTGCAAATAAAAAGATTGAAAGATTATTATTCTCAGAAATACTGGTGGGAAATAACTGAAATGTAGAAAGTCTTGTTCTAATGGTTTGGTCTTAATGCATGGTATGGCTGTTGAAACTACTGACTTCCTTAAATGTCACTATCTACATTTATTTTCTTCATGGTTACTATTTAACTAAAAATGAAAGTGTCTTGGGAGCCACATCAATTGAGGTAGAGGGCCTCAAATTGCCCTCAGGCCACCATTTGCCCATCCCTGCAGTACACCGTTGTTTTGGTGTAGACTCGTGGTTCTTACTTGTCCTGCCACCTTCTGCTCTCCTTATATCCCGTTTTACTCGACTTCTTCTCATCATCTGCTGCGTTTATAGTTCTGCATTTATAAATCTTTCAAACTGTCTTTTCTGCTGTCTGTCATTCTTCATATCTAATTATTTCTGTCACCAATTTCATTTTCTGTCACATTTCTGATCCGCCTCTCCTTTTATCTCCTTTTATCCCCTGATATGAATCTGCCATCTTCAATTTCCATCTTGCCTAAATCTTCCCTGTGTCTACCTCTTGCAGCGTCCTTTTCTCTACCTCAGTTCTCTTTTTTGATTTCAAATTACATTCCTCTTGCAGGTATTCCTTCCAAGATGAGGAGGACATGTTTATGGTGGTGGACTTGCTCTTGGGAGGTGACCTGCGTTATCACCTCCAGCAGAACGTCCACTTCTCAGAGAGCACGGTGAAACTGTATGTTTGTGAGCTTGCCCTGGCGCTGGGATACCTCCGCAGCAAGCGTATCATACATAGGTAAGATATTTTCTACCATTCTCCATCTTTTAATACTCCTTTTAGTTTTTAATTATGGTATAGTGTGTTAAATAATGAAGACAGTGGTTTGCTGCTTCTTCTATCCTCACAAATAACAAGTGAAAAATCCTTGGACAGGATGACTAAGTCTTTGCTCCCCCCACTCCATCTCTCTTCCTTTCTTGCACACCATTATAGTTTGAGTGTTAAGTACTCCAGTGTTCTTTTGTCCTTGGCTGTCCACTTTAATAATGTTTCATAATAAGACTGCCTCTCCACTGTGCAGAAAGGTCAAGTTATCTTGACATCAAGGTCACATCTGACACAACAGTGTACCCTGAGCTGCAGACCATGACCATCACAGAATGCACCAGTTCTGCCTACAGTGCTGTGTCGACACCTCATCTAATTTGTAAAATGCAGTTTAAGTGCTTTTTAGGCAGAAATATCTGCTGCTATGGCAGTGCCATAGACGCTCTTCGCCAAGAAAGACATGGCCACAGCCCAAAATTATTATTTTAAGTCCTTCAAGTGACTCAGATCCTGTTACAGCCAACGATGCTGCCAAACCATATTTGATATATTGAGTTGGATGAAAGTTAAATACTGCCCCCTCATCCTCTTTCCTTGAAACACAATTCTTCTTTATCATACACAAACAATATAGATGAGAAGCATAAATAGAGCAATCATGTCTTGATATGAACTAACTGTTAAAATATTTCTCACTGATTTTTCATAAATATGCTTTAATAGTCACTGTTTTTTTCAGTCTTGACAGTGTGTCATTGCTGAATCTCACACAAGTCAAATAACAATCATCAGAGAGGGAGTTTAGACCAAGCTAAGATTTTGATCAGGTTTCCGTCCCATATGTGCTGCTGACTGTTATTCCTTAAATAACATATTTATTTTCAGAAAATAACTGGTATTTATTAAATGCTGTTTTTTTTAAGTTACCATTTTAAGAAACTAAAGCCCAGCCAGTATTTATTTATTTTTTAACCTTTATTTAACCAGGTAATCTCCCATTGAGATCAGGATCTCAATTACAAGGGTGACCTGGCCAAGAGGTCAGCAGCACACATCACAATAAATACAAATTCAAGATAAAAGTTTCAGGCAATAAATAACAAACAATAAATATGGCAAGGGATTCAACAAATTCCCAGTGAAAGTACAACAGTTTTAGGGACAGTAACAATTTAAAAACACAGGCATTTAAGGTCTGAAAACAAATCATCCTGGTAATTAGATTTTACAGCCTGTTACGGCTGGAAGTTTAACTGTGGAATGTAATGCCTGTTAAAAAAATAAAAAATCCCAAATGCTTAAATTTAACAGTTTGATTGGCATCACTGCACTGTAAATTTACAATGACATTATTAATAATGCCAACACTGTTGCCATGGAAATACTCTATCGCTGGCCACCATTTTGACCTCTGACCTGTTGGTGCTTGTGAAACAGTATGTCAGGCAGAGTGGGCTGATGCATATTATTGATTTTACCCAAATTAGTATGACATATTTATAGTTTTTTTTTTTATTCTAGTGTTTTAGTATTTGGTGTTTTGGGGTTTTAAGTACAGCAATGATTCAGACAATCTGCTGGAGTTCATACTGGATATCAGGAGAAGAATGTGGTTTAAGTCATGTTGAACATTGCATGGTGGCTAGTGCCTGATGGGTGTATTTCATATTTACTTGTATTTTCATGCACAACCATATCGAAGGTTTTTCAGAAAATGGTGGTGAGGTGGGAGGTTTGCATCATGGATGTGCTGTTAATAAATCTGCAGCAGCTGTGTGATGCTGTCATGCCAATATGGACCAAGATCTCTGAGGAATGTTTTGAACACCTCACTTGATTTATGCCACAAAGGCAAAAGTTGTCCCAACCCTGTACTGGCAGGGTGTTCCTAATAAAGAGGCCAGTTAGTTTATACCACATCTTTTTATCTGATCTGAGAGTGAAAATCGACCAATGGAAAAGCACATTAATAATGACCATGTGAGCTCCTGAAAAAAGCTTCGGGTTGTTTTAATTGATTTTTTTTTAGCTGGCATTTTTTTTCCAGAGCACCATTTTTCAATATTCAATTACCTGCTTCTATATGATAGTTACAAGTAATTTTATGCCACTGAACCACTTGGTAAGGTTAGGAAATAGTAATGACTTTTTAAAAACTAAGCCAAGACCATGACCTTTTCAACCTTAATCAAGTGCATGGAGCTGCATTAATCATGCTTTAGTAACCAGAAGCGTAGACCATGGGAAGAACTAATGAAAGGCACTGTGGGCCTTTGATTTTTATTGCTAAAAATAAGCATTTGCTTGGGTGATATAAAACAGAAAGAGGGCAAAATCAATGTTTTGTAATTTGTTGATTAAATGAGCTTGAATTTTTGTCAATATGTAAAGATACTCAGTAACACTTTCTAGGAACCCCCGTTGTTGTGCATTATAAATGTATTGCAACATAATGATTAAGAGGTTAGGTGATAAGAAAACACATTTGCTGGTCTCTAAATGTAAAAATCTTACTGAGATTTTTATTCTTGAAATACTCAATTAATAACACATGACAAACGCTGTTATTGTGCATTATTATGCAGTTATGATTCACTGTAAGTGGTCATCAGATGCTTTGAGTAAAGTAATCGAAGCATGTTTTAAAAGCAGATTTATCCTTTAATTTAAACATTTTGATAAGCAATATTTTAAGCATTATAAATTATCACAAGGGCTTATAACTATAATATGTTCATAATGATCATAAAGGGGGCTTTACAGAAGTGTTACCAGACATTGATACTAAAATAACTATATCCTACCAATTCACAACAAAGTTTTTTTTTTTTTTGGTGTGTTTCTTTCAATGACTTGTACTGGCCAATACAACATGGTCAACATGATTTGTCCCAGGGCAGTGCTTTGCTTCGATCTCATCAAGTCATTTCTTGTTTGTTTTCCATCCCCTGGCTCAGACGGACTCCTCCACTCTGCTAAATGAGCAGAGAGGTAAACACAGAAACAGAAGCTTTCTATGATCATGACTAATAGGACACATCAGTGTGGCAGAAAACGCTCATTTATCAACACCTCCAGATAACAAATTACACCATTTAATATAAAGCGCACCACTTGCTCTTGTCCACAAAAAAGAGAGAGTTAGGGATGCATTATTAATTTTCTTATTCATGCTGTCCATTGAGAAATATGAATATTTAAATCATGTTTTCTATTTCAGTGCTCAAAGGGAAAATACTTTCCACTTGATAGGCAGGTGTTAGAGGCGTTTGTTTAGATGGAATCAACATCTTTTCAATCTGCATGCATTAGCTCGGGGTAGAAAGAGGAGCTGACAGAAATTCCCTCAGCTCGTCTTTATGGAAATTGAACATGTAATTTTCTCGATCATGTGGACGTGCAGACTTTGGTAAGATGAGTGATGTGGTTGTGTGTTCACTTGTTTGTACTTGTGTGTTAGAACAGGATGTACATATTCTTCCTCCACCAATCTTTGGTGATTTTGATGATAATGAGAGCTAGAATGATGGCTTCGACAGGAATGACATGTAACATGATGATGCATT
Source organism: Cetoscarus ocellatus (assembly GCA_037902135.1). Classification (NCBI taxonomy): domain Eukaryota; kingdom Metazoa; phylum Chordata; class Actinopteri; order Labriformes; family Labridae; genus Cetoscarus; species Cetoscarus ocellatus. Next base: position 2,373,361 of record JBAMNC010000154.1, on the reverse strand, counting down.
AATTAAGGTGTTTATAAGTCTGGTTTAAGACAGCATGTGTGGCAACAGTTTGCTATAATATGAGACCATGATTAGCTTTGTGTATTGATGAAGCTTTATCTATGTATCCAAGAGGTGCGTGGCATTATGGTGCGGCAGGTTAGTGCATGTTCCCCACAGCAAGAAGGTTGCTGGTTTGACTGCTCTTGCCTTTCTGTGTGTAGTTTGCATGTTCTCCCTGTGCCTGTGAAGGTTTTCTCTGGGCACCCCAGTTTCCTCCCACAGAGCAAACGTATGCTTTTTAGGTTAACTGGTCACTCCAAACTACTCATTGGTGCAAGTGTGAGTGTGAATAGTTGTTTGTCTCTCTATGTGGCCCTGTAATTTAACCTGGCACACCAGTTAAATGGTAAATGGACTTGAGCTTATATAGCCCTTTCCTAGTCTTTGACTACTCAAAGCTGCTTCACACCAAAGGTCACATCTACCCATTCACACCCATTTGCTCTCACATTCACTCACTGGCTACGTTTACATGAGAGCTTTCATTCCCCTTTAATTCAAAATAAAAATTAAATCCTCTTAAAAAGATTAAAAATGAACGTGCAAACACTTAATTCCGAATGAAAATGACCATTCCAAATTAAACTAAATTCCGAAGTAGGTGGCTGGTTTATTCTGATTTTAAATCCGAATTGAATAATTCCTCGATTATGTAGACGTTCATTTCACTTAAAATTAATTCTGGTCGTTATGCGCATGCTTGTTCCCGTGTCCGGTCGCAATGACGCACATGTTCCACGCTGACGGTAACAGGATGGCCGCCCGAAGCAAGCGTTGGACTCGAGCCGAGACAATTTATTTAACTAGAGCGTTTGAAGATTTGGAAAGAATGAAAAGTATGGATGGACATAACCATGAAAATGTGGACCTTTTTAAAGTTGTAGTGTCCAAGTTGGACAAGGTTTTCCTGACAGAGACGCTGGAGATGCTGAACTGGAGTTTGTTATCTTCCAGTAGACGTAAATACGTCACGTCCGCCCCCTGTCCAATCAGAACCATTCCCAACCCCCAGACCTTAAGCTGAATTGAATAAAGGCGAATGAACATGTTTTCCATGTAAACCTCAATTAGGAATTACTATTTCCATGTAAACACAAAGAGGAATACTTTAATTCTAAATTATTTAATTCTGAGTACTTAATTCCAAATTAAAAAACATGTAACTGTGGCTACTGATGGTTTGAGTTTCTATGTCAGTAGTCCATCAGTATCAGCTAACACTGTCACGCCCTTCATGACCATTTACACGCCACTGATGCAGCAGTGGGAGTAACTTGGGGTTAAGTGTCTTGCCCGAGGACATGTCCCCATGTGACAGCCAAGCTGGGCATGAACCTGCAACCTTCCAATAACTGACCAAGTGCACTATCAGACTGCACCATTGACTGTTCAATATATTTCTCGAGTCTATCTGGAAAAGAGCCCATAGAAAGTGTTTGGGAACGGGCATAACCTTTCAGAAGAATATCCAGCAGGTGATTACCCGATTGTTCCGTCAATCACAATTATTACGGGCCAATCAGATAATTTAATAGGTGTCGTAGGTAATCACAAATTAAAATTTGTGCAAAGTTTGATGGAAATCCCTTAAAGGTGCAGTGTGTAGAATTTGGCAGCATTTTGCCGAACAGAAACGGTGAATATAGGATATAATGTTTCTATTTGTATGTAAAGTCCATCAAAATAGGAGTACAATCATCCCCATAAAACGTTTGTTTTATTTTTATTTAGTCAGAAAAAGCTTAAAAAAATCTACATTACCATGGGCCGCGTTCATGTAGTCCAACATAACGATCCGACATGTTGTCTACGGGTGGATTTTAGGGACAAAAAGAACAAAACGCGAATCTGTCCGCGGGTTCTGAAATCTACCTGGAATGCAGGCAAGGAAGAGGAGAGAGGACAACAACTGACCTATAATCTATAAAAATAATGGTTACAAACCTTGTCACTTTACTAAATGATGCCGTGTTCACGATCCCTTTTGGTCTTCACAGGCTTCCGTTGCTCAGCGATGTGACGTTTTGGTTATGGTTGGGCTCATTCTAGAATCTGAATGATAGATGTCGCTCAAATGACAAATTCTACACACTGCACCTTTAAGAGATATCTAAAGATCTTACATTGACAAGCAAAGAGTGAACAAGAAACTCCAAGACCTTGGACTTTGGTGTATGACCATTTTATCCTTTTGTTGTGTAATGGTGGGCATTTGTGCAAAGTTTGATGCAAATCCCTGAAACCATTCTAGTGATATCACTCTCACAAAATTGCTTTCAAGAGCAATGAGTAAACATGAAGCTCCAGTACATTTGACCCATGGTTTTCAAAATCTAATCTATGCATCCTTAAGTGAGAACTGACAAGTCTGAAGGAAATCCTCAAGCCTTGTTGAGATGTCACATTAAAAAGCAGAGCTAGACCACAAAACTCCATAACCTTGACATTTAACCTCCAAAATCTAACCAGTTTATCATGAAATCCAGGAGAAAATGTCAGAATCCAATAAAATCCTTGAAAGGCTTATATTGTGACCACAAGGCCATGAACCGTTCATATCATCCATATGGACAGAAGACCTCTGACCTTGGCTGCCATCAGTGCAGAGGCCTTAAGAAAAGATAGAGAGAAAAACTTAACCCTGTGTAAAATTCTGAATTATAATCCTCAAACGTGACCCATGGTTTCACATAAAATGGTTTTACATTTCCACTGAGTTTTTCAATTCGCTTTTTTCTGATCCTGTCTCTACAATCATGTTATTGAAAGAATTTAAGAAAAATGAGGTGAACCTTCACTTGAATCAATCTGTTCTGATATGTTGACGCTTTATAGTACAAGCTCATTCAGGTTTGTTTCTTCAAAGTTTTTAAGCTCTAGCTCTGTGAGGAGTTTGAATTATTAACAACAGAACGAGTCTCAATTAGATGATCCCCTTAGAGACTCGATGAGCCTCCAAACAAGTGGAAGGATAAATTTCAAGTGTATGACAAGGGGAAGGTGTGTGTGTGAGTGTGTGTGTGATAAAAGCCTCACCACAGCCTGTTTGACATCAACAACAATAGTCTCCAGCTGAATCCTCAGGTGCATCGTGTTGACTCCTGAAATCTTTGTAATGGAAAGGCTGAGTGATGTCAGCCGGCAGACGCTCTTAACGAGCCAATATGCCTCAGAGTTTCACTTAGCAACCACAGGGCCCATTAAAGTGGTTAAAGGGCTAATTGATGGATGACTGACAGATGGAGACAGACTTAACAGCAGAGACGGAAGTCCATTTTTTTGAATTACCATTGCACAAGGCAGTGTACACTATGGGGTGCAACTAACAACTATGTTTTACTAGTCATCTACTATTGGGTTGATTAGTCAACTAGTCGGCTGCTTTTCTTTTTTTGCCTCCATAATTACCTAATGGGTCTTATAAAAAAAGATCTTTTCAGACAAGTTTGATAAAACAGTGGCTGAGTGAGAACAGAGTAGAGGTAACTGAGACTGAGTTTGAGTTACGTTGTTGCATACAGAGTGCTAAACGTGATCGTTGACAGAAAGAAATGGCAAGTAAAATGTTAAAGGGATACGCCAACTTTTTTTTTCTTTTCTTGTCTTGCCTCACTCCCGAAGCCATGACAAGCAGAAAGACACCATTCTTTCGACTGTGCGTGCAGTAACAAGAAAGATATAGCCAAAGCTCGCCCTCTGCTAACTAGCTTAGTTCAGACACTGGGAGTCAAGGGGTAGCGTTAGCCTGTCTCTGCCTACAGTCAACAGATAAACTCTTCAGCGACCCTAAACGGTCCTGTGTGCTTGTTATGACTTTTTTTTTTTACCAACTACATCAATGATTCATTGCATCCCTAGTACATAAGGCTTACTTTCATGCAGTGGTAGATCATTTAAAAAAATGATGTTTCTACATGAAAAATCATGTGAGGGGTTCATACGTGTTTATGACACAGTCTGAAATAAAAACAAATGCAAAAAGGGCTTCAAACTGATACATATAAGACCATCAGTGAGAAAATTTCTGATTTTATGTAGGGAACTTTACTGTCTCTGCACTGCTGCAGGGTATAGGAACCAGACAGAATAATGTAAAGTACTTTACTGGATGAGCTTTTAATGAGATTCTCCAAGTTTATAGATGGGTGTATTTGTTAGAAAGATCATGAAGATGGTTTTGGTTAGAGAAAACATCTTTGTTAGTGTCACATAGATTTAAAGGGCTGTCTTGTCAAAAATGTGGAACCAAAACTAACACAACATGAGATTTCCAGATAGAACCTTGAGGCAAAATCAGAAACTCAACATAAAGGGTTGCAAAAGGGTAAAAACTTTCCAGAAACTTTCCATGGAAAGTTAAGATGGGGGATTTGGTAATATTCTGAATTTAAAAATTTCCATGGAAATGTATGGGAATTTATGAGACTTAACTGAAAATGGGGGTAATTTAAACAAACTCTATCATATCCACAAATATAAACATTTTGTTCTGTCATTGGCATACAGCAATCCAAAATAATACAATTAAAAACATTACATTTCAACAGATGAATTTTAAAGTAGAACTTTATCAAGTTTTAATTATTTTATTGAAAAATCAATTTCAACTCCACTCTATGTAGTCCACAGGCTCAAATGTGTGTCTTCAACAGTCTTTTGCTCTTGGCTCAGAAACAAGGCTTCAGTAATAGGTTCGAGAGTCATCTGTGATGGAGGAATACACAGAGCATGAAGGTGGCGTGGCCTCAAAACCCCTGCTATAAGCAGTGCGCTGTGTGCATGTGACTGAGGAATAGCACAGCATTGATAGCATAGAATAATAATTATTCTAAAATAGATTTTCCCAACTATATTTAAAATCCCTGTTATGGCCAACCTTCAATTTCGTAAATTCCAGGTTTATTCCCATATATATCCATAAATCCCCATTAATTCCCATGAAGGGTTTACAACTTTGAAAATTCACAGAATGTTGTAACCCTCAACAAATTAAATATGTAGGAATAAAGATGCTTTAAGACTGTGGACTGTGCACTGCTGCATTACTGGATTACACTGTAGGAAAGACTTTCACCACTGTTAGCTCTAGGTTTTTCTGGGGAGGGCTCAAATGGGAGCTCAGTAACACTCCTGGGGTTCTCATGCATAATCTTGGTGAATACAAACGCTGGTATAAAAGCGCTGAGTGTTTTCGCCTTAAATAGTCTATTGTTTTGCTTGTCAACTTGCCATCCTTCCATGGCTAGGAATTAGTCCCTAGCTGAAAGACAACGTTTATGTGCATTTTAGGTTGAATTTGCTCAATCTAATAGCCAAAGCGGTAGGTGGGTTCATAAAAGTCAGGGCGGCAGATATTGGATTTTTGTGATGTGTGTATAACATGAAATGCTGATAAATGGAGTGCATCATCATTAGAGTAGCATTTGCATTAACAAGTCACTGTGTTCGTCACGTCATCCTGGGGGGATGTCATTACACCCCCCACACTGGGCAGGTCCCAGCATGCTCCAGTCACAGATCAGTCATGACTCAGTCAAGAAAGGTTGGGAAAATTTTAAGTGGCTCCGACTGTACAGCCAGTAAAAGTTGTTAGAAATGAGCATATACCAATTAGCAAATATAAAGTAAAGAACTCTAACTTTGAATGTTTTTATGGTAAACATTTCGAAGTTTTCTCTTGTTTACAATTTTTAAAATCTGAAATAGATTTGTGGGCATTTGTTAAGATGTGGAGGCTGCTCCCCCTGGTTAAGAGAGTTAGGAGAAAACATTGCTGCAATGTTGATGCTTTTTTAACACCCTGTGGAAACAGTCAGATCAAGCTGATCTGTTTTTGTTTATGTACAATTTGACTGAAGTGTGGTAACACCAAGCTGTTGCAGCACGAGTTGCACTTTGGGAAGGAAGTATTCTCCTTTTTCAGGCTATACTCTTCTCTCTCTGCCTCTCTCTCTTACTCACACACAGCATGCAGCAACCTCTTTCAGTTCATAATTTCCTTCGTTATCTCTCTGCCTTTTTCCCCCTCTTGTAATATGTTTTTTATAACAGTATCTTTATTCCTTTTCCCTGTTTCTCTCCCCTTCTCTGACTTAATGTATTGTATTTTCCTCTGGGGATGTGATGCAAGACGTGGTTCTGCTTCAATCTATTTATTTGCTCCATCATCCCTATCTCCTCTAGAGGCTTTTTTATCAAGCTGTCAAAAGGGAATATGGTCTTAATTCACCTTTCTGGTTAACTGAAGGTGAACAAGCTCCTCAGATTGGCTTGTGGTTGATACAGTAAATCCTTGCCTCTGTGTTTTTTTTGTCTCATAAAGTATTCTGCATTCATTGAGTGTGCTAATGCTTTATCTCGCAGAGAAAAAAAACAGAAGGAAAAGCCAGGCAAGAGGTGAGGAAGAAATTATTCACTCATATTTTATAAATACAGATTAAGATGCCAGCCAGTGCCAGTGCTCCCATTTTCACTGCAAAAAAAAAAAAAAAAAAAAGTATTATCTTCATTGGAAATCTCTCTCAGCTTGCAGCAGCAGATTAGCCGACTGGGCGGAGGTTTTTACTCTGAACATGAACGAATGTTTACCAGCTAGTCTGCTCAAAAAAAAACAGCACTAATTGCCTGCTTGTGCATCAGACTCACGTGCCTGCCTGTAGGACAAAGAAGAGACGTTCTGGCGGAGGAGCAGACAGAAAGATGGAGCTACAGGCGGAGAGAGTGGGGCTTTTTTTTTGTTGTTTTTTGTGTAACACTCTTTTAACACTCTGACTCAGTAAATTATTCATCACTTGTAATTGTGATGAGGTCAGGCCTTGCCTTTTTATTGCCAATTGGTTGCTTTTGGCACTCTCTGTCCCCCCCCCCCAAAAAAAAATCATTTCGGAGTTCGACTGGAGACCTGTTATGGCTGACTTTTGTCAAGCTGACACACTTGCTGCGTGTTAATGAATTAGAAATGAACATCCCTCTGCTGTGGAGTTGCTGCTGTCACAAACACACTCCTTTTTTTCCCATGAGTGCAAACATGGCGACAGACAAACACACATGTACACCTGTGCCGCTGTCACACGTCAGAGCTGATCTTCTTCTACAGGGAGAGTGTAGAGAGAGGGAGGCACGCAATGGTTCGTGGGGTGTGAGCTGTTAGCCTCTGAGGGTCTAGTTGGGCTTTCAATTCACGTTCAAAGGCAGCAGTAGCGGCTGTCTGACTCGTTCTCCCATGGCTGGTGGGCGTAGGTACTTAGAACTGAGGGATTCTGACACTGCGAGCATCTGCGAGTGTGCATATTCCTTGATGTGTATGTTTGTGTGCATGTTTTTATGTGTGTGGGTGTGTGCGTGTGTGATTGAGCTGAGCTGGAGGGTTTCTGGGGCCACCGCAACTCCTCCAACTCTCCTTTGTGACAGAGAGGGGGAGAGGCACCATCTCAAACAGCTCCGTGCTTTTATTCTGAAGTGGAACAGAGAGCAGCAGAGCCATGAAAGAGGTTCTGATTAAACCGCTCGCAATCTGAGCCCAAAAAATCCTGCTGCTCCAACTCCACTGATATAGTCCTTTAAAAAAAGATAAAGTGGGTTTTCAATGAATTAAAGATTTTATATGGCCAAGATTGGTCCATTCATATTCCATTCATCCTGAAAAATAATGTCACTGAATGAAAGTGACTTTTTGTTCAGCTGGTAATGTGTAGTAGCACAAATGAATAAGAAGAGCAGAAAAGTTTAAATTCTTGGATCTACTGAACCAAAAAAACCTAAGATTTAAATGTTTGCAGACCCCATCTATTATCCCTTTTTTTGAGAAAAGAAAAAGATTTTTAGGCTTCAAACTCTAGGACATAAACCTTGAATTTATCCAAAGTTGTATACAAATATCAATAAATCAGTCTTTATTCATATAGCACCACCAAATCCTATCTTAGGCACCTTACACAAGAGAAGATCAAAGCCATACTTTTTTTAGGAATGCACATTAAAATCGGTTCAACATTGGTATTGGCCGATATTGGCCCAGTTTACAAACATCAGCTTGAGGCAAACTAATTAGGGGTTAACAAATATCAGAGCCAGATGTTTCTCCTGTTGTGCCACCAATTTAGTGTGACATCTGGCATACATAACTGCAGATTCAGGGAAGATTTTTTATTCAGCAGTAAGGATGGGAATCGAAAACCAATTCCAGTTGAGAATCGATTACAAATACCTCAAGGAATCGATATCATTTGACTTTTTGCTTATCAATTCTCTTATCAGTGCATCTACATGCTTTGCAAATCAAGGACGTCATGCTCTCATCAGAGGTAGTCAGCAAATATTAAAAAAAGAAGTCAAAAATCATGGCAGTAAGTGGAAACAGCAGCAACTTGTAGAATCATTTATCCATAGTGAACAGTATTGAGTATCAGGGAAGTCGTGTTTGCATCACTACTGTTTTTATTATAGTTTCTCTAATTTCATCTTGGGCAGCATGGTGGCGCAGCAGGGAGTGAACTTGCCTCATAGCAAGAAGGTCCCTGGTTCAATCCCTGGGTTGGTCAGGGCTCTCTGTTTGGAGTTTGCATGTTCTCCCTGTACACATGTGGGTTCCCTCTGGGCACTCCAGCTTCCTCCCACAGACCAAAAACATGCTTATCAGGCTGATTGGTGACTCCATATTGCCCTCAGGTATGAGCTGGGATAGGCTCCAGCCCCCCACGACTGCTGAAAGGGGCCAGTGGTGTAGATACTGGATGGATAATTTTATCTTATTTCATTACTAAAGATCCAAAATGAATCCACCATGAGTAAAGAACTTTGCAACATTTAGAAAAAGTTACAGTGGCAACAGAAACCCTTTCTTAAGCAGGCTGGAAATCTTTAGCAGAACCAGACTCATTATTGAACAGCCATCTGCCTCGGCAGTTCCAGGTGTGAGTGGGTAGAAAGCGAGAGATAGAGAGTCCAGTAAAGGAACTAAGAAAACAGTAATTTTTTTTATAATAACAATACATTAATGGCTGCCCAGACCATACATTTGTCCTCATTATATTTCTCTCTTTATGGTTCCACATGTAGTTATAGAGGTACTGATAATGGTTATCATAGTAGTTAGAGTCATGCTGCTATTAAATTAAGTTCAGAAGATTTAAAAATGAGATGTTAAATATGTTGTTGCTGATGTTAGTTGACGTAGGATAAAGCAGTTGAATTCAGGTGGGTCCACAGCAGCCGGTTGTCTGTGTTGGTAATACTTGTTACAGTCAAATATGCATGATATCTGCAGGAACTACCAAGTATTTTAAAGGACTGAGAGTTCAAACAGTGACCATGTACATTGGTGTAGATGTGTAAGCTTGGTTTCTTTGGCTGTATTTTCTCACATATACACTTACAAAGTATTCTTTGATACAATGATTAATAGAAGTAAAGCATTGAAGGGTACACCTACTGCTTTTTCAGATGCTTTGTCTATGTCATCTATCAGCACAGTTGGCCGCAAGTCATCAAAAACAGGGGAAAAAAATGACAGAAATAGAGTTCAAACAATGCTGATGGTGAGGCCAACAGTTTTCAACAGATATTTGATGATGATATTGGTTATCAATAAATATTTTGTTACTTTTACTCTCAGAATTACTGCAGTGGTTGCAGTTCAGTTCTGACATAATGAATAGTTACATACAGCCTTTCTTTTGTACCCTCAAGTGACGTCCTCCAGTAACGTGTCATGTACGGGCAAGTATGTGAAAACTAGAGTAAAATTTAACAGGCAATACAGAAGTTAATGGAGGCATTATTTCCATATTGCTGATGGACAACAATGGGGCTGTTTTGTGAACAGACTACATCTTATTTAATCCCACTTGTGTCTATTATTAGATCGTTACATTAAAATCCCCTGAGATCTGGAGCAAATATTGGGTTGAGTGTTGAGGAGCATGCTTTCATAAGCTCTCAGAATAGATTGAGTGCTTTACCGTGTTGCTACCCAACATGTGTGCGCACACACCTCTGTGATCTCAGGTGTGTTGTCCCTCTCCAGTATCCGTGGTGTATCATATGATCAGGTACAGGGCTCAGTTACTGCTCTGCTTCTGATGGCAGGCTGTAATGAGGCCATTAGATCCTGCTAATAGCTTGTAGGGTCAGTCATCCGAGAGAAAAGCAGAGGGGGATCAGTTTGCACTGAGCTTTACTGGTCTTTCGTCTCACTCCCAGCTTACAAGAGCCCCAATTTTACCTCCATTCTTCCCCTTTTCTACTGCTCACTCTACTCTCTTTTCACTGTACCCTCTCGGCTTATCCTCAGATCTTACATCCATGCCTTCCATCTATTTCTGATCCAAGTCATCTGATTGGCTCCCATTTTAATCCTTATCCACAATGTATCCACAGACCAGCTCCATACCCTCTGTTTCCTCAAACTGTCATCATTTATGTTAGTTTTTTAATCACCCCGTCCCAATTTATATGAACTCTTTGACCCTTCTTATTGCACACTGAAATGGCAAAAATGATCTCATGTTGTGTCAGTGCTGTTTGCACATAGATCTCAAACGTTTTCCCCTTTTTTTTCATAACTTGTAATCAGAAATGATGATTTTTTCTACATTTCACATTAGCACTACAAAGTGCATTATGATGACTATGTTAAATGGTAATCTACACCCCCAAACCTCACACTTTTGTTGCCATTTGCATCCAGTCTGATTCTAAGTTTCATTAACCTGTTTTTTTTATTATTTACCTGAAAAAAAAAAAATCTACTTAAAAAATGTTGAGATGTTAAGTTTGGTGCGTATCCCTCAGCCCTACTTGCAACCCTCCGTAATTCAATACATAATCATTGTGTATTTCACCCTTGATAAAACAGTTTGTATAAAGTTAGTCACAGTTTTTGCTTTGTCATCTCTTAAAGCATCCCGTTCAAAGTAGTAAACACTTGCAGATGGCTAAGGTGTCAGCTGGCCAACCTGTCCCGTCCTCACACAGCAATGCAGTGACCATGGCTGCCGCAGACCCATCTGTGTTGCAGCACTAATATATTCTGTATGCTTTTTATTCTGGGTAATAAACACAGAAGATTAAAAAACACAGTACATGATGTAAAAGTGCTGACTCAGCAGCTGGGTTAGGCCATTTGGAAACTTTATTCAGAAATCTCTAACATTTGCAAAACACAGTAAAAGCGTATCAATCCAACATGCTGTACGGGAAAGGGCACATATCAGGTGGAAACATCAAAAGAACTGCTCTGTTAGATTTCAGAAGATTTCTGTTGCACAGGTTTTAAATGTCTTCTTTAATTGCTATAATCAAATCCTGGCTCTCCTTTTGCTGCGATGAACACAGGGTAAACAAAAGTCTCCAGACGAGACAAGGAAAGGAAAATATCCTGTTAATATCAGCACTGCTCTCTTTCCCCTGACATCCTCCTCATCATCATAACAGAGTCATTAGACCTACGTCAGATTAGGACTTTGTTTCTGATAGAGAGTTTAGTCAGTAATTACAGGTCGATTCTTTTATGTCAGCTTCTGGGAAAGAAAACAGTATTTAATTAACAGATCATTGAACTGAATGTAACTAAGAAACTGTGTATTGATTGTGACTATTGGAATAGGCTTTAAAAGTCTCTGACGTCTGTAAAATATGAATAATTATAGTGAAACACAGTATTCATACAGAGCTGAACCTGTGCAGCGTGCCTGAGAGCAGCACTCGTATTTATTCTGTCTGTCTGCTTGAATACATCTTCTCATTAACATCGCCCTAAAGGTAGAGTTCTTTATTATTAGCATATAATGTTCAAACTGCACAGATATAGTGTTTTCCCAATATTTACTATCATATATAAACAAAGTTTGGAGCTTACTCTTAACATCGCTTTTTAGGGGATAATGCAAAGTGTCAGTGTTGCAGTTGTTAATATTGGAGTAATACAATTGAAGAAAGTCACACAGTTTCCAAAAAGCTGCAATGCCAGATTTAGAAACACGTTTTTTGGCATGTTTGGTGTTACACCAACTTAGAAAACTTTACAGAGATAATATTTTGCCAACTGAATCTCTTATGAAAGAAAACAAATAGGTTGTGGGAAATCCTGTTTGGACGGATTGTCCTCAATGTTAAAAAAATGTTCAATACTGTATATGCAAGAAGGATGGCACTAGCTAAGAGCAGTATAACATGCATTTGCAGGAAAAAAATCGCCTAACAAATGTGAATTTCAAAAACATTTTAAGTACCTTTGAAATCACTTAATTGCGTTTCTAAAGGGGTTTAAAAGCTTTTAAAGAAGAGAGACTAAGCTAATCAGAATAAATAAATTATGAACTGCCAGTGCTATCACAATAGTTTATAGTGGTTCATTTCATGTAATACTATCATATTCACAGAAAATTCACAAGAAAGATGAACTTAAGAAAGTGTTAATTTTCAGTGTGGTAAGGCTTACATTGCTGACTTAGGTTTGACAAAGCCGCCGCACACTCGATGCTATGTTGCAGGAAGCTTGTTTTATGAAGAAATAGAGATTTGACAACAAAGTCTTCTTAGGCTTTGAATAATTTGATATATCTAACCTCTACATCTAGGAGTGCGTTTTATATATTTATATTTGAAATTTACATATTCGGATGTTACTGTGATAAGTGTTGTCAGTGCTTGTACTATTACAATTCCTTTGAAAAAAAAATATAATCTTATGTTGAAATATGTTATTGCTCTCATTGGTTGTTTTTTTTTTTTAATGTTACCAGAAAGTTCCCACTTCTCTGTCAACCAGTGATCCTTTCCAACAAACCTTTAAAAAATGAGGCGTCTTTTGCTAACAAGCCTATTTGTGCTGTTTCACCATCAGATAAATGTGTTGACGGTGTTAGCACTGTTATTCAGTTTATAACAGAGACTTCAAATGTTTTTCATCATAGGGTCTAACCAGAATTTTGACTGTTTCAATGAAAAACACATTTTGTTGCTGTAACATCACACAGATAAGATACTTTGAACAAAGAAGGAGAATTCTCACCTCAGCTGATGAACATTGCAAACCAGCGAGCTTCAGAGCAGAAAAACTTATCATAATAACTTTAATAATAATAACTTTGTTTGTATAGCACTTTTAAAAACAGAAGTTTACAAAGTGCTTTGACAAACAGACAAGAACATACAGACAGCAATTACAAGAGCTTCAGCACAAAAGGAAATTAAAAACAAAAAAAAAACAAAAAGCCCAGTTGAAATCAAGGCACTGTTACAGAAAAGCACGTCTTGTTGTAAAAACCCAGACAATACAAGAACCATGCAACGTAAAATGAGACCATGAGGACCGAAATAAAAGCTAAAAAACGTAAAACCAGGAAGAAAAAGTAAAAAGGGGGTGAAAAAAATAAAAAGGGTGTAAAAAGGACAATATTGGTAATGACAATAAAATAATAATAATAACAGCAATGATAAAACTTATCACAGCATTAAGAGAAACTTATGGAGCACTCGGTCAATTAAGCAGTTTTCAAGATGGAAGCGTGTTTGCACCGTCTTAAAATAAATTCATTTATTTTCTCTTGTTTATTGAGCAAGAAAACAAATCCACTTTTGTAACTAGGACCAATACCAATGTTTAACCGATGCATTTGTACATCCCTTATGTTTTCACAAAATTTGAATATCTTGAAATAAAAATCAAGACTGGCTTTAATTACAGATTGTGTAATGTCCAAACTGTTATGAAGTGGTGTTTGTTTCATTAAAATATTACATTTCCTCAGAGTTATAGTGCTTGTCTGACAGTATCCTTGTAACTAGTGCTTGTAACATAATATCAGCTGTTTGAGATGCATAATGTTATAAATATGTTTTGTGTTGAAAAAAAATGTTGCTTTTAGTGCCTCGAGGGGACAAATAAAATTGCAATAGCTTTTTTTTTCTGGGTGTGGGAGTTAAAGGGTTATGTCACCTGTAGCTTTAAACCAGAACAGCTCTGACCCACAGCTGCTTTAAACACCTCTTGAGCAGATGTTGAGTTGCCATAGGTACCAGATAATAATAATCATCATCATCATCACCTCCTTACAACAGCCTGGGTCAGCCTGCAACACCTCCTAATGAGCCTCAGTGTTTGCTTTATCCCTTCAGCTGGTTGTCTCACTCCCTCCTTGTCTGGTGGCTTCACAATGGCAGCGTGGCCTTTAGCTATAAAAGATGCTTCCTTGTTCTCGCTTATAGCTGTCGTTCTCTGCAGTGACACATGCCCCTCCTCTCTCCCCCCCGTGCCAGCCTTTCAGGCAAATGTCAGCTAATTAAGGGTAACATGATCGACCTTTCTTACCCCCCACCTCAGCCCATGCCACAGGTTGCCTCCAAGACACATAAATGTAAGCGTGGGCAGACACACACAAAACACAGGTCAGCGTGGCCTTTGATATGCTAAATACTGCTGGGCTCCAACAGGGAGGTGGACTCAATTAGACATGACTGTCCAACACTGAGGATGCACAATGATTCAGCTGTCACAAGAGACCACTATAAAGATGATTCATGTGTGTAACACAGCTACAGTCATGTTATTATAATTAACCAACACCACTGTCCTCCTGAGTGTCCTCGTGTCCTTCAGTTTTACTGCTGAAACTATGCCCAATTTATTTTTGTCAAAGTATGCATTGAGTGTAATTTTGTCCCACAAAGGAAGGTCACTTTAAATACTTTTATTACAGCTTCCAGAGATTTCAGAATGCTGCAAATGCTCACTTTGGACGTGTACATGCCAAATGTTCTTTTTTCTTTTAAGACAGGTGGCAGGCGGTCCTTCACCTTTCTGGCAATGTTGTAAAACAACCTCTGCACACAGGATATGCTTGGATAGCCCTATATGCACACACAAAAAGAAACCGATATGATGCACTTAACTTTATTTTCTTTTTAAAATCTTTTTTAACAAGCCCCTAAAAATAACAATTTAAAAGTTGAGCAGATTTGCTGCACCTTCAGCACAAAGCATGTTTGAAAATTCAAATATTTACTTCAACATAAATTTAGTGCAAACATGACTGCATTTATGTGTTTTTTTAACTACCAGTTTATCAAAAAGACTTTAGCTGAAGTTTGCTCATTTCATCATAAACGTAGATATATTATATGAGTGATTCCTTATTTGTTCAATGGCCCACCTAATAGAGCAGTGCAAGGATGACAAACTTTGGTTTTTGACTAAAAGTTTATGGGATCTGTCAATGTGTTTTGGAAGTTGAAATTTACATGTTTTGTTTATGACTGTTATCTTCGCGAACAAATACAACTTTCATAATTGTTTAAGCATAAACAGTAAAAGGCCTTTGACAGGATATCATGAAACTACAACATGGCAGTTCAACTTGGAAGCTACTACTGGCCAGTTTTGTAGACTGTGGGCAACTGCCTTTTAAGAGACACAATAAAACTTTAAAATTCCAATACAAGGGAAATAATGGATGCATTTTATGAAACAATAAGGAATGTTTAAATTGTGTATGCATGTGTTCAACATGTACATCATTTCAGGCATTTATTCAATAAATCTGTTTCAAAATCCCATCAACATTGTGGCGAGGACACTGAAGTGCAAAAATGCTCACACATGACTCATCCCTGCACCACTCTGTGCAGAGTGATGTAACCCACAGCTTGTCTGAGCTTCTGTCTTTGCACACTTAAAGATCTTCTGGAAAGGTAAAAATAAACAAATCAAACCTTTCTGGTAGACACTAACCTTGCAGTGCAGCTGGATCCAGCTGTTTCAATGCCTGCAATGTCAGGTAGATCCGTCTTTTCAGGCTCTAGTCTAAAACGACTGCACTCGGCTCGAAGTGGCCAGGCTCAATCAGCATCCATTAAAGCAGGAAGAAGTGGGTGCTATAAGCGTGAAGACAGCAGGAAGCGACTGCTCGTTCAGAGATTAGCATAGATGCTAACAGCTTCAGTAGTAGTTTTATCAGATCTAGACCACATTTCTTTATTAAATGAAACAAACAACACTGAAAGTATTATTTAATAGAAAGGATAATTTCCACTTCTGACATGTTTTAGCTATGAAGTTCAATGGGCCCGGATGGACTAGTGGAATATATTGAATGGTCCATCTGGTGTGTCAGTTTAGTCAGACACTGCAGTTGTTTGAGATGGTCAATAATTCTTTTAAAAATTTTGGAGCATCTTCTCACCCTGCCTACCCATTACTCATATTCAATATGCTATACTTACCACAGAGCAATGCCTTTTAAATACAATGCCTTGAACAATTTGAAATGTATTAAAATAGCTTATTAAGATGCACTATCATCAAGAACTCTTAGCACAAATACAAAGAAAAGTATAAAAACAG
Source organism: Cetoscarus ocellatus (assembly GCA_037902135.1). Classification (NCBI taxonomy): domain Eukaryota; kingdom Metazoa; phylum Chordata; class Actinopteri; order Labriformes; family Labridae; genus Cetoscarus; species Cetoscarus ocellatus. The sequence goes on along the minus strand of JBAMNC010000154.1, from coordinate 2,356,977 downwards.
AGCAACACCTGCCAAACATATTTATACAAACACAGACAGCTCTCTCACCTCAAGCCTCACTCATCTAAACTGCACTATTCAGATGTTGAACCAATACAACAAGAAGAACAAGTGATACCTCTAACTTCTCTAAACAGCACCATCAGCTGCCTGAAACGACTGATTCCCCTGACCCCCGTGAATAGACCTACTGCTGTGATGTCCTATCATTGCTTTGTCAGCAGCTCAAGCCCATTAGCCTGGCTAGTCTAGTGCATAGGTTCTAGAAAGACTGCAGAGCTGCTGAAACCGGGCTCTTGAACTGACCAGCTACCACAAAGTGGGCAGGTCAACCAATCAGAACAGATTTGGCCCACATGGGGGAAGGGGCATTAAAGTGGCAGTGACTCCAAGTAAGCGTCTCACACAGGCTGAAAATAAAAGTGGATCAGGATACTCAATACCAAATGTTTCTCTCAAAACTGCCTTTCTGCCCTTGATGCACATGTGCAGTAGTGGTAATCAGGGTCACCCGTGATGCCACCGGAAGAGTTATGCCCAAACAGTATCATGGCTAGCCGGCAACAGAGCTCAAAAGTTAGGGAGTATTTTACAAAACAAAAGAGAAAAGTGTGCAATGCAAAATCTGCAAGGCAGAACTTGCCTTCCATGGCTGTACGGTAACGATGCATAAGCATCTGAAAAGGAAGCACGTCGTGGCTGATTGAATTTCTGATGATGATGGACAGTCGTCTTGGTAGGCTGATTGGCTAGTTAGCTGCTAACATTAGCGTCAACAGTGAGCTTCTTACTTATAGCTGTAAACGTTAACATTAACGATGACAATTTCATTAGCCTTAGAACACATATGTTATGTGTTTGCTGTAACATTATAACAGATGCAAAGTTCATGAAAAGTTAAATGAACTACCATCTTAATTGTCTTTATTTTTAGTTAGCACATACCTTAAACACTTCAAGCTGGAAGCTAATGATGGTTATACAAAAGCAGCTGCATGCTGGTGCGGTAAGCTGCAATTCATGCATAATCTGATTAGTCGACTAATCACAAAAAATAATTGTTGACTAGTCGATTATCAAAATAATCGTTTGTGGCAGCCCTAAAGTGAGGCAACCTGTGACTTCTTTAATATCTCTGTTTGCTTAGCATGAGGTGTAAACACGGGTCATTTTATACTGATTAAAAAAAGGAAAAAGCCTGTGCCACAGCACCACAGTCAGTGGAAGCTAAACAATTTTTTCCCTTTGGCCTACTGTTCTGGTCATTTAACAAAAAGCAATCAACTTCACCAGCGCACATCCTATTTTGATTCCTAAACAATATACCATTGTGCTCTAAGGTCTACTTCTTTCATACCTTCCTGCTGTAACACTGAATTTAATTTCAGGGTGCGGCATCTCTTCAAATGTGTACTGTCTTTTATCATCGAGCACAAATGGAGCTCTGAATATTGAACATCATCTCTCTAGTTCAAAGCATTTTTAAGAGCTGTGGGGGAACGCTCCAGAGACGGAAGAACAGAGTAGAGCTGAGGACACCGTGTACCCTTCCACTTATCCAGGCTGTAGCTATGCACAGACATCAAGAAATGGACCATGATGATAAAAAAACCAAACACAGATAGACAGATATAGATATGTCACAAGTGTGTGACAGTGGGTGCTTGTGTAGGTCTATGTGTGAGTGTGTGGTAATATGGACAGAAAATGATAGATCATGAATGAAAGAAGGAAAGTTAAGAGTATCAAGGAGAGAAGATCAGAGAGTATGCAGAGAGAGAAGAATCACGTTGCTTTAAAGTGGAATAGATGGCTTGTAGGATGTCATTTGGAGCAGGACATTTTTTTTGAAGTGGGTGATTTTCAAAAGGAGGGGACCTTGTTTTCTTTTTAAAGTTCTGCAGTGTAGCAAGTTAGTGATCAAGAATGTGCGTCACTCTGTTGTGGTTTACTTTCAGTTAATTTACGTTCTTTGCTGCAGCACATGGCAGAGTTTCTAAAGGGTTTTCACAGTGTTTGAATTCATGAGAAGAAAAGATGACGCAGCCAGGAGAACATTTATCAACAGACCAGTTTAATCTGTTCAACAGACTTTAGTATGTGAAGATTGAATCATTAATGTTCTTCTGAAAGAAGTAACAGAAATAGAAAACATCAAAACACCTCCTGGGCTGACTAATGACTTTGATTTGTAATTTCTAAGAGAAATCAATTCTTAGTGCAGTCAACATAAAAATAAAGGCTGTTCCTGCAACACTGTCAGAGTTTGACTATGGTGGTTTTCACACCTACAGCTCTGTTGCTTTGTTCCAATTCAGCTGAAAAAAATGCTAATTTGTTTGAGTCGTACTGTGCATTACGGAAAGAACGCTGGCAGGTTAAACTACTCATTAAACAATAATATTATAATCAAAGTGGATTGACTGCAGCAAGTTAAGTCTCTATTTTAACTTCTAACAAAACAATTAATTGCATACAGCCTGGGGTCTTTTGGGCCCTCTAGTGGTGTCCTCCAAACAATTGGACTCGAGTCATAGGGACTTGGACTCGAGTCACTAATTTGACGACTTGCAACTCGACTCCGACTTGGGGGGTGAAAACTTGAGACTTGACTCGGACTTGGGAGACAATGACTCCAGACTCCACTTGACTTGAGACAACATGAGTCGGAAAGATTGTAGCATGTTTTTTTTCCATTATATATATATATATATATTTTTTTTTACGTGAATATCATTCTAGTATGACCAGAGCGGTCTGTGTGCACGCCGCACTCTCTAGCAGGTTCAGACAGGCTCCATTTTTTTTTTATTTTTCCATGTAAGCGAGAAGCACTGGCAGGATTGCAGCACACAAGCACTGTGATGATCAGTGGGCACTGGGCTGACAGTGCCCGCGGGTATAATAACGGCAACTGCTGCGCCTGCTACTTGCTTATAAAAGCTTCCATTCTGATGGAAAACGTAGACACACCAAATGCACGACTTCTAACGCTACAATAGCCTTTCTTATCTACTATTCTTAAAATGGTTCATTCTTAAATGAACAGCTTTATGCTGGTTTAGTCCATGCAGACTAGTCTGCATACTCTTTTTTGACATTTACCTTAGGAAGATAAGGTTTCTCTGTTGAAGATATAAACCTGAGTGCTTTTTGGGTGGGCTGGGAACAATGGTGAGGGACTTTACTTGACATAACCTGTGACTCGACTCGACTTGACTCGACATGACCTTGTGACGTGACTTGACTTGACTTGACTTGACATAACCTTATGGCTTGACTTGACTTGCCCACAACAGAAAAAACTTGGGACTTGCTTGAGACTTGGACCAAATGACTTCACACGCGCTTGGGACTCAGATCGGAGTGACTTGGGCAATTGTTTGGCATCCTCCAGTAAACAAATGCAAAGAAGGAAAAACTGCAAGTATTTCTCTGGCTTCATGGTTTCTGCTGATTGCCGATGAGAGTGTGACCTTTTTGATTTGCAAGGCATCAAGAACAAAGTAGAAGGGACTGATAAGGGAACTGTGAAGCATGCAGACTGATTTTACTGATTCTTTCAGCTAGTTGTTATCAGTTCTCAATTAGAAAATGTTTTAGATTCCCATCCCTAGTTAAAAGTATGATACTAACACTATGTAAGAGGGCTGCTCAGGAGAAATAAAAAAAAAAAGGTCTAGCCATTTGGTTCTGTTTTTCCCCAGGTTTGTTTATTGGGGGGGGTGGCCTGTAGGATATTAAATCTGATTAAACAGAAAGGTGTTTATTTGGTTTCTTTTTGTTGAGGATTGTTTTTATGATACAAAATTGGTACACATCATTCTCAGGCCTGCTGTTTTGGATTGTATAGAAGCCCAGATTTACCTACAGCTGGAGCCACTTAAATTTTCCCTGCTTTCAGTGACAGAGTCTTGACTGGTCCATGTCTGGAACTTACTGAGACCTGCCTACAGTCCTGACTGTAATGAGATCCCTGTGATGACGTGACAAACACATAATGACCGATTAACGCTACTCCAACAAGGGCAAAGGTTAAAGCCTACTGGATGTGTTCATGTGAAGGAGGCACCATCTCATGGGAACACCCTGGAACTCCATCAAATGGCATGTTTATGGTGGAATTAAGGTATTCCCATTGGCTGGAACTCGGCTGGTAATTAGATGGCACTCTTCACAGAGCTGGTAGGAAGGTGAAAATTGAAGCAGCAGCATATGTACATGTGTCAGTCAGAATATCATTAAGACAGAGGGTTAAAAAAGTGTCTCTTAACAAGTATAATGTCAAGGAGAAATATCTATAAAATAAGAAAGCCATTGGCATATGGTTTAAGAAGAGAAAACACTTGTATCTTCTTTAGGAAAACTGTTTTTTTGTACATAAATCACATGCAATTACAATCTGATGCTGATCTTAATTATAATAGCCACACATGCAAGCAATGGAAAAAATGGCTGACTTACCTCTGCTGTGTTTGTGTTTCCTCAGAGACATCAAACCTGACAACATACTACTGGATGAACATGGTAAGATCCCTTCTTTGATCATCACAATAATTGAAACTGACTGATATTCTGAGTTGATCCAGAGTTGAAACACTTTAATACGGTTGTTAATCCAATTTTATAATTGTGTACATATGGCAATTTAGGACCTGACACGACTTAATGCCCTAAATTCAGGACTTAGCTGCTAATGACTCAGGATTTGAAAAGCCCTGGGATCACGTCTGCACATCAAAAGAGTTGAGAGGCTCAGAGGTTTCACAGACAGGCCTTCAAGCATAAATGAAAATACATCACATCTAATTTTAACCAATGCATCCCAGAATTCCCATCTCCAGTTTTTCTAACTGTGGGATGAAATAAGACAGAGTGATGTCAGAGGACGGGGCTATATTTATGAATATGTCTCCTTTCTGCTGTGAGGAAAATCCTGCTGTGGGTGATTGATTAAATGTCATCATAATTTTAAGTGTCTATTTCACATAAATATAACAAATGCACACATAAACAACACACGCATACATGTTAAGGGAAGGGGGGCTGTAGTAAATCAGGGCTGCATGGTGAGGTTGTAAATTTTTACCATCAATATGTTAAATGTTACAGTACTTCATTTAATTATGCTCACTGGAGAAACACAGGCTCTGTAAGATGGACATGACCACACAATATGCATCTACTGTAAACACTACATTACCAAAGTGACAGTAGCCCTTTTAGGACATAAAAACAGCTGTAATATTTCTTAGCTTTGTTATTTTAATGAGGTCTTTCAGGTACAACCTGACCTGCTGATAAAAGAAAAAAACAGCTGGTGATAAGGAAGACCTCAGAAACAAATAAGCCCAGTCAAAATCTTTTATAAAGCCAAAATGAGCTTGTCAGACTGAGGTTACTCTTAGCTAGATCCAATAACTTCAGCAGTACAATAACAGAGAAAATCACAGCTTTATTGTCACAAATTGTCTAAATAAAGACTGATACAGAATACTGATGTTTAGAATAGTATTACAGCTGATTAGTGATGTTTGATTCATCATTTCCTTTGCTGAAAGACTCCAATAATGCATTTCTTCAATGAAAACAGTTTTTTTTCTCTCTTTTGAACATGAAAATGGATCAATTCGTCTGACAGGTGATCTCTACTGCTCGATAACGATATGGTCTCTAAATCAGCTGTTAGGTGCTGAGGATATGACTTGCCTTTTGATATTCAGATAATTGTCTTGTACAAATCTAAAGATTTTCAACATTACTATTTCATCTTAAAACTATATTTTTCTATTAGTCATTAACTTGTACAAATATGCATTTTTCTCATGACTATATCTTAAAAGCCCATATTAGGCTTTCCCGGGTTTTATATGCCCCTTCATGCATAAAAAAGATTATTACAAATGATTAAAAGCACCTATTTAATTTGTCCTTCAATACAAATGTTAAGAGTGATTTCAGAGAGAAGGCAAAGCTATTAATGCATGATGTCATCGGAGGTGACACGATGGCACAGCAGGTACCGTACATGCCTCTCAGCAAGAGGGTTGCTGGTTTGAACCTTGTGTTGGTCAGGGCGTGGGTTCTCTCTGGGTACTCCGGCTTTCTCCCACAGACCAAAAACATCCTCATTAGGTCAATTGATGACTCTAAATTTCCCTTAGGTGTGAGTGTAAATTGTTGTTGGTCTCTCTATGTGGCCCTGCGATTGGCTGCTGTGTACCCTGCCTCTCGCTCCAATGTCAGCTGGGATAGACTCCAGCCCCCTGCTATCCCCAAAGGGATAAACATTATAGATAAAGGATGGATGGATATTATCTGAGCAGTATCGGTACCAGCAGATGATAATAGTAATAATAATAATAATAATAATAATAATAATAATAAAAAAGTGAATTACTGGTATCAGCATATATGCAAATTGTTGCTGATATTAACTGCCAAAATGTTGGATGCAGATATTGGCCATATCCTGTATATCACATGTACTGACCACAGTACTGTTAGCATGTACAAATGTACCATAACGGTTTACCTCATTATCACTAAATGTCCATGATATTAAGTCATTTATATTGTTTATTAAAGAACAAAATGTTGTTTGTCTTGCATTATGTCTCTTCTTAACACAAATAGACCATCACCAAGAAAGAAAAAGTAAATTTTAGTTGAGTGGAGATTGCATACTTTCAATCAAAAAATATCAGAGTAAATATCAGTACTGTCAGTGTTGAGTTCAGAAATATGGGCATGTCAGATAAAGGGACCGGAATTGATAACATTTTATTTATACCAATTCCGTTAACAATTCTGTTTATTGATCTGATTCTTAAACAATTCTCTTATTGATTCCTGCTGATTTTCTTTGTTGAAAAAATAGGCTTGCATGGGGTTTTCAGTGGCAACAATGTCAAACACATGGCCCTCCTCATATTCAATATTAAATGCCATGTTGCATAAATAAATGCTTCTGCAAGTTGCTGATGTCTCTACTTACTAAAAGTTGTGCAACAAGTGTCTTTTGCCAAAAAATGAATCCACAGTTTAAACCACTTCTGCCCATCTGCCATGATTGTTGAATTCTTTGTTATCATGACTTCCCTGACGAGACTGTGATATCCTTAATTTATAAAGCATGCAGAACAAAGAATTAATACACAAAAAGACTAATGATATTGATTCTGTGAAGAAGATGTTAGAGATTCATAACTGGAATTCATTTTTGATTCCCATCCCTAATGGATATCAGCAAAAATCCCATATTGTTCATCCCTTAAAGATATACATCATCCTTTATGACGTAAAATACTGTAAATTAAGATCATTAAAATGTATAATTGTCCCATTCACAGCTCAGATGGCCCACTGGGTAACAAAAAAAAAATCTAAAATGACAGTCAACTGAAAAGGTTGCTGATGCATAAACAGTTTCAGTTTTTTGATATAAAGCATCATTCCTGCAACATTAAAAAAATATACTGTGTCAATCCCAAACATTGACAGAATTCCGCTTTGACAAGGCTCAATCAGTCGATTTAATATCCATTAAAACACATTTGAAACAAAATCTTAGCATCAATGAGGAAACTGTTCAAAAGCAACAAAACATGCCAACATTATTGAATTTTCAACATGTAATTAACTATTTAGATTTAGTGATTAATCACTATTTTAAAAACTAATTGTTTGACATCCCTAGTCCATATACTGTAGGCCAGTTACCGGACATAAAAACACGCTCCCTGAAGTCTGGAGGATTTGGAGGGTGCTGCTATCTACTTTAAGAAGTTGCAGTGATTAGAGATGGCAGGTCTGCTGTCGGTATAAACTGAAAGAAAACAGAGAACGACAGAAAGGAAGAGAGAGGCAAGATAAAAAGGGAAGATAAAAGAAAGCGAGACAAAACAGAGAGGGCCACAAAGATAAGACAAGGAGGACAGAAGTGGTGAGCAAGCATTTATGGAAAGAAGACATGTAAGGAGAAGAACATTCAGCACACGGAGATGGCAGGAGATGCATGAAGAGGAGAGAAACAAAGAGGATGCTGTGTCAGCCTGATCTCTAAAGGAAACATTCACCTGTACTTTGTTCTCTTTGCATGGTTTTATGCATCTCTTCAAACTCAATACGCACTCTGTTCTACACTCGCAATGTTTTGAAGCGCTAGCTCTCCTCTCCAGTTGCGTCTAGAACAACATGAGGTACGAGAGGAGGGGCTGCTGCCTGTTCTGCTTCCTCTCACCAGTCAATTTTGCACGCTGAAATTGACCCGTTCCTCAGGGAACTCATTCAAATAGAGAAAAAAACAATTTACTCATGCACGTGTGATGTTTTTTTTCTAAACCACCATCGCCTCAGGAGGGTGAGGGAGGCTCTGTGAGGGCCGCTGTCTAGGTTATCAACCGTGAGCAGCACATGCAGCGACTGAGGTGAAATGAGGCCAACTGCAGTTCACGTTTCCTCCTTCTTTTGTGAACAGAAGAATTTTCTGAGCATATCCGCTACATTGACACCCATGAGGCTCTTCAGACAAGTTCAATATATGTTTTCCTGTCAGAGGAAAAATTATACATGACTGACAAGGCATCAAGCTTTATGTTCTTAACCCTTGGATTTCCAAACTAAGAAATACATTTCCAACAAATTATTTGTTAGTAAAATTGTATTCCTTCCTCTAAATTTAGCAACATTTCAGGTTTTATTTTTCAAATTACCCAATCGGAAAGCAGATATGTTGGTCAACCAGTGGGTTGGCTTGCATGATAAGGGTTATCCTGGGCATGAATTGATTTCTTTCATTTCCCCAACAAAATTTTAGATTTTGTTTTTTTTCATATGAAAAAATCACAGAGAGCAAAATTAAGATATTTAGTAATTGACCCAGTTTTCTGAGGAATCATAGATTGTTTTTTTTAATCAAAAAATTATTTCCTTCAACTAAATTCTGATTGTTGGAGGATCTTGATATATGTGAAAAGATGTTTACTTACTCCGATGTATGCTCTTACTGTTACCAATAGTGCAAAGCCTGTACATGCCTTAACAGGAAGGAAAAGTTGTTAGTCAAACTAGTTCTAGTTTCATTTGTTTCCGTTGCAAGACATCAACAACAATAAAATAAATTGTTTATTTAAATATGTTTAGAGGAAGTTAAGAAGAACAAAGTAACTGAAAAGGTGAAGTATGGATGTGTCTGAGTACATCCAGGCACGATTTTCTATTAAGTCTAAGTGTGTATACACGAAATTCAGTATTATTTATTTACCGTTGTCTATACACACATGAAATATAATGTAAATTCTAAATGTTAAAACAAAGTGGCAACTCATTTTTTTGAAGACTAAAGAGAAGATCTAAATTTTGAATGCTACCAAAATAAAAAATGTCCATATTAAGTCACACTCCCGAATAAAATAAGAAGTAAGAAACAAAACAGGGAACTGTTGTTATACATCCCACGTTGATTTTTACATAAATCCTACTCCTGGCATAGAAAAAAGCAAATCACAGTGCAGAACTTTGGATTGGCATCTGGGGTAGCCAATTAAACCCCCAGGTTTCTAATTACTATACTACATTATGTTACATTCTGTCTAACATACTGCAGCCATGCAAAAATTGCAACACACTACGCTACATAACAGTATAATATATCATATTATTTTGTAACACGTTATGCTACAGTACATTATACTGCTTTACACAATGTAACTTTAAGTTAAACTTGCATTATATAATGCTGCCATGTAATAGCCACGTTAAGTTTCATCACATAACCCTGGGATTGGTCATCTATAATCACGCTGGCCTTGAGAAATCAGGGTGGGATAATTACCAAATTTATAACAGAGCCTATAGTATACATTGCATTGTTTCTATCAGTGACTGTGTTTAATGAGGCAGCAGTTAGAAAAGAGACAGTAAAAATAGAGAATCCAGAGCGTGACAGCGAAAGGATCAATCCTCAACCGTTGAGAAGGTAATCCCAGTTAATGTAGGACAACTAAGCTGTCAGGAGACCTGCTGACCCATTGTTCAGCAAGCACACAGTCAAACATTAGATGGCAGGAAATGCTTTGAACATATAGTATCTTCGGGGTTTATTAAATATCAGTAAGATTTTATTCAAATGTTCATATAAATGGAAATACTTTGAACCACATGCTTAATGGCAAATGGGACTTGCACACAGCATTAGAGTGAGTGAAGTGGCTGTCTCATAGAGTTTAAAAGCAGATTATAATCCAGAGGAAACAATGAAACAGTGAACCACTTAAAACCAATAACATTAAAAGCAATACAACAGCTGCTGGTCCAGTCTGGAGTGTAAATCACTGAACTATTACAGAGGTAAGATGTGAAAAAAAAAACATTGTAGATGGACTTCCTTTTCTGTAATACCATTTTAAGTCCTCTGACTCATAGAGCTCTGGACTGTAAACTGTTACATACAAAGCAGCAACATGCATACTCACCATTTCTTAACTGGATGGGTTTTTTTATGCCCTGTATTTTCAATACATTTTTGTCCCAACGACTATTAAGATGTCTATTTTTCTCAACATGCAGACCCTCCTGTCATTCAAACTGCAGTGGGTATGTCACTTTGACATACAGTAAAAGCACTCTGCCAGTAACACAGCCCTTTTCCCGCAACGATCCTCATTTAATTCTCCAATAGACCCAACAAACCTGATACCACCATTTCATTACATCCATTCACTACATGAAATCTACTGACACCAGTTTTATTTTCAATAATACAGTTTATCTCTTTATTTCTCCAATAATAATGCCATTTCTCTCTGACTGTGACGTGTTTGTGTTTTTGTAAGTTTTAAAGACATACCTGCCCCCTCAGTGAACCAGCTACACGCCAAGTCATTTAAGAGTAACTGCTGTAAAATTGCTATGTCAGGGTTTCAAGGATCTGAAGATGACACTTCCTGATGTAAATTAAAGCTTTACGAGCCAGTACAGACTACAGTCACTGGGGTTGTACTAAAAATTTAATGAAAGAATGTATTTGACTACCCATTGCATTTCAGTCCAAAAGTGTGTTAACTTTACTATGGTGGTCCTGATTATGGGCCGCATCCCAACTGCTTTTTGCCATCTAAACATCCAACTACAGCTGAACAGTATCAAGAAAGAAATTGGTATATATTTGAGACATATTGTGCATGTCTTCAAGTAAAAAATTTCATGCATACATTAATATAGTTTTCAGTTGTGGGATACTCTAAAGATCTTTTCAAACCAAGGGCAATGCAAATAAATGGCACACAAGTGTGAATATTTCAGAGAAGATTTTTGATGTGCTTTTCTATGTACATAATGAGAGGTGTGATTTTAAGAACATATTATGTGCATTTAAAAACAGCAGTTGTGGTAGTAAAACTAACTTTATTACAGCAACCAGGCAACCAGGTTGATGGCAAAGTAAAGTTTAAGAATCATGATTTTGATCCCACAGAGTCACTTTCTCTGCACAGGCACAACATACCATGAAACAGGTCAACATCACTCACTGTCTCTACAGCAGATCGTCACAGAACTGGACAATATCCACTGATGTAAAAACTTGCTTTCTGCCTTTTCCACATTGCTTACAGTTTTTCTGCAGGCACCTTTGCAGGTGTTATGTTGTAATAAGTTCCCATGCTATCTGTTGTCCCTGAAGGTCAGCTGGCAAGTGCTAAAAGCTTCTTTTCTTCATGCATGTCCCCCACTGATAAAAATGCTTATCTGTATAATCTTGCAAAGGATATTCGATACCCGCTGCTGTTTTTGTGTGCTGTTTAACCTGCCTGCTTTCTTCCCATAATGCACAGCATGACTCATACTCATATGACTGCTGGCTGTGATGTAATGATGTAAGGTCAGCTCTGGCCTGTATGACGGGATTCAGCCTGCTTCCAAATGCTGAGGTGTGGCCATGAAATGATCCAAAAGAAATATGCAGATTTGTAGTGTTTTCAAAACAGAATGGGAACAACCAAGCTGTAGGTGTGAAAACCACCAGAATGCACAGTAAATCACAGTAAGACTACTGCAGCTGATATCAAACAGTCATCTATTTGTTGTCTTAACAATGAGAGTATTTGCAGTTTGGGTTTCACAAACCAACACAGAAGTGTCAGTGAGACATGTCTCAGGTCACAGGGCTAACATCTTGAAATGTGACTATTTCTCTAGCACACATCATTTACTAGGGCCATATAAAATCTGTTATTTTTTCCCAAATTCCGTTTTAGTTGTTCTCATATTCCGTTTATTCCATTTCAATTTTTTGAGAATTCGGTTTTTAGTCATTTACACAAATTTAACCCCGAGACACTGTATAAAGTAATGAAACATAGACACTCACTCTACAGGTGGTCCTCACACGCATCTTTACAGGTCCAGTCAACAGTATGTTGACAAAATTTGCAAAACATTTGCACTCCTGACACATAATAATCATTGGCAAACTGCTCTGTCCTGTACTCTGGAGTTAGCCGGGTCTTTCAAAGCTTCTTTGCTGACTTACACGCTGCTCGATGTCGCTCGTGTCCCTCACATCGCACCGCTCGTACCCCTCAACGCCAGCGATCATTGAAAATGAATGGCAGCTGGACGCCGAGGACACTCAGATCGCTTTTGGTGTGAACACAGGGTCAGCCCGTGTCTCAGACGGCCGCTGTGACATGTTGACAATGTTAATGAGGGGAGGAGGAGGGGGAGAGGAAGTGAAGCGTGCATTGCCAGCACCCTTAGTGACCTCCTCGAGGCATTTTCCTGAGAGATACATTCCTTTTTAGTCAGAAAAAAAACAGTTTTAGGCAAAATATAGGCCATTTCCGAGATATTCCATGTTTATATTGAATTCCGCGTTCAATGTCTAATTCCGTGATTCTGTCCGCGACTCCGTGATCACTGATTTTATAGGGCCCTAATTTACCTGTGATTGTGACAGCCTTTTCCATATGCTGATGATAACTTGGGTGTGTCATTTGCAGCCCTTTGAATATGTTTCCAACAGAGAAGATAAAAAACTATGGTCACCAGCCTAAGGCTGTCACTTTTCCTAAAAATCAAACTTGAACGGTTTTCGAACTTACACCCAAAATATGCCCCTTCGATAAAGACCCTGCCGAAAAAAATGCAGCCACACGGGGTTGAACTCTTGACGAAGCGCCGCTGCACTCGGCTGTATAACTTGGATGAAATCCGACGGTGGAGCAAATTTGATGTGGAGAATGAGCGCCAAAGCTGCTTTGCTCAAAACCGACACACAGCCCGGTCTTTGATTTTTAAGTAGCCATCAACAGTGTAGAACCCAAAATACTACCATACAGTGCTCCTCAGATGATTTGGTGCTGTTAATGTCCGCTCAGAGTGGCAACTCGTTGTTTACTGAGGTCAAGAGAGCAGCGGATGTGGCTGAGGGTCAAGCTGCTCTGAGAGCGCCCTCTGTTGGATGAAACAGTCCACTGCTCCAGGCACCCTGATGTGCCGCTAAAGTCAATATTTTACATTCGAATATTTATTTACTATTCGGTTACGGATATTTATCCCCAAATTCAAACGGTTATTCGAATATCGAATATAAGGTGACAGCCCTACACCAGCCATGTGAGAAAGACCGCCAGCTGTAGTGTAATGTCTCATCTTAAAAATAAAGAATCTTTTGCCAGTGTTGAAACATTTTTCTGTTCCTACTATTGCTGCTGATATCATCTGGCTCTTAAGTACTGAAGGATTATTCTAATCAGGACAAACACTTACAAAATAAAGCCTCCACAAATAGGGCTCACATTCTGCGGTTACGGAAAATGGAGTAAAACGTATCATGGTATCATGTTGTGAGTGCAACTTTTTAAAAATTCACTGCAGATGAATGTGTAAAAGACACAAGGAATAAACCTACAGAATGAAGCAAGGTAGTACAGCCCCACCCCCCAAGCTTTATTAAATGGGAAACTCTATATTCAGTTCTTAAAACCTTTTCAGTGTTGCTGCCACACTAGTTTTTATGACGCATCACTTGGCAAGAGTGAGTCTGTACAGGTAGTTGTCCAGTGAGAAATGGGGAAATACATACGCCACAGTATATTATTTACTTTCTCCAGGTAGCAAAATCAATTATTTTCCTTTAAATTGGGATTTAGGTTTGTCAAGGTTCCTGAAATCAGGATATGTTTACATGCCTAAACACTTAACAGTACACCTTTAAAAATGATCAAGCCCAGATTACTTAAGTTCATGTAAACACATGCATTAAGGAGCTCGTTTCTCACACCTTCAAGCCTCCCTGCTTTTCGTTCCTCAGCACTTCTTTTGCATTTTCAAAAGTATTCAAATGAGAAGGGAATTAAGCCAATGCCTTGATGTGAATTAAATTTAAATGTTTTGAAACTCAATTAAACTTAACTAATCCCATGAGTCTCAAGCCTCCAGAGTTTAACAGCCACTGGAGACTGATTCAGCTCCTGATACCTGACTAAAGCACTTGAAGCAATGAATCACCACAACAAACCTTAAACTGAATAATGACAACTCAAAGTAGTATCATGCATATGATTTTACCCCTGGATACTTTTGGCACAGTATCTGAGCATTTTGGCAATTTTCATCTGCTTCTCGCCATTGGCAACTGTGTAAAACTGCTGTCCTAATTCTGTCTCCTGCAAAGCTGAGAGAGATGAAGACAGAACGGGGGAACAGGAGAGAAGATAAGTGTGTGACGGATACAGGGGGACCATTAAATATGAAAACAGGACTTTCACTCAACCTCCACTTAAGGGCATAAACTGACATTGAATCCAGTTACACCTTTGTAACAGCTCTCTTTCATGTTAGGGAAAAAAATTCTCAGAACTGGACTGTATGACTGACCAATCTTAACAAGTAAACTTTAACAAGTAAATGTTAAAATAGTATCAATATAACATAAACAACCACTCAGGCTCTCAAAAATCTATTACTGTATATTAATTATACTTGGAGTATAAGAAATTGATCCCCTTTATTGACGTAACATGAAACAATATGAAACCATGCTTGCAGCTTACTTCTGACACAACAAACAATTACATACAGCCTGAGGTCATTTTGCACCACCTAGTAGTATCCTCCAGTAACATGCATCACATACAGGCCACTGCATAATCAAAATACTAATGATGTTAATGAATTCAATCCCATAGACAAATTGCAAGTATATCGCCAACTTAAAGGTAAAATATCACAGGATTGTAAATGTTACAGCTTGAAACTGGACTGTAAAGAGAGCTCCAATAACATTGCCAGGACAGAATATAAGCATTACATGCTTCAGATTAGGTGACTATTGACTCATATTTTCAATGTGACAATCGCAGTAATACAACTATATTTCCTTCTGCCCTAGTCTGTGGTCACCAGTACAGTCACCTGTGGTCGATACCCCTTGCTGCATTATTGAATCAGAAAACAAACTTGTCTGCTGGTCTGCAACACCCGCTCCTCTGTTACCCGCTTGAAGCAGCTATGAGAGAGAGCCCAAAACTCACTGCATGTGCCAAAAACTGCAGGTTCACTATGTTTGCCTGAAGCAGGTTGCAAAAAAATCAGAAGTTACATGATTGAGTGTGGGGTACAGATAATTTTTACAGCCTTAAAAAACTATTATGGCCAGGTTTAACAAACAGCTTTGCTCTCCATACTTCAGTATTTTAGAAATCTCACTGTATAGATTTTTCATACCCTGCTTATTTTTATTTTTGTTCAGGTGTTCAGGTTTTTGGAAGTGGGGTAGTGTGAGGTACATGGCATAAGCCTGAACGTGAGCCAGTGTCACAGCTAAGCTCTCTCTCTGTTCAGAAATCTCGGGACAGATGATAATGCTATAAAAGGATGCCAAACTCTCTGCATAATTAAAAGAATCGTGGGAGAAAATAAGCTACTAAAGAATTGCAGGGTAATCACATGCTACAAACAGTTTGTTTGCATCCACTTACTTTTCCACTCCCAAGCTGCTTTGATTAGGCACTATTCTGAGACACAGCACACCCTAAGGGCCTTTATGCTTCCTTTCAGTTTTTGGAAATTGGGGACATGATTGAAATGACATGGCAATGTCGCTATTAGTTGGACAGCCTAAAGTTCAGCCTGATCTCTGCCTCACTGTCTGTCAGTAGGTTGATCCAAAGTTAGTATGAGGGGACATGTACAGTAGTGATGCAACAACTAGTTGACATAGTGGATAAAATTTGACAACACAAATGGTACTGATGGATTTATTGTTGGATCATCATTAAATTATGTCGTTCCATGTTTTTAGTGCAATGCATGGACATAACATTATTTTCTGTGGAGTGACTTATCTTAGTCCTCTTAACTATCTTTGCTGATAGCACCGTCATCAGACAGCAGCTGTAGAGCATTAGAAAAACAAACAAACCTTTTTTGACAGGGACATTTTTTTTCTTAGCTTTTTTAAATAATTGCATCAGATACCTTTTTATTTTGGTAGACTGTCTGCATCATTCTGCTTGTTGTGTGGCTTAATTTTTGTCTCATGTTGTTAATAATTATGCACCCACAAATAAACATGTGAATGATGCATCTTTAGATTGTGCTGGCCAACTAAGTTATCCTTTCGAGGATACTTGTTGAACTGATCTTATGGTGCTTTTTGTACTGCTAAGATGAACAAACACTCTAACAGCTGTTGGAACAAAACACAAAACATGTCTGCTACTAGTATTTGCATCAACTAATCTTACTCGGAGGTCATTTGTATTGGCAGCAGACAAACTGATTAGGACAGCCCTACATGACATGTTTGTATAGTTTCTACTGAAGAGGAACTAGAAGGGTTAAGAACTCACAGTATAATGCAACAGAAAACAGAATTGGCACTTATGTACGAAAAAGGACAGGACTGAGAATAGTGTGGGAGGCAAATTAGAAAGACCACATAAATGAGGGGTGAAATAACAAATGAAAAGGTGTGATGATGCAAAATGACAAAGATGTGAGGAGAAAAAATAGGTTTCTTGTTTTGTTTTTCTAGAATTCTTTCTGTGTACAAATATAAGTCCTCACAAGGTTTGAGGACTGAAGGTCTTGTGTTGGTGTTTGTGGAGGTACCTTGGAAAACCATTCATGCACACAATCACTGCAGCAAAACTGCTCTGTATTGCCATCTCATCCTGTATATACCTCACACACTTTGCACATATACACACACTCATGCAGACTGTATATTCAGCTCATTAAGTGTGGGCTTTGTGTGCATGGCAAAGACTCAAAGCTATCCTGCAGCAGACACAGGTCAATGGTTTGACTTTGAGATGTTGATGTTAAGACACACTTCTTATTCTATCAGTACAGCCTCACTTAATATGCATTTGGTGATACAATAATATCAGTGCCAAAGCAATAGTGTGAAGAACACCACAAGAAAATTTCAGTAGATTATGTTACGTATCAAAATACCTTTTCTCCTTTGTAAGCATATCTAATTCTCATAAAAAGCAGCATCTGAAGTAGATACCTGCAAGAGAGAGCTAGCAGTTGTTGTAAATGTATTTCCAAAAAACTTAAGCTCAGTGAGTGACATGTACTTGTGATTATGTAAACACATCTCCATGATCACACAGCTTTGTGCCAGCTCAACAAGTCTAGCAAGATTCAAACAAACTATAAAAATGCAGACAACAAAACAGTTTCAGAGTCACTTTGGAGTAATTAAAACTCTATTTTTTTTCAGGGCATGTCCATCTGACAGACTTCAACATTGCAGCAATTGTAAAAGATGACCTTAAAGCAACGTCCATTGCTGGGACCAAGCCGTACATGGGTAAGGAAGTGTTTCTTGATGAAGAGCTGATGTTAAATAAAACTAGAAAAGCACTCCGAGCGCGCAGACCTCCGCCAAGCAGCTCAGTTACGGCAGTGGCTTTTCCGCTCGGATTGGTCAGCTGGGTGTCTGCTCCTGTCTGTCCATGTGGAGAACGCTGCGTTCCATTTACATCGGAACTGGGAAGAGGGGAGTGTGAATGACATGATCTCCGAGTTATCAGGAAAAACTGTGCCAATCTACCAGGCTATTGTTAGCCATTGTGGTAGCAGAACTCCTCCGCTGGCATTGCAAAGGAAGCTGGGAAATGTAGTGACATAGGCTTGAAAAACAAGATGTCAGTGCAAATAAACTACAATTCCCATAATGACGTAAATGAATGGGATTTGCTGTTATAAACTTCAATGTTTTTTTGTGAGGTCAATCTGAATCGGATCAGCACCAAAATGTATTGGCTTCTTCCTTGGACCAAACCACACCTCTGGTAAAATTTTCATGTAAATCCATCCTGTAGTTTTTGCGTAATCTTGCTAACAGTCAAACAAACAGACAGACCCTGGCGAAAACATGACCTCCTTGGCGGAGGTAATAAGAGAGACATAAAGCAGTGCCTATTGACAGCTTTAAGACACATCACACACGTATGAAACACCCCACTGACCCTCAGCTTATGCCATGGGGAAGTTTATAGTCTTGGTTGCCATCTGTGAATTTTAACCAGTTTTATTTTGAACATTTAGATGAAAGTTGCACGCACATGCCAATGAGGAGAAATTTCTGGATCAGACTTTTACAGACATCTTAGACAGAAAACCAGAGAGGAACAATGAGCAGGTTAATGCTTTAAGATGCTCAGCTGTGTCTGTAGGTCACAGCTGATAGCTTTCAGTCACATGACCAGTTTTGAGAACTGAAGGGCGAAAGGAGTTTTCACTAGGATTGACCACTGTGTGGAGCTGTGGCACACAGTATCGGTAAAAGTATCAGATCAGGGTCAATGTGAGCGTTTTTGATTGATCAGGGATCAGGATTATTACTGATCATATTGCCCCAATAGTTTACATCAGTTTCCGTAAGTTGGGCACATTTTACAGCAGGCCGTGAATGAGCAGGTGATGTAGCAGAAGCTGCCCCGCGGCTACCATGTCATCTGTGCGGAAAAACTTTAATTATTATATTTACACAGCGATTAGAGTGCAATGGCCACTCTGAGTGTGTGCAGATTATAAATATATACACACCATTCTGTGCAGAATTTGTTTTTTCTATATGAGTTTCTCAATATTACCAGTCAGGCTTAGTAAAATTAATTAACAAAGGGCGTCTTTTTACTCTGTTTATTTAATTTGTCTAACAATGCACATACAAAAAAAAAACTCTGCAGCTGTCTGGGTAAATGTAAACATCATCAGCAGACACTCATTATTTGAAAATTGGAGATCGGGGGGCCAAAAAAGCTGATCGGGACATCCCTAACAATAATATTAATAATATCTTACATTTTTATGCAGTTTTCATAAGATGCAAAGGGCCCATTTTGAAGGGATGAAATGATTTTAAAAACACTGCTGCAGCTCCATTCAGGGGTCAGTAGAGTGGTGCAGGGATGCCATATTTTTGTAGGCCGATGTGAAGTTAGCATTGTGCCACTTCTCTTATGTAAAAGCCTCGGAATTTGACACAGTGTTCTGGGATCATTGCTGACATTAAGGTCTGTGGCAAAAACAAAAAAATATGAAATGTACACATTTTTTTCTTCATGATAATCTTCAAGATCTCCAAGGGAAATCATTTCTTTGTTGATTAAAAAAAAAACTCAATGGTTTCTTCCTCCTAACTGTCATGTTTTTCTAAGCTTGAATGTATTGGTAAGAGCAAAACCCTATCACCAAACTATTATGGAACAGCTTGGCGTTCAGACTTAAAAGCATATAACTCCAAGTTGTAACCTCTTGTTGTAAAATTTTCCCTTAATTAAATTACCTTTTCAAGGTGGTGCCCATGGCTTTCACTATGGTATATGCATAGTTGTTTGTTTAAAACGACCAGTAATGATCGCATTAGGGTCTCAAGACATTTTTTTAGTCCTTGTTAGCAGTTCATTAACAACCATCCTTGAAAAAGCACAATAATGCTTCAAAATTCAAAAGTGGGGCAATATCAGACTTGTTTTTTGTTGCACAATGAACTTTCAGATTTTATTTGCATTTGTTCACCATGGACTTTATTTTAAATATTTATCCACAATGCAGTTGTAAAATCCCATATACTTTTGGCCCTGGGAACTGGAGGTGCTAAATACTAACTCACTTGTGTTTGTTTTTGGAATCATTCCTGCACCGCTCTATGGTGACTGAACTTTTTTTGCCCTCCAGCCTTCTGTGCTGGTCATGTGACTGAGAGTTTTCAATTGATACATGCAAACTCCAAAGAACAGAGTGTTTTTTCTGATCAACACTATCACTTTAAACAAAGAGACAAACTTGACTTGAGGAGGACACTTTTTTTATTTACTGTTTGGAAACAAGCCTTTAATCCTTTTCATTTCTGTAGCTGTACCACGTTTTGAGCAACAGATTAAACAAATACAACACACAATATCTCATCTCTGTGAATCTGTCTTTCTTTCTAAGATAAAACAGGTCCAGACTTGCTTAAAATAAACTCTATTATTCATTAAAGACTGATTAAATGATTAATGAAGGATGATAAATAAATAAATGTATGCAGTGCAGAAAAACTGAAGTTACAGTTCTTGACCTCTAGGAAAAATGCAGTGCAAGCTGTACGATTCAGTAATAGAAATCTATTTACATCCCCGCATTCCTGCAGGCCAAGTTCAAAATAATGAGACTTGTCAATGTTCTTTGCCGTCTTGGCCTGGAGCTAACATGGTCTGATTTAATTCTTAACAAATAGATAAAGGTGCATTGTGATGCTGTGAAGGTAGACAGCTGTTGAGACCTAAACCAAATTCTGCTTCAGAAGCATCTTAAATAAAAAAAAAAAATACAATTAAATGGTCTTTCTAAAAGTTTTTTTTTTTTAGATCACTCTGGATTATAGTGCAGAATAGTAAATCTGACTGTTTGAGAACCATCATACTAGTGCACTGCCTGTTTTTTGGTTGGATAGTCATTGATAAAGCATTTTAAGTGTACACTGAGGTTCAAGGCAGGTGTGAAAAATGTTAAAAATATGAATATATTTTTTCATTTTTATGAATTTACAAAATGCACGGTGAACAAATAGTATGAAAATCTAAATCAGATTGATATTTGGTGTGACCCCTTAGCATTTAAATCACCCTCAGTTCTTTAAGGTACTTTTGCACAAATTATTTTTTGCAAAAGGATTTTGTAGGATTAAATTCAGGTGTATGATTAACCAATTACACCAAACAGGTGCTAATGATCGTCATGTTTATATGTAGGTTGAAACATAGTCATTAACTGAGACTGAAACAGCTTTGAAAGAGGCATAAACGTGCTGAGGAACAGCCAAACTTTGCTACCAAGGTGATGTTGTAGAAGACAGTTTCATGTCGATTCACCATTGCAGGACTGGGCACAGCAACAAGACATAGAGTAGTTATTTCACATCAGCAAGGTCTCACCCAAGCAAGATTTTAAAGAAGTGAGGATCGTTAATAGTCAGCCAGGGGAATGGCAGCAGTGCAGCAGATGAAAGACACATCATGCTGAGTCAAAGTCAGTCCAAGTCAAAGATGCACAGCTAAACCATTAGCTCTGAACTGGCAGTGACCAGTGGGACCCAGGCACACCCATCTACTGTTAAGGGAAGTCTGGCCAGAAGTGGTCTTTGTGGAAGAATACCGCCAGACGCCCATACCTCCAACATGAAAACTAGGCCAAGTGACTTCGCTAAGAAGTGTGGTGATGAGTCCTTGCAAGTTTAAGGGCCATTTCTACATAAGGTGTTTGGGATTTGGTCAGGGTTAATGTTGTCAACGCTGAGAAATACAAGCAGATACTGAGTCATTATGAAATACCATCATGGAGATGACTGGTTGGCCCTCAATTTATTCTGCTAAGGGACAATGACCCATAACTTACAGCCAATATAGTTAAGAGTTTTCTTTAGCTTAAATAAAAGCTAGGGGTCCTGAAGTAATGCTATGGCCCCCTCAGAGCCCTGATCTCAACATCATCATCGAGTGTGTCTCGGATTACATAAACAAATAGACGGATATGAACCAGCCAACACTAACACAAGATCTGTGGTGTGTTGTCCCAGATGTTATGTAGGAACAGCATGCCTGCAGAGTTCCTTCAAAAACGGTGTGTGAATGTATATAGAAGAAATGATACAGGTTTGAAGGTAAAAGAAGTCTCATCAAATATTAATTTAGATTCCTTATTTGTTCGTTCACTTAACATTTGTTGTTTGTAAACATTTATTCTAATATTTACCTCCGCCAAGGAGGTTATGTTTTCATCAGGGTCTGTCTGAGTGTTTGTTTGTTTGTCTGTTAGCAAGATAACGCAAAAACTACTGGATGGATTTACATGAAAATTTTGCCAGAGGTGTGGTTTGGTCCAACTTCCAAAAATTTGCGAAAAATCCCTTAACTTAACATTGGGCCGTACTTTTAAAAAATCATATCTCTGACATCACTTGATGGATTCGCTTCAAAATTTACAGGATAATTTATATAATATAACACTATCATCATGGTAAATTTCATCTGGATGCGATCCAGATTGACGTCCCAAAAAAACACTGAGGTTTAGAATGGCAAATCCCATTCATTTCTCCTCGGCTGCTGTGAGGGTTCTGCCCCCTTTATGTCATTATGGGAATTGTAGTTTATTTGCAAACTCACATCAGTGTTATTCAAGCATGTGTCACTAAATTACCAGCTTCCTTTGCAATGCCAGCAGAGGACTTCTCCACATGGACAGACATGAGAGGAGTCTCGGCCGTCATATCGGAGCGTGTGGTGATCCAGAATTGCATCTTGGCAGAGGTCTGCGCTGTCCAAGTGCTTTTCTAGTTATAAAAGCATTCCTTATTTACTTTTTCACACATGCCTAAAATGTTTGTTTTTGGGTTTTTTTACACTTCACCTCCATCACTTCCCATAGACCAGTGCTCCCAGACCACTGTCACAGACCCGTACCAGGCTATGGATTGTTAGATACTGGTCTCATGATGGAGAATGATTTTATTACCTTATGAGAATACATTTGAGGAGAAAGACTACTCTGTGGTCTAATAGATTATTCATGGGCACTCTGGGGAGAAGAAACCATTTCTAGAAGCTTCTGTAGATAAACTACATGATACTTTTCCTCAAAAAGAAAGTGAGCAAACCTGTCATGATAAAGAGAGGAAGTGTGTTTGCATTTGTGCACTTGTGCATAAACCTGTGTATCAAACTACTGCAAGTTTTAATTTCCCCAAGAGAGCCTGTTCTATCAATTATATATTTCTAAGAAATTATCATTAATATTGACTTCAAATTAAAGCCCAACCATCAGTTGAAGCCTTTGGCAAAAACGACAGAATTTATTTATTTTTTTTATCTCAGAACAACAACAAAAAAAGTTTGAAAACATAGAGTTTTAGGCCTCAGTTTACAAAACCTCCTCAACATTAAAGTTCTGTTACTTATCTTAAAGTATAAAAATGGCAGCAATGCCTCCTGTCTACTGATTTTTTTGTGCAATTTTTCTTTTCATTAGCTCCAGAGCTCTTTCAGACCTTCGAGGGCTCCCACCCAGGCTACTCCTTTTCTGTGGACTGGTGGTCTCTGGGCATCACAGCGTACGAGCTGCTAAGAGGACAGGTAACGTTCACGGCATCGTCAACAATCACATTTGAACAGGAGAAGTTTGTTTTGATTGAAATTGAAATTAAACATATAAGTTACTGATGAGCTCTTCACACAAACTCCTTGTTATTTTGAATTATGTGTGCTATCTGGAAAATAAAATCTCCTTTATAATATCTCCCTTTTTTAAGTTAAACCTTGTGTCCACCTTTTGGATCCTCTGGTACGGGTCAGGTCAGTTTTACTGAGGACACTGTTGGGGATTCAAAAGTAATTTGAAATGAAACAATTGACACAAATCATCTACGTCCTGTATATAATTTTCATCTCAATAACAGGCAATAGAGAAACCATTGGTTTATCTGGAACTAGGAATAAGTGGAATACGTTGACTACGAGGAATACGTGACGTGAGTCGGTTAGTTCCGGATAAACTTTATTTTTCCGAAAAAAGGTCATGCACTCAAAAAAAATGCCTAGGTAGTGTACTCCTAAACTGTTGTATTATTTTTTGATGAGAGTTCTTATAGGCAGAGAAAATACCCTTTGTATTGGGTACAATACTTCCCAGTTTGCAGCTGGTTCTGCGTCACAAACTTTTACAAACTGTGGCTTAATGAGGGAGAAGAGAGAACTTTCTACTGCATCTAATGTATTTAGTGGCCATATGGAGCTCATACAACCCCACTTCAAAAAAACTGAACTACCCCTTTAATCATCATTGAAAGTAATCTTATGATTACAAACATAAATCACAAATTATTCCCATATTGTTTGGAATTAAGATAAAGAAAATGTACTGTAAGAACTTCAATGTTTTGCTTCGTTTCTGTGGTTCTTTTAAATCTCCAGTAATGTTCAGGTCAAATTGGCCTAAAGATCTTATGAAGCATATGAATGTGTGAAATTACTTAAACATGTATACTTTGTGACATTTATCTTGTTTATAGAGATATGTCACAACCCTACTTTAAGGAAACAAGGAGCCAAAACACGTTAAACTGATTCTGAGCTGTAACAGTTTTCCTGAAATAACTTATCCAACATAAAAAAAATGTTTTTATCACACTTCACAAAATATATTCATCCCACTTTCTGTCCTCAGAGTTACATCTTACACCCACAGTTATATCTTGAGTCCTCCCTTAGGCTTTACTTTACCTCAGATCCTTTCTTTAACCCCTCTAAAATATGCTCTGTCCTTTTCCTGACCTACATGATATAAACACCATTCCTCTCTTACCTTAAAGCTGTTTACTCTGATTTTCAAGTGCTTTTAACCTTCGCTTATTCAGGGATGGATTGCTGAGTACACACTTATACACCCAGACATTATTCAGTGTGACACTGGCATCAACCACATATTCACACTTCCTTCATATTTCATTTTTCTCTTTATGTAAACCCTCTCCTAAACTTTCCTTCACCTCACCTTACTGTCCTAGAAAAATTCTTTTTCACTTGATCCTTCTGTCTCTCAGGGACATTCTTCTACAGCTCTCTCTGACTGGCACATTTCATCACCATTTATACAGCATGAATCTGTCCTGGAGCGTTAAAAAAACAGCCTGTTGGATGTGCAGTTATTTGGCTGTTGAAAATGGAGAGCAGCCTGTCTATTAACCAGGTCCAGGCACCTTACAATCCCTCCTCACACCTTTGCTCCATCTTATCTCTCTTTATTTGCGACAGTCCCCATTTCCCTTCATTCATGTTCCTCTCAGACCATTTAACTCTTTGCCCGAAGTCTGTAACCCCTGCCAGGCCTGACCACAGGTAACAGGTTCAGATCCAGGAAACTCAACTACTCCTCAGAACTGCAGATCAATCACTGTCACTTTGTTTTTTACACCTCCTGCCTGAGGTTTGTTTAAGGCTTTAGTTGTAAATAAAACAGACTGTGGCGAGGGAAAACAGACCATAGTACTTTTCAGAAAAGACTCTCCTAGTATAAAGACACTGACAGACCCAGGATTACGATTTCATTGTCAGTACGGTTACATGCTCAGTAAATCTGAGTCATGGTTCCAGCTTGATAAGGCAGTTAAATTGGACTTTTGTCCTTGTAGCAGTTAACATGCACAGAAGGTGAATTAATTCATTCAGAGGACTAGGAGGGTCTAGTATGTTGGACGGCAATGTGTCCCCTTTCAGCTCGCCACTGTTGAGATTTTTTTGTCTGACCCTGCAACAATTCAGCAAGCAGTAAACTGGTTGTATGTTGAAAGGTGAAAACAAGGACAAACTGTACTGCTATGTCCATTATGTAATTACTTTTTTTTGTCACGAATGTGTGCTACAAGTCTAGCTAAGAGTGATACTGAAAAAAATTTCTGTTGCTTTACACATTTCATGTCTTAAGTTACAGGTCAAAGTCAGGGGTGGAAACTATGTAGCATGTCGGAACCCTTTGTCCAGTTTGGGTCCAGTCAAAGGGGGAGAAAGTAAACTCTCTGTATCAATACCCTTTTACTCTTCATCTTGAATTTCATGTCAAAATGAACCACGAGTAATTATGGACCAAGCAGTCAACATTTTCTGAAATAGATGTAATTAACAGTCAGAAAGTCTGAATTTCCATGGAAGCTGTCTATAAGCATTAGTTCACACATTCAAGCTCTTTCATACCCATTTACACACCACTGACAGAGCAGTGGGAGCAACTTGGGGTAAGCATCTTGCCCAAAGACACATCGACATGTGACAGTCTAGTCTAGGCCTGGCTCCAGCTTGCAAACTCCAGATTACTGGTAGAGCATATTACCAGATTGAGACAGTGTTGCCCCACAACTTATGTTAATGTCAGCAGTGCTAGCACCTCTAGCCTTTGGCTCTCCACTCAGTTTAGCATAGGGATGCACGAAATTGGATTTTTGCTGATGTTAGATATGCCTATACATCTGAATTCATTTTTATCATGATACAAAGTCTTTATTACTAAAACTGACTTGTTGCTTTCAATGTGTACAGATGTAAAAGAAAAGAATCAACAATTTGACTTAAAAAAATGAAACTCGTCATTTTGAAATCTACCCACGCAGTGATAATGAGGTGAAGCATTATAATACATTTGTGTAGTTTGCCAGTATTACAGCCAATACATGGGGGTCTACATGTCTGATATGTATGGCTGATATATTGGCTGTAAATATCTGCACAAATGTCAATATGAGCTGATACCAAGATTTAATTCTCTAGGCCAATATTTGCCAATGCCATTATCATACTGATAACATTGAGCATCCCGAGTTTAGTGTCCGTATCTCTGAGCTGTATGCGATTGTACAATGCTTCAATCAAATGGTTATGAATGCAGGTATAACATGTACATCTTAAGCACTGCGTAAGATGTACATCTTGTCCCACTGACCTGACTGCAATATCAAAAAGTTGCAATAAGAACCTCTTGGGCTAATGATGGCTGAGTTACGTGACTGCGTTGTTGTACAAACACACTGTAAATAAGGCCACAAACTGCAAGACAGAGAAGGACCCACAGCAGGCTTTCCCCTGTTTTTGACCCCTGTTAAGGCCCCTCGTGCTGAAAAAAAGAGGATTTTAAGTATTGTTTTGAAAATGCTCCATTATTCCCTGTTTCCGCTATCGTTTGTCCTCATGAGAGCAGTAAATGGGTTCACAGAGGGTGAGCACAAAGAAAAGAAAGAGGAGAGTGTGTGGGGGACGAACAGACTGTGGAGCAAACTTTAACACAAGTACTTTATCAAAGAAAAGCCTCCAAGCAGTGCATGCCTCTAAATATAAGATCTTTAACTTATCTCCTCTTTCCTCTTCAGAGACCATATGTCATGAGATCCAGCACACCATCTAATGAGATCCTTCAGACCTTTCACAAAGTCCACCCCAGCTACCCTGCAGCCTGGTCTTTGGAGATGAAGTCTCTCCTCAGAAAGGTAAATGAGCAGCACATGCATGATGCATAACAAGTAGATCAGAGGTATAAAGTGTGTGCATGTGTAACTGTTTCATGTGAAAGGATCCTCCTTACAGCACTGAAAATCTGATGGTTAAGAAATGGCTTGTTTTCAGCTGGGTTACCTTAGCAGTAGTTTTGCTGTCACTGGCTACGTTTACATGCAGTCATTAAACCTTTCATAACCGGAATATTAGCAATAACCCGGTTGCGTGCAGCCATGTAAACACCAAAAAACCTTTTGAAAAACTGGAATATGCTCATATTCCGGTTTTTCAAAACCCAAAAGTCACCCCTGGGTTACTCTTTTTCTAACCCAAATATTTGGTCATGTATACGCCAATCGGGATATCCTCATCGAAAGGAACATTAAGTTATGTACTGTGCATGCCCTTTTCGCAAGGAATCTTGGTCTTTTGAGTACAGGAAGTACTTGTTGTAACATGGCACAGCTCTGGCTCGATTTCCTAATTCTTCACGTTCTCGTCTTCCATTAACGAAGAAACTGACAAAGAATAGTGTCAGGTACTGGTGGTGGGTCAGTACCAGCACCAAAGTGCAAACAAAGCCGACTGTTGGCATTCCGGGCCGTTCATTATCTGCCGTGCTGCCTCTGTTGTTCTCGTTGCTATTGGATACAGGAAGAAGAAGCGGAAATGACGCACATTGCGTCATGACGTTCTCCGTGCGTCATGACGTTCTCTGTGCGTCGCTGTTTTGTTCAGGATACTATGCATAGAGGAGTAACCCTGTTTGCTCACGCAAACCCGAATATTGACTGCATATAAACGAAGCCATTGAGGTGGTGTCAAATAAGATGGGCTGTATTTCCACAATATTTTATTCTCATGCATCACTCCCTACAAATCCCATGTGTCATGTCCATCTCTTATGTCTATTTAAAATTCAAAGAAGGCCACACAATAGACTTAAATGTCAGCGGTGCATTACATTTGTCTCTCCTGTGCTGCCATGTTTGATTTAATAAGTCTCTTATGCACAATAGACGTCACATCTGCCAATTTCATCTGCAAATGGCCCAGCAGCATTCTATTACTGTTGATTTCTATAGAACCAAGAGCTTTATTAAATGTTGGAAATTAATACTTTAAAAAATATTGATACTTGGCACCCTTAAACCAATATACAATCGCCATGCCAAATTTTGTAATACAATAGTGTATCCATTTTTTTCTCCCACTCCTAGATTCACCAACTGTCTAGCTGTTTTTAAGTCTAGAATGACAAACAGAAGCTCTTTGTAGCAGTAAATATTTTAATACTGTAATATTGTTAAATATTTTTTCACCTTTCTTCACTATCTGCCTGTCATGACATGACTGTAATTGTATCTCTGGTGGCTCGATCCAGTACGGCAGACGGATGAGCTGCGTACCAAAGTTGTAGTTGTTGAAATAGAAAGTAATTCTGTCAGTGCTCTGGAGCAGAGACTGCTGCCCTATTTTCATCATGTGAAAATGTATTTGTTTTGTTTTTTTCAATATTTTTTCCTCACACTAAAATTTGGCCTTCTGTTACAGAAACTCATGTATATTTTTATGTCTTCACAGCAACTTAGAGAATATGGCTAAAGATTGCAGTCTTAATACTAACCCTAATTCCAATGAAGTTGGGATCTGTGTAAAACGTAAATAAAAAACAAATACAATGATTTGCAAAAACTTTTCAACCTGTATACAATTAAATACACAACAAAGACAAGATATTTAATGTTTAAACTGATCATTATTATTTTTTTATACTCACTGATTTTTAATTCAATGCCTGCAACACAGTCCAAAAAAGCTAAGTTTTACACATGCCCCAACTTCACTGGAATTAGGGTTTGTATAAAGCTTCAGTAAATTTTCTTAACCATAAACATATTGGAGATTGTGTCTTTTAAGAGCACAAGCCATCTAAATCTATTGGAAATTTGGAAAACCTTAACATCCAAAACTACAATCCTCTTTTAGACAATTATGAAGAAAGTGTTGACATACAGTTTTTTTTGTTCATGGCTTAAGTACTGACACAGATGAAGGTTGTTGAGTCTTACTCGTCAATGTGCCCCCCTGTAGGAGATATTTTGAGTCTGGCTTTTAGGTTTGAATTATTTACAAGAAGAATTAGCAAACCTGACACGACAGCAGCTTTGGGGCTAAGAAGTTGTGTACTCAGAATTTCAATTACACGGTCACTCTCATAGTTGCAGCCCTACTTTGCATACCATTGGTTTGTCCATTTATTAATATATCACAAGGTGGAGTGCCACTAGTATTCTTGATATTACATAGATCAGTATTCAAAACAAGATCTGTATGTTGTGAGGTAAGAACAGAATCAATAAGTTTAGAGTTACCGAGTATGCAGTTCAACTCATTTCTAACATTAAGTGTAAAAGGCTCATTCATAAATCTTTAAGAACAACAATACTTTGTCAAAAATCTTTTCCTTTTTTATAAATATGCTACTAGCAATGCTGTTGCTGTAGTGTTGGGGTTTAGTCATGACAGGGATCCACTGCAGTCTAACTGTTGCATTGCTGCGTGCTCAGACTCCTGGTACCTCATTGGCATTCCACCCGCACATGCAACTGTGTGTGTATGTGGGAGGCACCAGGAGAGAGAGTGTGTATGTGTATGTGTGTATAAGAGTGTGTAAGTTAAGGGGGTAATGTAAAGAAAGTGAGAGAATAGCGGAGGAATTCCACGCTCAATATATTTGTCCTTTATCCTTCACAGCTTCTGCAATTCTCCTCATCACCACTGGCTTCCAATATACTGCCCATTTTCTTCCCCTTCATCACATCCAGTTCTTTTTCTTTTGGATCTTTCAGAGCTGGGTGATATGCACCAAAAATCATATACCGATACATTTTGGCTGAATGGCAGTACACATTATATCCAGATTTCTGTGTTTCTCTGGAGAAAAAAAACAACTATTTAAGGTCAAAATTAAGATTTTTCTAAAAACATCCAAACATGTAAATATTAATTTCTTCATTAAGTATCTGAAAATCAATGCAGATATCAAAAATATTTATTTCCCTTTGCTATGTTCACACACAAATTATAACTAGTTATATTAAAACCTGTTCCAGCTAGAATTCTTGATTGTGGGGCCCCGGCAACATAAAAACATGAAATTTCTCATAATGTGCTCACAATTCTGGTGACTAATTAGGAAATTATATGAGTTTTCAACAAAAGCATGCAAAAAATAAAATGTATCAAAGTCAGTTTTGACAGTTATCACTGAGATGTTCCAAATTGTTTACTTAAAAAAAATCCCCTTGAAGTAATTTGATTATGGAAAAGAACGCATTTATAGTTAAAAATATACCATGCATTCAGAGCGATATGAATCACAATTCAATGGCATTTTTCGGGACGTGCCCAGGTTTGGGGCATGATGTGTGACTTTTCTATCTGTAAGCGGATGAAGGACAAAAATACAAAACGGAACCAAAATTAATTTAGCTGACAATCACTGACATGTCACAATATTTATAAAAAGATTTCCCTTCTTCCATTTTGTAAATTATTTTTTTCATAGAAATGTCAGCCCATCATGTAGTCAAACTGGCAAATGAAGGGTTAAAATGTTATGAATAAACAGGAGTGTGGGTGCTAACAATATTTGATGCTGTGAGAATTGAAAAAAAAAAATGTGTAAAACTTTCACAGCACTTCAATAATGTGTCTACTTTTGATATGCAGTGGGCTAAATGCGACTTTTTTTAATCTGACATGATGGTTGAATCAACATTGGCTTAAACTATACCTCTACCGGGGATACTGTCTTAACCTTTATCTTAATTTTAAATATACTATATGTTGAATACTGGTATATTGCCCAACTGCATCTCCTCATCCTCTCCTGTCCTCTCCTGAATACTACCCCCACCCTCACCCCCTCTGTCCCTGCACCTTCAATCACAGGCACACCCTCTCTGCATCTCAGTGGGACAATCACTTTTAACTTTTCTATCTACGCCTCCCTCCATTGACAATTCTTCTCACTCGAATCCTTTGTGTCTCTTTCAGTTGCTGTGTATAGATGTCCAGAAGCGCATTTCTTGTCTTGCTGAACTCCAGGATCTGGACTACATGTCAGATGTCAACTGGGACGCTGTACTCAGCAAAATGCTTCCTCCAGGCTTTATTCCCAATGTGAGTACAAGAGTAACAGAACATTGCTTGAGTACTCTGTCTACAGAAATGCTCACATCAAGTCAGAAAATGACAATAAATGTAATATTTGAGGCACTGTAATGCGAAACTGTGGTGCTTTACAAGTTCTCCCCACCCTTCCTATCTCCTCGAGCTGTACACACCACCCCCTGCTGGGTGGAGCTGGGTTTCCTGCTGAGTTCACTGGCAGATTAAAAACAAAGCAGCTCACTTCTGGATATGCTACTAAGATGCAGGCAGAGAGAGAGCTTCTTTGTGTGTTCTGCAGCTCTACAGGTGCTTCCTGGTCACTGAGTTTTGTGATGATGGATGTCGTAACATTAAGTGAGGCAGCATGTTGGCAAAGTAGTGTGCTGTGTTTTTTAAGTAATGACAGGCTTTTACAGTAACTGCATAAGGAAGTAAACACTCCAGACATAACTGCATCATCAGAGTACAGATAAAAGGCTTCTGCAAATATAGTAACCACAGGACTTTAAAGCTTTTTTCAGCATTCAAGAGCAAAGATGCTAACCTTGCAGTGCAGATGGATCATTCTGATTTACTGTCAGTAATCACACCCATCTTGCCAAGCTCCAATCTACAATTACTGAGAGCATCCCTTAGAGCAGGAGGAGGTGGGAGGTACGAGTGAGATGACAGTAGGAGGTGACTGCACTGAGCCCTTTTCTGTCTTTGGGAACATTTTAAAGCATCTACTGTGTTCTTAAAACATCTCTTAAAACAAAAAAATCCAGTGCTTTTACCATTAAGGTGTGAGAAAAAAAAATCCTTGCTTAAGAGGATAAGTTTATATTTCATAAAAAAATTCTGTCATGTTTTTTTTCTATATTGATTGTCCCCCTGTTGATCATGGGCATTTAGAATTGCCCCAACTCCCCCCCCCCCTTCATGGCACCCCTGGCTGCAGGGATTTATATATCCATTACATCAACGTAGATAACTACTTATAGGTGTGTTTAAACATATGAGCTGCTAGTCAGTTACAATAGCTTGTATGTAACAGGCAGACATGCTATGTAATTTGCATTATCCCTAAAAAATAAACTTTACAAATAAATAAAAAATAGATAAGGTTTGGGCTCCAGACAGGTTTTCTGCAGCAAAAATCCTACAGTTATGCTTTTATTTTGAACAGCTAAACAACAGAACTACATCTTTCAGTAGCAAGTTAACACATCTCAGGAGGGAGATTTGGTTATATCTACAACATTGACATGAATTGTGTATCACCTCACAGACTTGTTTAGAATAGGGACTATGGACCTTGAAAGTAAATTCAAATGTAATATCCAAATATCATTGTATTATCATAATTATATCACACACGTGAGGACTATGATTTATTATATTCCTGGTTTGAAAATAATTTAAACTTGTCATACTTATTTGTTTATAAGTTGGTTTGTACTAATGATCATGATAGTATCCAACTATGTGAATGCTTTTCTGCTGTTCTGTCTCAATATCTAACCACTAAAGTCATTTAGTACCTACCAGAAATTCTAAAAACTTGAATGTGGCGTTTTCTTGCAGTACTATCTTGGTTTGCACTGGAGTTTATTGGGTAACATGTCAGGTTTTAAAAAAAACAAACTATAATCAACATTTCTGAAACCGAAGAGTGAAGTCCTTAAGCACAATGCATAGCAGGATATTTGAAACCCCACTTTATGAACCACTGGCACTCAAACACAACAAGCATAGATGATAGCTTGAGATTTCCTAAAACCAGATTATAAATTCCTTTAACCAGCTCTAAAGACAAGCTCCAAGTGCTCTCTTTGTTGGTCATTTAGACGTAAAGTTGAAGCAATGCAAGTACTTCCCTGCTCAGTATTACAATATTGTGGGTACAATATCTTTCCCAGCTAAGAGTCTCAGATGAATACATGCAGAATAATAACTCTCTCATGTGAATAGAGGACTGAATGACTTTATCTAATTCTCAGTCTATAGTGTCTGCAGAGCAGCGGGTATCCCCCGGCGGCCTGGCTGGCACAGCAGAGGAAAAACACAGAGGATCGATGGGGAATTGACAGTGTCTCTATCTAATTATAGGCCTATCCTTTCTTTAGTCCCTTATAGACAGGAGACACCTCAGCACTTATGCTTTGTTTCCTAACTTCCCCGCGTTAACTCTCTGTTTCCTGTGGTTTGCTGCTGCTGGAGGCTTTTGAATTAAAAAATATAAAACAAAATATTGACATGACAATGTATCAATACCCCGACTTGAGTGATACAGTTACTGAGTTGCTGTCGGAAAATATTGACGTTTTAATCAGAATGCGATACAGCACTCTGAACTCGTTTACCAGCCTATCTGAGTCTTCACATCACTACTTCATGACACCTCAGGGTGGCACTTCTGACATGAATGAGTTTATCATGAACAGAGGTTTATCTGCCCAAAACAACACTAACAGCAGAGAGTGGAAAACTGGGAAAATATCAAACTGCATAAAGAGATGGTCCTTCAAGGATTTTGGGGCACTTTTTTGTGATTGTTGCAGCAGAAAAAGCCGGATTGTGCAGCAGGTTTTTCAAAAAAATTGTAATTTTTTTTTTTTTTTTTTTTTAATTACATAAAACAATCTTCCAGGATTTTACAGGACTTTTTTTTAATATTTGTTGTGACAAATGCCCTATGTTGTGATGTTTTTTTTGTTTTTGTTTGTTTTTTTAAAGTTGCAGCAAAAGTTGTGATGTTTTAAGGCCGATTTTTTTTTTTCCAAATATTACCACAGTGGATCAGTCTGCAACTTCTTATGGTGTTTTAAGCAACCTTAAGCCCCTGCTTGTTCAGCTAAATGTCCTTGCAGGCTTGTTAGTTTCTTTCAGGCAGCCGCAGAACAGAGAAGGTTTACTGATGGACAGAGGTTGCAAAATTTAGATGAACTCATGTTTAAATGAGGTATGACAGTACTGATTTTTCAGAAACCCCAGAGAGAAGCAGAGTACATTAATGTTCCACTTTGTGTGTCAATTACAAAGGAGCGAATACTGATTTCTTTAATCTGGCAGGATTTTTTTTGTCATCTTGGTCAGAATATTACTCCCTTTAATAAATATACTGTCTAAAAATACTGACTGAGATTAGCAGCTGATAGTGATCCTAATGCTATTAATTAGGGCTGAGCGATATGGCAAAAAAATGAGTTCACAATATATTTATCCATACCAATTGATATTGATATTTATCATGATGATTTTTTTCCCTGTTAATGCCAGTTCAGAATCTTGACTGAAGCCTGTAAAAAACAGAGGTATAATTAGTTAAACTTTATAATAAATTGTGTCAGATCAAATTAGTTTGTGTAATGCATTCTCAATATAAAGCAATA
This sequence comes from Cetoscarus ocellatus, assembly GCA_037902135.1. Classification (NCBI taxonomy): domain Eukaryota; kingdom Metazoa; phylum Chordata; class Actinopteri; order Labriformes; family Labridae; genus Cetoscarus; species Cetoscarus ocellatus. The sequence continues at coordinate 2,321,879 of JBAMNC010000154.1, read as the reverse complement.
CATGTTTATGTTACTGAATTGCACCGAATGACCTCTACAAGTCGAAGGATGCCATAGTGACATGATAACCCTGCCTTTATTGAGGAGTTACTATTGAAGTATATTTTATACTATAATTGAAAACAAAGTGCCTGGAACCAAAATGGAGTTTTAGAAAGCAGGGTTCAGCCGCTGACACACAGAGGAGATGTCCTTAGCTATGCAAAAGGGTACAGCACTCGTTATGGTCTTGCTCCTCTTTGAATGTTTTCATATGGGGCACTGGCAGCAAATGATAACAGGGTTGATTGTTGTTTTGATAACTCGCAGGGTGTGTGCATGAAGTGAAGGCAGCATCATGAGCCCTCATTTTCGTACTCTTGGTGTAATCACTGGGATGGTACATTCAGGTGGTGAAACAGATTTTTAATGTTTCCCATCCTAATTGGCACGACCACTGACATTTTGCAGACCAGGCTTTATCTGCTCTGCATCGCTTTGTATTATTTGAACCATTTCGACACGATTGACCTTGACTAACCTTTTCCATCAACCATGTTCTCAGTTAGAGAGAGTTCACCTTCGTTCCCCGTAAGCTCCACTTTTGCTAATTTATTTCCTCTTAACCAACTTCACTACTCCCCCTGGCAACCCAAACAAACTCTCACTGTAGTAAGTGGGCATAGCCCACATTCAGACTCTGACTTCTTCTTCTGTTTTAATGAGTGGCACTGAGGCTGCATTTCCACCGCACAAATTTGGAACTTGGAGAATGGTTACTACCTTAGAAAAACACACTGCATTAATCCTGCCATGCCATATCCAGTAACAAGCCCAAAGCTTATCATCCTCATTAACGTGGATTTTATCGTGATCCTATTTTAAGATCCTTTTATCACCCAAGGATAATAAATAATATTAACAAGTTAATTTTATCTCATCACTTACTGATGCTTTTATGATGGAAAATGTTTTTTTCCTTAACTTAAACAGCAGCATTATCAATCAAAATGGTAGAAGGGGAAGGATTCTCTAGTATTAGAACATAACAATACATAAGTGAAGTGTTGGTAAAGTGTGCTGTTCAGTTGAGTTAAATAATGTTCCAGGTGTTTGAGGGTCCACAAGCCAAAACACTTACAGTTGACATGAATATCCCTGTCTTTCTGTAGTTTTTACGGATGTAAACATGTTACTTTGTAGTGATAGAAATCAGAAGGCCTGTGCCACAGCAGCCAATGGTGGCTGACACTATTTTTTTCCTCTACCCTTCCTGCTTGTGACTGAGAGCTATCAATACTTTTAAGTGCAGATTAGATATGATTTATGACATTGTTAAATGCAATGTGAATAAAATTCAGTATTTGTAAGTGTTAATTCACATTCGTCTGATTTTTTTTTGCCTTTTTAAATGTCTACATGTGTTTTGCTCTGTCCCCACAGAAGCGAAGACTAAACTGTGACCCTACGTTTGAGCTGGAGGAAATGATCCTGGAGTCTAAGCCTCTGCACAAGAAGAAGAAACGACTTGCTAGAAAAACCAAGGACCAGGGATCTGATGGGTCCCCACAGGTATGTTTTTTAATTAGCATCATAAATAACACTAATTGCACATTAAGGATGAAAGATGTTGAAACCAAAAAGAGAAAGATGATGCTGGAATGAGGCAGAAAAGACTTACTGTTCAAAGAGAGACAACTTTATATGGCTTTGACGTTTACAGATCATGTATAATTTAGACACTCTGCCTTTTTTTCTCAACCGCTGTTTAAATATAAATCTCAGGCCTTTTTGAGTTTGTTTTTTCCCGTCTCCAGTGCATCACACACGTCTCTTAGAGGTGTGTCTCTCCTGCTGCTCATCATTATTCATTAAAGAAAGCTGACCGCTGCTTCCATTTGGCCCAGTTACAGGTGATAAGTTGCTCCTTAGTTTGTCTTTTAAGTGTGTCTGGAGTGCTATTAAGAATATTGAGGACACATTTTAGAGCTCTGTCCTCCGTCACCTTCATCACAACAAATGACCCGTCTGACTGCTGAGAGTATCGCGAAAGGCAAAGAATGCAATCACCTCGCTCTCCTTTTCAGTCCTTCACTCCGTCTGCATAAATCAGCCGTCCTCGAAGTCTTTGTGTACCAAACAGAACGGAAAGAGAAAAGTTGATTTTAACACTCAGTTCAAAGAGCGAGATATGAGAGAAACACAGAGATAAAAAAAAAAAAACATTACACAAGAACAAACACAAATACAAAAAAATGTTAAGATGACAGTTAATTAATTTCTGCTCAGCGGCAGAAGTGAGACCAAGACAGATTGGTCATTTTTGTTTCCATAACTTACTTAATTAGTGCATGTTCAGTCAAATGCCTGCTGAAGCTTGGAGGGAAAGCTTGATATTTGTGTGACAGCAAAGGTTTTGTCACATGCAGCAGCGTTTTCTTTGAGTTTTGATGGTTGATATGAACCCTGATTTAAATCTCTGTTTAACACTGAACCCATCATCAAAAGTTGTCTGTAACTGGTTTAGAAGAAAACGCCTTGGCAATTCCGGTAATGGAGTCATGCATATTTGTAGCTCAAGTTAAATGTTTGATTACTGTGGATTGCTGCAACACTTTAATACTGATATCTGTTTACTGAAAAATAAATAATTCATTTGCTTTTGATGGGAGAAAACTTTGAATGCCGAAAACCTAGACCAACATGGAGGGATTCCAGTTTTTTGAATAGCCTATGAACAGAAATTACCAATATAGATCATAATCATAAACATAGCTTACTGTAAAGGCATCCACTTTTATGATGCAGTGGAAATGATGGCTTTAGGGATGGTCCTTTGCCAGTGGCTTGAGGGCCACTCACTTACCATGATAGGGCTGAACGATATGGACAAAATTTCATATCTCAATATTCATGTCAGATATCTCGATATCGATACGATATGATATGACTACGGGTTCGGTGAAAACCAAGCCTTTTTCAGAAAAATAAAAACATCATAATACAAAAGAATGTGGAAAGTGCAGTTTCAGTGCGGGGGAAATCTTTATTGTTTATATCGTTGATTTTTGATATTAATATCTTGAATGTTCATATCTCGATATCGATACGATAACGATATATTGTTCAGCCCTATACCATGGCACAGAATTCAACATTAAACATCAATAAATTGTATTATAAAATATTTAACATTTCAAAAACGCCTTAATGACATTAAAAGTAGACATATTTCTGTGATAATCTTTGATTTAAGGAGTATTTTGATTCTTTGCCTGAGTTGTTTCTGTAAAAATTCAATATGCATCACTAAAAGCATTTGTTTAAAAAAATGAAAATGAAGTAAACTAAAATAACCAACAGTGCTGAGGGCATCACGCTATGAAGTATTCTGTTTTATTATTGTGAAAAGAGCAACATAGTGTGATAATATTGCAGCAAAAGTAATCCTTTACAAGTTTTTTTGTTTTGTTTTTTAATCAAAGTAACCTGTTACTGAAAAAAACTGCACTAATTCACTTTTCCTTTAGTTGCTATGGAACAAAACAGCACTGTCTGATTCTCTCCTTCCTGTAGTCACCTTAGCATAGACCTTCATGTAGGCAGAAGTAAACAAGGACGCATGCGCACGAAGTTTGCAGATTCAGCTAATGAGATGACAGAAGAGAAGTTCAAAACTTTAAATTGTCTAATTGAAATGGCTCTGTCAGTGAAACACATCTTTTTACACACTATTTCTGTCCTATTTTATCAGACTGTGAGCATAATACAGGAGCTGTAAAGGTTATCACATCTGTTATGTTGCTGTTAGACTGCGGAGGAACAGATTATGGACTTTAAACTAGGCCGTAGGATGATAATAGAGTCCACATATTAAAAAGCGGATGTACTGTCAGCCATGTGCCATATTAATAACCAAACTGAGAAAAAAAAGATGCTAAGGGATTTTAATTTTTGGCAACAAAAAGTATTGTAATGCTTTTCTTCTTTCAGTTTGTAATGCAATTAGGGAAAGGCTTAATTTTTAAGTGTGTACCACAGTGACTTTACAGATTATTTTAAAAGCAACACTACCCATCACTGATTTCTTCATTGCTTTGAAAAGGTTGTTAAAATGAGTATGTAGTCTGTGTTTGGATCATTAAAGAAACAATACTATTTGCATTGAAGTTTCAAATTGTGTTAGGCATTGTGAAAAAAACATTTCTATTTATAGTTGTATACAGTGTTTCCTTTTCTTAATTCATACCCAATTTTAATTAAGTGAAGGTATCCTTCAGTTTTCACACTTTGGCCCTCTGGAATAGGTACACAGTAAATGTGGCTCTATTTGTAACCACACTTGGCCAGCACTATTGTACGAGCCAGGAGATGGATAGTTTCAGATCTTATTAAATGATATTTATTTGCAGTTGTCTCATCTAAATGTAAGAAAACACTCAGAAAACAGTCAAAAGTGATCACTATTTGTTTTACACAGAATTACAGCATCAGCAGATGCCTTAAAAATGCAGTTACTCACTGCTTACAGTCAGGCTTACATAAAACTTAACCTAAATTTCAACTTAACCCTAAATTTTCGAGATAAAACTTTTGTAAAACTGCACTATATCAATAAGATTCTATCAAAGCCACAAGTTTATTATTATTTTTTGTTTACATCCAGGCTGTAGAACATTGCAACAATATGGAAATAGCCATTAACCAGAGCTAGCACTGGCAGGTGGCTGCATTACAGTTCAGACAGAGAGTTTTGTGGGCCTGAACTGATTAGAAACACATAAGACAGTTTAATGATATATAATTATAGTGCCAATTGTGCACACGCTTAGCCTTGTATTTTCCCTAATTTTAATCAGCATTTTCTGACCTGTAGATTTATTTTAGAAGTCGCATGAATAAGTAAAGGTTTCATTTAAAAAATCTTGTGATCCAGCAGTGATCTCTTTCCCTTCTGTTAGATTTTCTTACTTTCTGTCTCTGGGATTTCACAAAAGCAAGTTTTCTTTCTTTATTTAATTCATTATTGCAAGTGTTGAGAGAGCACAAGGCATTTCTGACATTCTTAGCTAAGTTATTACTAAAAATGTGGAAAACTGATCAATATCGCAATAATAACAAATCTGTTCTTGGATCCACTTCTGGATTCAGATCACCACCAAAATTTTATTACTTCTCCTTTGTGCCATGGCCAGCATGCCATGAAAATACTATCAAAATCCAACAATAACTTTCTGAGCAGCAGCAGAAAAGTTGAAAACTGCCCTATCTTTCATTGTTAACAAACCCTTTAAAAGAAATTCTGGATTAGTATCCATATTTGTATTACCACCAAAATCTAACAACTTCCTTCCTGTGCCATGACCAAGATCTCTTGAAAATTTTATCAAGCTGTTTTCATAACTTTTGAGCCATTTTGCGCACAGGCAGGCAAACAATGGCAAAACATAACCTCCCTGGCAGAAGTAATTATTGCTTTTAATTATTATGCTTCTAATGCTTGAATCATGACCTTGTTTTATCAAGTATTTATGTGTCTTGGTGAGTTGCTCTCAAATGTATTGAATGAATTTTGCTATACTCTAAAAAGCTTTGTGCTTTGCCTTTGGTGACACCTAGACTTTGAAAAATTTAGTTAAACTTTTAGAAACAGTATAACACATGAGAGTGTCCTTCAGCCCTCTTGATGTGATACCAAAGTTTTTACTCAAAGTAATGTATTCTGTTATACCCGGGCTGCTTTTCTTTTTTAACAGTTCTTCATGCAACAGTTGTGTCACTGATTATTTTCAATCTGCCTGTAAACATCCTGTAGCAAAGAAGATGCTGACTGTACTGAATGATAATTGTATCTTTGAAGGATTTCAGTCTGGATTCAAAAGGATTCACAGCGCTGAGACTGCCTTATTTAAGTTAACAAATGACCTTTTACTGGCTGCAGATCAAGGCATGTGCTCAGTTCTAGTACTTCTTGATCTGAGCACATGCCTTTGAATACACATGACCATAACATCCTGTCGGACAGACTGAGGCACTGGGCTGGCGTTTAGGGTACAGTTTTAGATTGTTTCTATTCTTATTTACCAAACAGAGGGTTTTGTGTGTCAATGAATGATATTAGATTTTGCTGATGTTAAGCATGGTGAGGTCAGGGGTCAATTTTAGGACAGATTTTATTTTCCTTGCACATGCTACCCGTGTGGCACATCATAAACGAAAATGGTGTTTTATTTTATTCTTATGCTGATGACACACAGCTGTACCTGCCCATTAAATCGATGCACCCTGGTATGCTTAGTTCTATGAAAAACTGCTTGTCTGAAATGAAATTGTGGATGTCAAATAAAATAAGAACAAGTCTTAAATTATTTTTATTGGACCACAACACATGGCTCCTTACAGGGACAGGTCAAATCAGCTGCCAAAACCTGGGAGTCTGGTTCTCAGAAATATTTCAAACATTTGATCTATTTTAACTTTTAACTAGAATACGAATACATGGCCAAATCACTCCTGTTTTAGCATCTTTACACTGGCGCCCTGTATGTTTTAGAATTAATTTTAAGATTTTACCGATTTCTTGTAAAGCCATCCATGGCCTTTCTCCCAGCTACATCTCTGACCTTTTTATACCATGTGAACCAGCTCCTACATTGAGATCGTTGAGCAGAGGTCTTCCAGTCATTCCTCAAAGCAGACCAAAAACTAAAGCGGGTAGGGCATTCAGAGAGAGGGTATGATCTGCCCAAGGTGATCAGGTCGGCTGAGTCAGTGATCTCTTTTAAATCTTTTCTGAAGAGTTTATTTTATTTTATTTTATTTATTTTTGTTTTTATTTATTTAAAATGAGTTTTGGTTTTTAGAGTTCCTTTTAAAAATAACTGTATTTCTTAGAAAGTTATTTTTAAATGATCCATATATTTTCAAGGGTTTGTCCTTACTCTATGATTTTATATCCTGCCTGTTGTGGTGTATGTTGTGTTTCGTGTTTTATGTCATTTTAATTACTGCTGTCTTGTGATGCACTTTGTAACTTGATTTTGAAAAGTGCTATAAAAACAAATATTTTAGCTATTATTATTAGACACCAGGGTGAACTTTAAAACTAAGGTTTTGATGTTGGTATCCGGGTGCTTGACTGTTAAGCAAGGGAAGAGCATAGGTACCGTCATTTTATATACGCTTAAATAAATAGTTTGAAAACCACTGGGAATGTGTTGCTGTATCACTTCACAACACATAATGAGAGCTGTTCAGTAGTATCTCAACGTGACCCTAAATGTAAACCCTGGGGGCAAAACAGGGTTGATATTCCTCTTAGTCTGTCCTTATTGCTTATTCTCCACTTATAAATCAGTGTACAGGAGATACAGTAAACTACAGAATTACTATTCCTCAGTCAACAATAAAACAATTTCCTGTCAGTCTTACTGCCATTAGGGAGATTTCAGTAAAGTACCTTTGAACAGTAAACCAGCTCTGTTTATCAGAAGAAGTGTATTTACAGTTGAGAGGTGAAATTGATTGGTACAGTAGGGTACATGCCACGCTGTGTTCTGGGCTTCTGTCCAGATTTTGATCTTTAGATGTCCCGTTGAGACAGTAAGAGTGAAAAGATCCCGCAGTGACACTTCGACCTAAAATCAAACAGGTCGTTTAATTTGTCTGCTCTCACCAGTCAGCATGCATTGCTTAAACTGGCCATGCACACACACACAAATCCACACACAATCAACTCTATTGCACACACAAGCACAACCCATTTCATTACAGTAAGTCTGGACCCTCTTCCACTCTTTGGCACATTAAAAGTGTTTGTGTGAGTCTTTCTAATAGAAGAGAAGCAATTTGTGAGCTGTGCACTCCACATAGCTTACAGGCTCTAAATAAGAAGTCAGAGTCGGCCTTAAGTGTGCCATGCTTTATGAAAGCTGACAGCTACTTGTGGAGACCTGCCTGTGTGAATATATCAGTGTTTTCACCATGCAGCCAGACAACATTTGTCATCCCCCACCCATTCAGACAAAGAGTCTTATTCTGATAGAATAATGATAGCAGCCTCTCAGGGAAACATTTATTACATTTATGGTAAAAGAGGAAGTAAAAGAACAAACACAGAAGAAAACTAACAGTAAATCAGTTAAGTAGTTTGGATTACTTGTGACCATCATCAGACTCTAAGATATTACACTAAAATGATTTTGGTATATTACATTAAAGATTGAGTTATTATCCAATCTTGACATGTTTAGGGGATATCATTTTACAAGCAACAAAAATAATACCAGCGGAAGCAGTTTTCTCAGTTTCCCTCAGCAATCAGATATGGATGATTACAGACAGTTACACTGTCCCATTTAACACCTCTTAGCATCAGCATCTGGAGGAATTTTCATAGACTGCATAAGATACGGATCCATTCTTAGTGGTTTTCAACCATTTCTTTCCAGAGAAGCAATATGACGCTTAAAAATGGTGGCCACTTTATTGGCAATGCTAACCCCAAGTAACTTCTGAGTTGAAGTGGCATATGTAATACCGTTTTTGCTGTTTTAGCTCACCATCTACAAGGCATATGTTAACCCATCCCAACTTCTGGGTTCACTTTTAAGTAAAATCACCAGAACGACTGAAAGAAGCAGTCATCCATGGTCTTTCCTATAACGCGACACCTGCAAGCACCCTCTGGTTTGTCAGTATTAGGGAGAGAGCAGCACATGACTCTTACATTTTGGGCAACAATGTCCATGATGTCAAAGCAAACACATGAAAAATTAGTGACTGTAGGCCTCACAGAAGCTGTGGTAGGGCTCAGTCATGAAACTAAATTAGGATAAAACTGGACAGAAAAATCCCAGAACAAAGCATCTTCAGTATCAAGGGCAGTTAAAATATTAATTTTGTGAAAACAGAAGTAAGTAAGTAACCGTAGGCAGACGTTATGCATGTGTGTTGCTAGTAGTTTCACATGTCACCTGTGAGTGCTCACTCAGACACAAGACACCTCCAATCCTCTCTTCTGATTGAAACATGAGCAAGTGACAGAAATACAATAAAACAGATTTATGTTGCATTAATATGTTGTTCAAACACGTCTTACCCTAACTCTTCTCCATAATTCTGTTACCAAAGTTCTCCATATTTTCATTCTTACATATTTTCCTGCCAGGATATTTGACGTCAATGCTTTTTCTCAGTCCTTTATTCCATCCTTTACTCTTACACGTGTTTGCTCTTTTGGTTGCTTTGTTCGTTTTACTACTCGCAAAAATGTCTGGTTTCCAATTGTTCACCTTACTACCACCTGTTATCTTCTTATCAGCCAAAGACAAGCCCTGCACTCCAAAAATGCCGTTAAGATCAACCATTCACATAATGTCAGCAGTAGTTCACAATATTGAAGCTTTTCATTGAGCTTTACAAAAGATTTGTTAGCCATACATGCATTTGAAGTTGTTCTATTTACTGCATGTGCTTTCTGTTGGCTTTACTGTCAATGTTTTTGTTTGTGCAATGTTTTTCTATATCCATTTACAACATATCTCTGGGGCCACTTGTGATGGATGCATGTTAGAGAGAGCCTCAGAAAGAAAGTGCTTGATGTGTGTTTGTCAAAGAGAGAGACAGAGAGAGGGGGAAAGTCTGTGCAGTGTTACTGAAGCATAGCAGATCAATATTGAATGAAGAAAAGCTTGTTGCCCTAATGTCTCTCCCATCCAGCTTTTTACTCATTACCCTGAGGCTGCTCTGCATTCTCCTTGCATATTTCTCTTGTCCCTCCTAGTTTTCTTCTCCTCTCTGACCTTATTTCTCCTTAGACTTCTCAGACAATTTTTGCCTTCATTCTGCCCTCACCCTCCTCCCCCCACCCCAGCCCGCCCCAGTCCCCTTCCTCATCCATTTTTTCCAGCTCCTCTTTTATCTCTCTGCCTCTGCCTCCCTGTCGCTGTTACGCTCATAATGTAGCATAAAATTAGCTCAATTAAATCACAGATAATGTGGAGCAGAAAATTAAACTTGTGCTGCGAGAACAATACAAATTGGCAGACTCTGTCAGACACAGAAACACATATCACTCACAACAGTTCAGTGGAGAAGTTGATGTGTTCATATGTGTGTGTGCCTCATCTGATGGCCTCTCAATAACTTCACCCCAGCTATAAAGAGTTTGTTTCTTTTGTCAGTAAATGTGCCTTTAAAAAATATTTTCAAGACGCTCTACCCCATAGCAACAAGTTCAGACTCTACCACCTCACTTGCAGATTATTTAAAAATCACCTTTACCTTAAAGCAATACACCGACTTTTTTTTTTTGTGTCTTGCCTTAGTCCCTAGTCCATGACAAGCAGAAAGATACTATTCTTTTGACTGTGCATCCAGTAACAAGAAAGAGATAGCCAAAGCTAGCCCACCACTTGTTAGCTTAGCTTAAACACTGGAAGTCAACAGGTATAGCTAGCCTGCTTTTGCCTACATCAGATAAACACTTCCGCAACTCTAAACGGTCCTGTGTGCTTGTTGTGACTCATTTTTTACTGTGGTATGTTACCTTATCTTCTACTATCATTTTTAGAGCCCGACCGATATGGATTTTTTGAGGCTGATGCCAATGCCGATATTTGGCAGGAAAAAAAATACCGATTACCGATTAATCGGCCGATTAATTTTAAAAATAGATATAAAGTCAATTTTTAAAAAATGTGGTCCCAAAACACTTAGAACAATGAATTTATGAATTACAGGCAGAACATTTTACTGTTTTACAATACTTTGTCACTAAGTATTTGTTTAACTTTACAACAGAGTAATTTTCAGGTACAAAAACATGCAGAAAATCATCAAACCGCTGGGAAATTAATTATATAACCTTAAAATAGAGTCACTCTTTATCTTGTACTTCTTGTTGATGAAAATAAGAGGTAGGTTATAGTGCAGGTAGAACAACTTTTAAAAAGTTATAAACAGGTCATTGAGAGGAAAGCAACAATATTTTTTTCATAAGCCTCTTTTATTTTTCTACGCTACAACTTTCAAGAGCAAAGAACCTTCAAGTACAAAATAAAATAGTGTGTAGAACTGCAGTCAGTTCCTGAAAAATAAAATAAATAACTTTATTTAAAATGTAAATATATAGATGAATTACGAACTCTGTCTTGTCACATCTGCCTTTCAGTCCCAGAGTGCATCAGAAGTAGGTTTTAGTGCAGGTGGAACCACTTTTTTATGATACACATGAAATATCTGTGAGGAAATCCAACTATTTGGGGGGACACTGCACATATGGCACAAACTTCTTTAAACAGGACTGATTAAAGTTCCTAGCTATGATGAAGGCTCCCCTTGGATGAGCTGATCATGTCGTAGAGCTCCGGGGGGCTAAGCTAACGTTGGCTAGCTAGCTAACTAGCTCAACTGCAGCGTCGGGGCAAGCAGGTAAAGCCAGGTTTCCGTAATAATCATCATAGAACAGTCAGGAATAAACCGATCCCCCCTGCCATCAGAAGGTCCAATTTGTCAGTTTTGTGAACGACAGATGGTCAGGAAAATGTTCGGCAGTGCCAGTCTGTGAGGCTGCTTCCGTAGCCGAGCTAGCAGAGAGCCCAGTGGCCTTGCTATGTCCAGCGATATATTGTGCGACCACTGAAAGTCGCTCGCAATGTCAGACTTGCAGGCAAAAACATCATTCAGCAACTCCGTGTGAGTGTAGGCAAGTTTTGCCCCATACACGCCATCATCCATACATACGGCATCAGTAGAGACCTCAGAGCTGCTGCAACAACGCGCGCCGCCGTCTTTCGCAACGCATCATTCTGCACAGATTGGACACCGAACAGCGTTTTACTGTTTTATGAGAAATTAAGAATATATCGGCGTTACATCGGCAAAACTCTGGCTGATGTTGAATACTTTTTGAAAAGGGCTATAATCGGCCGATTTAATTGGCCGCCCGATAAATGGGTCGGGCCCTAATCATCTTATTGTCTTCTTCTACTTGTCTAATGGCTTTGTTTTGTTAACCTACTTATGCGGTGGTTTGCACTAGAGATATGAAGTTGCGAATGAGCTGAGTCTTTTGAACAGCTCTTTTAAGTGAACAATGAGAGACACACAGGACCATTAAGAGTTGCTGAAGAGTTTATCTGATGACTGTAGGCAGAGACAGGCTAGCTATACCGGTTAACTTCCAGTGTTTGAGCTAAGCTAACTAGCTAACAAGCTAAATTTGGCAATCTCTTTCTTGTTACTGGACGCACAGCTGAAAGAATGGTGTCTATCTGTTTATCATGGACTTGGGAGTGGGGCAAGACACTAAAACAAAATGCTGGTATATCCCTTTAAGTGTTTTGAAAGCAGCCACTGCACTATTCAAAGAGTGCTAGGCTACACAGCACCTTAAGATGGAGATATACTCATTGTCCCTGCATCATCTTTGCGTGGTGCAATCCTTTGTTCAATATCAACATGTATTTGTATTTCACATGCTGATAATACATAAAGGCATATATTACGCCAGGGGGATAAAATTATTTTATTGTTAAAATTTATTTTTGGAAATCTGAGATATTGAATAAGTAAAATCTCGATCCTAATCCAGTGGGTGAGCAATTAAAAACCATTGCAGAAATAATTAATATTCTTGGGATAATTTTGTGAGCTTCACAAAGAGACATCTGCATGAACCTCAGTGTTTCTTAAGAAGATAAAAACTCTCAGACTGAGTATTTATGCTAAAAACTCCACCTTCCTCATGGCACACAGTGAACTTCTTAAGACAAATTTACAACCTAAGTTTAACCACAAAGGTAATTAATTCACTTAAGTTTAATGTTATTGTTGAATTCATAAGAACGGCTTTCTTGAGTCTCTAAGATTTTTTTTCTAAAGCTTCAAAGAAATTTGAAAAAATTGCGACTCAGGTCAACGGGCCATATCATCCAGCCCTATCTGTACCCTTTTCAATTCAATAACATGTTAGTTTTCACAGTCTCCTCATAAGAATAAGAAATGCTTCAGATTTCTTTGGTCACTAGTGTTTAGTGTTAAAAGCTTATTTAATTTGTAATGCAGTCATTTATAGGCTGTCGCGGTAGAAAGAAAAGCTTTTCTCAGCTACAGAAACACAGTATCAGCCCGGGTAAGGACAATGAGAAATGTCCCTGCTGGGCTCCTGTCCAGCAGAGCACTCCCTGTTGGTTTGTCTCATTAAATGGAAAGTTTAATCTAACAGTTAGAGCAATCAGCTTCTGAACTGTCTTTTCAACAGCATCAAATAACGAGGAAAGGGGATAGAGACAGAACGAGAGGGAAATAAGTGCTGAAGTGTTTACTGTTGAGGAGCCCCCTCCCCTTTTCCATCTATCCTCTTGATTCCTTCTTTCACCTTTTCTACTATTGTCATTTCTCATTTCCTTCTTTACCTCTCTTCTTACTTCCTATTACAATCGACCTTTGCCTTCTGTTTCCATTTTAAGGTGTATTCACACGAAACCACTCTCCATGCAGAGTCAATGTACAGCCACGATCAGCCACAACCAGGCGCCACCAGATCTCACACGATGCGATGGACGCGATCTGGGCAACTTTGTCGCGTCTTGATCTTTGGACACGATCTTGGTTGCCAATTCGAATTCGGTGTGATGCACCTTTACTCCCTTCTATTCTGTTACTCTCATGATGTTTGAAGGAACCTGCGAGCTTGAAAAGTTTTAACTTTTATTTTGGAAAGTGGCAGATACCTTTAAAGGCTTGAAGGCAGCACAGGAATCAACAGAATGTTTTCTTTGTGTTGTTGAATGCTAAAATACAAGGGGCACTAATAGTAGCTCAGACCTGAAATTTGGCCAGTCTGCTCCCATTTGTCATCACTGTTTCAAGTGATCTCATTTAGACCTCGAAAGTTAACAACCTGACATTGTCAGAGATACTGGCATTTTTTTCTGCCATTGTCAGAAACAACCATGAAAAGATCATAATGAAGTCACAATAATTAGCCTTTAGCCTTTAAATTAATATACTTGTAGTAGACTTTTACCAAAGTGCAAAATTTCCAAATTTTTTCAGTGTGTATTGCATATGTTAACACAAACAGGAAATATTAATGAAAATTCACCAAGAGCAAATGTGCAGGGGAAAAGATGTTTATAGCATGCAGCTAGTTTGTAACTGGTTAATCTTCTTTACAAAATGAGGTGACTGCACACTTGTTTCTGCTTACCAAAGTGTTCAATTACAACCTTTAATTTAAATTGTGAAAGTCAAATTACTGCTGTATGGATATAATTATTTTGGGAAGTGAAAGGTAACTGTCTTTTCTCTTGTTGACCTTTGGCTGCTGCTGATTGGATGCTACTTTAAAGAAAACAAGAGAGGGAGAAAATAGGCGCATCCAAAAATGACAGGGGTTGTCACTTTCTGTTAGGTTCAAAATAGAGGTCTAATAACATCACTGCTCGACTTTTTTGTTCAAGAAAATGTGATTAAAAAATTACAAATTACGGACTTTTCATTTTAGATCCACAAATACAACATTTCAGAAATAAAACACAGCACTTTAAGCCTCAATTTAAAACTTTTGGGTCAGGACATATCGGACCTGAAACCATTTTTTAATAGACAAAAGTGTGATCTTTCGAACACAGTTGTCACCATAATGATCTGTTACACAGTTCCAGATACATAACTAAACAATGTTAAGTGTTACCGCTTTGGGGCGCTGGTGATCCCACAGAGCTGGATGGGTTAAAAACAATTTGCCTGTTCTTTGAATCAAGGCAAAAAAGAGCAAGAGAAAAAGTTAACATTAAATTACTAGTTTGTCAGGTGAGGTTGTGTGTACTGCTGTCATGCCTCCTAAAATCTAGTACTCAGTCATTATGACAGGTGAAGCAAGAGGTTAAATCATACAGTACCTTGTTTCTGTCACATCTTATATGCCTTAAATCCATCACGTAATATTTGACAAATTACCATCAGTGTTCCTGCTCAGTCTTTGTCTATATCAGTTCTTTGTCCTTTTTGCCACAAGGACATCTTATATTTCCATGTCTTGTGTTCTGTACTCCCTCTGTTTGTTTGCCATTTTCCTTTGTGATACCAACGTGACTGTTTCTAAACCTGAAACTAAAAAGAAGAATCCATTCCTTTTTTTGATTTACAATTAACTTAAATGCAAATCATGGACTTGCTTCTCGTTTCACTCCCCTGTGCATGCACAGATAAGAGCGTCACAACACAATGCACACTGTCACCTTGTGTTCCTTCCCCTCACATAAAATATGTACGTACACAGTTTCCTCTTGTCTCCCATTTTCCCCTCAATTCTCCTGCTCTAATTTAGTGGATGGCTTTTGGTGTGCCAGTGGCTGCTCCCCGCTGTGACAGCACCTGTACACAGCCTCTCTGCTGGGCTGTGTGACTGACAGCGCTGGGCAGGGAGTCAGCCATTTTTATACTGGGGAGGCATCCAAGAGTGTGTGTGTGTGTATGGCAGCAGCATGTGCTTATTGTGTATGCAATTTAAAGTGCATCTGTCCTTGAGAATGAGAAGCAAGGCCTTAAAGGCACTGCACATCCTCTCATATGAGTATTTTGTTGCTGTTAAGTGGATCATAGGAATTTGTTGAGCATTAAGGTTTAGTTAAATATGTGCAGGGTCTGTCCTGCATCAGAAATTTGATGGCAGCCACAACTGCCTAATTGTGTATCATCAGAGTTGGGCAGCATTTGATGTATTTGTAGTTTCCCATCACTACTATTACTACTACTACATTTTACAAATAGGATCTTAGATGCATTACCTAATTTACAGATAAAACCTTTGATGCATTGCTCATAGTCATTTTATTAGTAGGTCCTTAAACACATTAATGAACAGTTATTTTACTGAGGGGAAATTAAATGCATCAAGTATTAGACATTTTACTGACTATACCTTAAACGCAACACTGTAAGGCCGTGAGATTTTAAAGAGTTATTTGCAGGTTAAATTTATATTAACAGTAATACAAAAACTTGTCTGTCAGTGTTTGTTCTATTAGGTAAAAATGATTTCAAAGTTTTTCAAAAGAAAAAGGTTTGAGTATTGATCAAAAGGTGCCTATTTTCAGTTAGGCTGTTCCCTTTTAACTACACCGTGTCATAATACATCTCTAAAGGGGTTTATGCTGCTTGACTGTAAATACAATCAATATACAGTTGTAGGTTTTTAAGAGTCTGAGCATTAATTTCTTGTTATATTGACACCACCTGAACATTCCTGTCTGCTGACTGTTTCTCTCCGACATACAAACACACACATAGCACCTTGTCATGATCATGATGTATCCCCATAACCTGTTACTTCGCGGCCTCCTCAGGAGAGTGAGAAAGCACCTGTCTACTTGTCCTGGAACTACCGCGGTTTCGAGAACTGCCTGGCGCGACAGAGCTGGATGTTCTGTCATAATTAAATAGGCAAAAATGTTTGAGCACATGAAGCAGGAGGAGAGAGAAATTGAAGGGTACCCTTAAGTTTTCTTTCCTTAAGAAGATGACAGTGATCAGTCACACCAAAATGTATTTTTAATGATTAAAACTTACATGACAAATGATCAAATCAGATTTTCTATTGCTCTTTAAAAATTACTTCTTGGCATGGAAATTTCTGAGACTTCATGGTCAGTGATGATGGGGAGAATATATACATCTGTTATACACCTGTTATGTAGTTCAGAATTTTTCATCGACTGCACCGGGCCAAAGCTAAACTGCCGCAATTAGTATCAAACATAAAGCCCATAATGTGACCACTGTAAACAATCCCAAGCCACTTTGATTCACATGTTTTGGGAATGTCCCAGGTTATCTACTTACTGGTTATTGATATTTGAGATGCTTTCCAAAACCACAGGCAGAGAATTAGAGCTTTCTGCATTCCCAGCCTTATTCGGTGTGGTGATACAGAATCCAGTTGTGAGTAAATACGCTCAATATCTCCTGTCCTTCGCTACACTTGTAGCCAGACGACGAATCTTGATTAGATAGAAAGACTGTAACCCTCCAACGTTCAGACAGTGGATCAGAGACATTTTTTTTTAAATTAAATTAGAGAAGATTAGGTACACTTTCAGGGGGTCAGCTGACAAATTCTTAATAATATGGCAGCCTGTTCTGAGTAATGTTGAGGTTTTAAGCTCTGATAACTTTGTTGATGAATAAGCTTTTATAACCATGTATGTAATAAGAAGCTCTGAAAAAAACAACTGGAAAGATCCCTGAAATGTCCCTCCAGTCCATACATCACTGCTCCTTTCTCTTGTGTAATTAAATGCTGTTTCTGCTCTGGAATGTGCTGCTTAAGGCCCCAAAGCACTTGTTACTACACATATCTTACTTTATCTATGTCCTTTTGTGTTTTTTTCCCCCCTTATTTTTTTAAGGTAACTCGTCCTTGTATCTTTTAACATAAAGTTGTTTTCTTTGTGGATGCTACCAGGGTTTGGGGGGGGGGGGGGGGGGGGGTTCTCATGTTTTCACTTAACACTGTTGTGATACTATTGTAAATCGTTGGAAATGTATTGATAAAAATTAAATAAACTTTGTTAAAAAAAATAATTACTAACATTGATTTTATATGCCTGTTTTGCATCTCTTTTATTTTTTAGAATGGTCAGCTGCAGCAACGTTTGGATAACGTCCAGAGAGACTTTATCATCTTCAACAGGGAAAAGTAAGAATCTCCAACCAACACTTTCACTTTATCACCTTTAAAGGACAATCACTACCACTTTTGCTGAGATATTAGTCAAAGGTTTTATAATCAAAAGAAGAAAATATTCATCACAATATGTTTTGCAGACATAGAGAATAATTGATTCTATTTGTATGAAGATGTATTTTTTTGCTGGCTCTAAACAAATGTATGATTGAGATGAATAAACAGCGTTGGGGTATTTGTAATGTAAGATATGGCTCACAATTTAATTCAGGTTTAAGAAAATACAGTGATTTGAAAATAGTGTTCCAAATTGACTATAATTACTCTTTTTTAAGAATAAGTCACTTGTGAATGTAAAAATGAATTTACTGAAGGCTAGAGAAGCACATGAGAAAATAAGTGTGATGTTTACACATTCAATGAAGACCCATGAGAAATTATGGTGCATTCCATTCACCTCAGAACTGAGATGAGCTAGAAATGAAGTTACTCTCGAGCTGACTGATTAAGTTTTGAGATGTAAACTCTGGTGAACTTAGTATTTAGACTGAAAGGAACATTTTGGATGACATGTTGGACTTGCAACTTGGATTTTGCAACCTCACAGATGAAATCGAACACACCGAGACACGCAGAGCTTAAAATAAAGAACAGTTTTAGGCTCCTGCGATACCAACACACCTGGGTACTATAAAGTTTAGCTTTAAAAACACTGATATGCCAAATAATAAAGTACATTAACAAAGTATTAAAATAACAACTTCTTCATTTTATTTGTCTTTAAGTCCTTTCTGGACTTCAACTCTAAATCCACTCTTATTTTTATAATTTCTTACCTGTCACAGCTTTCTGATAGTGACAAACACACACAAACACACACAAACTAGGTAGAAGGAGGAAAAGTGAGGAGAGGAAAAAAGGAGCAAGATGTTTCATCATATTTTCAACTTTACCAATAAACTTGTTACTTGAATGTCATTTGTCATCTTTACAGTTTAAAATTATGTTTAGTCAACATGATCGTCCGTGCTCTTCACTTGAAATAAACAAAGCTCACTGTTGTGCTGCCTGACACCAGCAGGCAAACAGTTTCAGTCACACATCAGTGCCATTTATTGGACCGTATATTTGGTCCCATCATGAACAACCACAAAGATGAGGTTGTGCTGATAGTGGGAATGCACTTGACCATGCACAATATGAGAAAACATGCAATGTTCAATGATTATTATACATTATTTATATATGCAAATATTTGACAAGGTCAAGTGTCCATCAGCTTTAACGTAGTATCCCAGCCTATGCTATTCTCTCTGTTTTATAAGCTGCAACATGAATTTTGATTCTAAAGTAAATCCAAGAAACATTTTCTCCACTAAACAGGTACAAGAAAAAAAATGAAGTAGCTTTTAACCAGTTCTCTGAACATGGATGGTGATTACAAACTTTTATTATTATTTAGTCAGAAAAATGAGAAAATGTGTGGTTATGGCTTCCATCAAACAACACAGAAATGGTAAGTTGGCATGCTTCAGATCACGTGATTCATATCAGGTCCTGCAGTATGACTATTATGCACGTAAACATTTTAATCTTGGTGGTGAAACAATACAGATATGAGCCCTTAATATAATACTTATGAGGCAGTTTTGCCAATTTATTTTATTGTATTATTTGCTTCTAGTTTATAATGTCAATGTGCTTATTGCTGATGTATGTTAATATTATTTTTCAAAGCAAAGGACTGTTGGAGGTCATTGAAGCACAGCCTGTAGCAGACATGATACCGGATGACGAAAAATATCTAACTGAAAATAAAGCATCAGTTTCCATGAGACAGTTATATCACCTATGTTATTTAGTTTTTAAGCACCTCTAATTAACACTGTCCAAATATCATCATACACAGACTGTAAATGAACAGAAATCTGTTTAAGTGACAGAAAACTGTAATGCCTGTTAAAGCTGTTTCGACAGAATATCACAAAAAAATGTTGCTTTTTCTTTTAGGCATTATGGAGAAAATCAAACTCCTCTGAAATATATCAAAGTTTGAGCCTGTCATACACAGGAGTCTAAAAGCAGAATGTACTTGTATCAATGAAGGAAGTAAAAATATCATCAGAAGAAGCCCCTCATGTTGACTGTAACACACTGAGTTTGTAAAAAAGCTGTCTTGATGTGTTTAAGATTCTGCCATCTGTTTTGATACCAACACAAACTTTTTTTGCCCAACAGGTCAAAGAAAGCAACAGTGGACTCAGATTCCTCTGACCTATCCATCAGTGAGAAGAACAAGGCAATAGAGGACGGACAGAACAACAATGTCCAACCTGCTGCCTTCTTATCAGGATAACCCTCCTGACTTGAGATCCCCTCGTACTCCTGCATCACTCGCACCTTTTCCACAGCTTGTAGAGCCGTCATAGGCACCCAGATGCTTATTGTTTTATCAGCACAGGCAGTCAGTGTCAGCCTTCTGTGTTTCTGCTCCACTTTAAACTCCAACCAGACACAAATGCAGAGTGTGCTTGTGCTTCACTGCTCTCAAAAAACACATTATCATGAACTTAAGAAATGAAGGACAAACATGGACTCCTTGAGCAACAGCACCATTCAGAGCTGAGCTTTTCACTTCTGTCATGAATAAACTCATATCATTGCCCTTGTATATCACTCTGGTGCTCTTAAGTCTGCTCAACCTCAATGCAAGGCAACACGCAGACCTGGAGAAGAAGACACCACCTGGCAGATAAAGAAACAATGCTACGCGCACTCAGCTTCACAGGAAATCAAGTCTACTGTGGCGAAGATGGATATTCAGCTGGACTCTCGGACTTAAATCTCAGTTTAGCTTGGCCTTCCTGGACCATTTTTTCAGTACAACAATGGTTCTCCGACGCCACAAGAAAAGAATTGAAATGAACTGGAGCGGATGGCTTTTCTCATGTCGTATACATGACTTTAGATTGAAGCATGACACTAAGAGTACAAACATTCATACGAGGAGGTAAAAAGGTACATTGAGGCCTTTGTTTTTAAGACAGCAACCAAAAACTCCTCTAAGATATAAAATAAAGGGTTGAGCATGAATGTCTCTTTATAAAAGCAGTAGATACAGAGCTCATTCTGCATAGCTTTCCTAGTCAAGCTAACAGACAGTAGGATTGCAATAACTGGTACACTGGCTGGACTGGCTGCAGATTAGTGAGAAACTTCAGTGCTAAAAAGGCAATTTGAAAACACTACTGATGCATATTCAGACCTTTTTTTTCTTTGTGAACTACGATGTTTTAAGTGGGGACTTAGGCTTAGCTACAGGGATACAATCCAGACACATTGGCCGCTCCCGGCTAGCAAGTTTTTCATGCTTTTTAAAAACGCTGGAAGATAATAAAAGTCTCTTTGGATAACTTACCCTCTGGGAAAAAATGAGTGCAACATGAAAAGGTTGTGCTCCCCACTACCCTGTGGATGTAATTCTTGCTCGTCTTTAGTTAACTTTGTTTTACCTCCAGTTAATGGTGTGATGTCGCTTGTGATGTTGGTTATAAAAAGGTCCCTTTTGAGTCTTATGTCTCAGTGACATTGCAGCATTAGCTAGAAGTAAACGAACTGTTACATAAGGCTAGCAAGCATCCCAGGAGTCTAACACAGATAAACAGGCATTAAAGCAAAGCAAACGAGTTGTTTTAGTCAGGCGTCACTTGTGGTGATGATAATTCCTGTTACTTTGAGAGATCCTGGTCATTCGGATCAGCTCACAAATACAAGCTCATCTTCAGGCTTTTAGATGGACCTTCATTTTGACTATGTTAGTTTTTATGTCCATTAACTAACAAAAGAAGGGCTAAAAAAAGGAAAGCATTTCTTAAACAGAAGCCAGCTCCTGTTGTGTACCTAAAAGAGTTGGCCCTTGAGAGCAACTTGCTTGCCAACATGACTTGCTCGTCACTTTTTGTTTTGTATTAGGTTTTCATTTCAATCTAACCAGAACCCCACATCCCACATACAGTTGTACAATCTGCTTGGTACGGGTCTGAGCCACACTATCCACTTGTTAGCTCCCATTCAGCAAGGAACCATGGTTCGCTAATAGCCAATACTGTTGCCAGAACACAGATTACATGGTAAATCGTAAATGAACTTTAGTTTGTATAGCTCTTTTCTGGTCTATCTGACTACTCGAGCCACTTTTATACCACAGGTCACACTTACCCATTCAGTCTCAGAGTCGCTCACTGTTGAGGTCTCTAAGAAATGACTAAATGTCCATCTAAATGCCACCTGAATTGGCTTTGAGTTGGATATGGGCCATGTGTCCCTGTTAGGTGGAATGTTTAATTTACTTTGTCACTGTTGCCTGTATCATGTGTTTTGTGATAAACAGAGGAAGATAAGCAGCTACAGAGTGCTGCTAGTCTCTTAGCTTAAGGCTGATCTCCCCAATTCATGCCACTCTACTACACAGAGGCTGAATAAATCGCAGATTGTCACTGAGGATGTAATGGTAATGCAAAGTGATACTGCGTGTACTTGAACGTGTTCAATTCTGTAAAACACATGTTAATGAGTTTAAACAAGGTATAAAATATTAATAATTAAATGCCAAAAGTCAGTTAGTCTGCTCCCGTTTGTCAGCATTAGCGTTTATTGCAAATGGATCTCCAGGATCAAACTCTTGATCCTGGAGAGTAAGTGTCCACACATGGCCCGACAGACTCTTTTTATCTTTCACAATTGTCAAGAACTAACCAAAAGCAACTTGCTAACCAGCACTGGCCAATCAATCTTCAGGCTGTTTTGCTTCCAGCTTGGCCCAGTCCGCTAAAATAACATTGTACCATTCACAAACATGGATAGGGTCAATTGACAATATAGCTAAGAAGGTGCCACTTTGTCCACAAGTGGGCAGCACAGTCAACACAAACCAAAAGTTCTTCACATGGGCTTAATGGCCCATTATGGACAAACCTTTGTCTTTATCTCCAAATGACAACCTAGGCTTTGTAATCAAGTTTTCACTATGAAAACACAAACAGTGAAGATGGTAGATGTTGTATGTTCTGCACTGAACTCTGCTTTGCAAATGCTTCTTCATCAACCGTAGCATTAATGCACAGACAGACAAAAAATCTAAAGCTGTGAGTGAATTCATATTCCTTTAGAGGTTGTTTTATAGACAAGGATTAAGCTGAGTCCTGGATAAGATTCATTTCCACTTATTGTATGTTTTTTGTCACATAGTTTTTATGTCATTCCCTTTATATACTGTATGTGCCACAACACAATTCTGTCAATTTTCCTTTTCTGGAAACTAGTCCTGTAGTTGAAAATATTCTGCGGCAACAGTCTTGTGCAGATTCACCAGTAATTTAACACAAGCTAGATAACACTGAAGGAAATCTTACAACTGATGTATCAAGTAACAAAGATGATGAATGGACACCAAACAGGGCAATAACCCTTATTTGTCGTCAAATGGACCACACTTGCCTCTCAATTTTCAGCCTTACAGCACACAGAAAACAACAGTCCCTGAAATTTCACCTGTAGGTAGTAAAGATCTTTCACAGCCTGTGAGTAAATGTGATTTATACTAATACACTGATCTTTAACATGACTCTTCACTTCAAGCAAATGATACCAGTGCTTATATTTATCAGCGTTTCACACTATTCAGTTCAGAACTGTTGGCACTTTTCTATTGAAGTTGGTACATGTTTTGACTTACCTTTGTGTTGTTGCTGTTGTTGTTGTCATAGATGTAATTTTACACTTCCAAAGATGGTTTCCTATAGAAGTTACAAGACATAGAGTTAGAGGAGTACTTGATGAAACATTGAAAATAAT
Organism: Cetoscarus ocellatus; assembly: GCA_037902135.1. Lineage (NCBI taxonomy): Eukaryota > Metazoa > Chordata > Actinopteri > Labriformes > Labridae > Cetoscarus > Cetoscarus ocellatus. The sequence goes on along the minus strand of JBAMNC010000154.1, from coordinate 2,298,352 downwards.
AAATTGGAGCAGATTCAAACTCCAGAAAAGTTGACAAACATATAATTATGGGAGAATAGTCATTGGTCCAGGTAATACCATTTATCCTCAACGTCTCAATTAGAAAATGATTTAGTCAGAGGGCAGAACTGTTCCACACCTATGAATTTCATTCCTATTATGGTTTTGTTGTCCTTAAGTTTTCACTGTGTGTTACTTGTGTTCAAATGTGACAGAGTTGCAAACTATTAAGGTGTGCCTTAAATAATGACTTTCTTTTTCTGAACCAATCTGGCTTTGGTGTGAGCTTTATTTCACTTCATGTCTTGTATTTTTTGTTATTACTTATTAAATCTAAAATGAATACAAAGTAAGAAAAGGAAGGAGTGGAGTCTACGGCCTGAGCTTGTGCTCTGTTTGTTCCTACAATCCTAAATATAGTGCTGCCACCTAGTGTTTGCTGTTAGGAAGTACACTAGCCATGAAACTGGGCAGACAATATTTTTTTTCCACAATTTAACATTGCCTTTTTATGTAAAATACAGATGAACCTCAGCTGTCAAAAAATGCAAAATAACAATTTTCATGGGGTATAGTTGAAATGCATGTCCCCTGTAAAATGCAATCTCAATTAAGTGGTAACAAAGACCATATTTCAGGAAATTAAAATATGTAACTGTTCTTAAACACTTTGATCGTTCTAAAATCGTATTTATACTTGATTAAGATAAAAAAAATTTAGTTCTTGCCTTTAAAAAGAAGCAGAACTGTCTGAGGTTTCTTTTTAAAAGGTAAAATAAGGCATTGGTGAGAAATTACTGAACTAACCAGCAATACTCATTTTAAAAAGGACAAGGAAAAACAATAACGTCGCTGTCAGGCACAAACCTCTTATGTCCCTTCTTTCATTTTTTTTTCCATAAACATCAGTATTGGTCACCTTCCATGTGGCAAGTGGGTTTCATACGGGTTTTCTACCAAAATCAAGACAATACGATATTCGTTAATTCATTCATTAATTCAGTAGTTAAACATTTATTTAATGTCCTGAAAAGTAGCAATTTTGGATATAGGATGATTGTGTCTGACAGTGACAATATGTGGCTCCAGTTAGGTACTTATATTTACAAGTCAACAATAATGTTTCTATCAAGGTCAATTTCAAGACATCTATCTCATGCTGAAGTAAGTGTGGAAAGTTTTGGAATTTTTAATCAGCCTACAGATGTCTTTTTTCCACATATGTTTTTTTTTTTTTTTTTTTTAAAAACAGTCTTTTAACCAATACTTTAGTTTTGAGAAGCTCTTCAGTCCCCTCTTTTTTTCAACATAACATCCATAGTCAGTATAATGAGTAGCAGATTAAACAAACCACAGTTTTTATACTCATTTTGACTGGCTTCCATTTTATGGACTTGGACCAATCTGCAGAATGTTGGCAGAGTTTTCTCTGTCCTCTCTCTCTATTTCCATCTCTCTCTTGGCACAGCTAGATTATGCATCCTCAGCATGAGTCATGCTCCATATGCATTCCTTATTATCTCTGTCTCTTACCCAGACACCTCCACAGTTTACTGATCTGTCTCTACCACTTCCCGAGGTCATCTAAAAGTCCCAGTCTCTCCTTCTCTTCAACACAGTGGGCTCAGCTGAGGCAGCACTTTACAACATAAATGGTTGGTCTGAGGGGGGGTTCACTTGATAAATGCTTTAGCAATCTGCCTGGAGACACAGCAGGAAACAGCAGCAGACACCAGGACAGCCAAGCACAGGGTGATCTTGCTCATTGAAAATAAAGCTGACAATAACCATTCAAGCAGAGTAGCCTCAGCATAAATCGTTTTCTAATGTATTGTGTTGTATTTACTGCTTACATTTATTGTTTCAGATTCAGACAACTTCAATTATCCTAAAGAGTGATTTAAGTTTTGCAGTCTACCAAGACTAAAGATGCATTTAAAAGCAAACAGCAGACAAGGCTGTTTGTCAGAGAGGATAAAATAAACAGTACGTGACAGAGTTGCTCACTGGCACCTCGGTACAAGAGTGTGGTCCCCTTAAGCAATAAAACACACAAGGACTAGGGTGTCTTTCAAAGATGAAAACACATTCAAGAGCAATAATGAATTGAAAGCTTTTGATATTAATTGACAAAAATACAAGATGCATTGTAAATGAAATCATGACTAGAAAATATCAAGTTAGATTGTGATCACTATCAAAACAACTTCACTTTGCAAGAAATAAAATAAGCTTAGATATTAAAAATAGTTTAGAAAGAACTGTGTTTTCAGCTGCTCCTTTGACCATGAAACCAAAGCACGAGATGAGCCATTCCAGCCTGTCTCTGTAAGCTTTGACACTTGCGCTGGCATGAGGAGGAGGCAGAAATTTGTGGTCAGTGAACAGCAGCATAAGAAAAAAACAGGATTCAAGCAAAGCTACAGTGTGTTCTTTACCAGTAACTCCTGTTATTGTTGATCTATTGTTGCAGGTAGGTTGAGTAAATTCACCAGCCTCTAAACAAAAATTCCGGCCTTTGGCTGGTGGCAATTTCCAAATCTGACTGACATGTTTACATTTGGAGGATGTATATGGATAATGATATACAAAATCACTAAATAAACCAATGACCTTCTCACTTCAATTCACAACTGTCAAGGCTAAAATGGCTGATGGCAGAGGGAATAAAACACTTAGGATAAAATCTTATTTTCCTGATGGGCATTTTAAAGCAGAGGCCAGAGAGCATAAAGATGAACCCAGATGACAGGACATAGTCAAGTTATCCGAGTCTTTTTGGACCAAAAGCCTCTGTCACAGGTTTGTAAGTTTGCATCTTCCAAACACAAAACAACAACACAAACACTGCTCTGGTCTAGACTGATGTTGCTGACTCATCTCTGTAAAAATTTAGCCTGCATTTAATGATCAATATATCTGCAGTCTGACTGATTGGTACAGTTTCATGAGACATTAAGTCACCACTTAACAATCCGCATGGGGAAGGTACAGTAGTTTTACTGATGATGCTTGCAGTGATCAAGGAGAAGTAATTGTTACATCCCGACAGTGACTGGATCCTCATTGACTGACTGACATACAGTACATGGTTTTATTTTATCTATACGTCAGTCTTAATATAAAAAAAGGCTATCAGAGATTAAAGTGAGAAATACAGCATTAATGTAAGAAAGATTACCTGCCCTTTGCTGCAGTAAGAAACTTGCAGATGAGTTTATTCTAACTTCTATCTTGCTTTAGTTCTCATCATTACACTCTGCAAAATTACCAATGAAGAAAACTGAAAGACTAAAATTAATAATCAAACATACCGTACTTTAACTGCATGCTTTAACAACACAAGTTTTGTAATTACAGTGGATAGCTTTTCATTTTCTGTGGATATATGATTTGTAGTTCAAATGATTATTGATAACCTTTTTAATCCACTTAAAATTTCACATTTTAGCAGTCTTTTTAATTTTTCATGGTGCGGTCTTGATTGAAAACAATTAAAAGCCGGCTGGGTATTGATGCCTGTCTAAAAAAATCTGACTGAAATGTAGGAAACCCAAGTTATTAAAGGAAGTTATGCAGGGAGCAAAAGAAAAAATAGGATTTAATACCTCACATAGACAGAGAAAATAGCAAGATTAACTTGAAGTAAAGGGCTGTACAATAAGAAAATTTTATCAATTGAATACAGGTATTTTGGGACAATTTTTGCTCAAATTCTCCCCATAAATTATTCCACAAATACAAACATATGATGCATTTTTGAGTCTTGAGGTGTCTTCATACATTTTGTGAGGACAAAAAAGGGTCTGATATTTACAAAAAGTGTGGTTTAACATTTTGTCCCAGCTGACACAAAATAGCCTTTCAGTGATGTGTTTGGTAATTTGAGACACAGCTTATTTATTAGTGTAAATCTTTCCCTTAACAGTTAAAAGATACTTTATAAAATACTACATGAATCATACCTATTTTGATTTTAAGATTACTTAAAGCATCTCTTCAGAAGGATATATTTCATTTCAAACATGGAATCAGGTGGATCCAGTTGCACTGCAAGGTTACAATATACCTGTATTGTATTGTATTGTACTAATAAAAAAGTTCAATCATGTTTTATCTAAATATTCCTTTGTGTCACCAAAATATAAAAAGGCTTCAAATGAAGTTTACTGTACCTCAGTGTGCGAAACACCCGGCCACAATCGGGGGGTCTACCCTAACTAGTGCTCCAGTATCAGTTTGAAGTCTTACATGTAGTATACAGGACCATAAGTAATGCATACACGCACATTAAACACATAACACCCAGTCTAGCATCATTATCAACAAACCTGCACACAGCTGCAGGACCACAGAACAACTCTGCTCTGTGACCAAATAGGACGTGCGCTCACACATACACACACGTATTCACATATGACCCCAGCCAACCGATGTATGGCGAAATGTATATTAATATGAAGCATAGCAGGTCTATCACAGCCAGTCAATTAAGTCCAGTTTTAATAGATTTTTTTTCTTACCTTAAGCAGGAATGGACCACAGAGGCCTAGGCTCGGCTTCTTTTTGCTGCCATCCTGTTATCCAGTAAGAGGAGAGGCGATGCCCTGCTTTGACCCAGGATCTCACAAACGGCACCAGACCAAATAAGTCCACGGGAGGTCCATTTAAGTCCACAAACAAAAGTGAAGACAGGCTGTCTTCGCGCAACCTGTTGCGGCTCTGGCTAGCTGTGTCATTTACTGCTGAAAATCCTCTTTCGCATTCAGCAGAAGTGGAGAGGAAAGTGCAACTTGCAATGCATAGTCTTTTCAGTGTTTTGCCCTGTGGTGTGCCTTGCAGTTTCTAGTCTCTAAACTGCTCAACAGCCTTCCTGGTCGGTTCTCACAATAATTTTGCCAGGCTGCGCACTTCTTCCTCGCCATACAAAATCAATGCATCCTGCGCTCCAGGCCAAAGGCGCCTATCAAGGGCCTTAAGCCTCTGGACAAGGCTGGACTCGGATATGCGCTTGGTTAGGCTGGCAACCACTGATTCATCGAAGTGAAGCTGATTTATCTTGGATGTGGAGACTTGTATCCACAAGTGCCATGTCTCTTTTCTGTAGCTTAAGAGACAGGCTCTGAAGTTCACGCAGGACGTCTTTCATGACAGCCAAATCTTTCACAAATCCCGCGTTTGTTAAGTGTTTGGAAAGCCCTTTGTATTTTTGCCTCTCAACATCAGTGCACGATGTGTCCTCGCTGGATGTTTTAAAATGAGTGCCGGAAAATTTTTCCAAACAGCCTTTACTGTATGATTCCTACTGGACACCCATCTGATTGTAAATATCTGACCAATTTTCAGAATCTGCATGTTAAGATCTGTTGCTGCTTCCTCGAGCAATCTTGCATTTTTTCTGGTGGACTGGCTATACAGTGAATACAACTTTGAAATAAAAAACTCAAAGTGATTGGAACCGGCCACTTTTTTAAGCGCATCCTTGACAGCCAATTCCAATCTGTGCGCCAGGCAGTGCACAGACTCAATGTGTGGAGACTCATTTTTGAGTCTGGCTATTAGTCCACTGGTCTTCCCTGTGAGTACCGCAGGCCCCGTCGGTGGCTATACTTATGAGAAATGTCTTCAAAAACTCGTCATCGTTGTCTATACAGAAAAACATTATCGACATCACCATTTCCACTGACGTCACACCTGAGATAAATGATCAGATATGAACGTCCATGAACAGTGCTTTCATCAGTTGTGATGCTTAAGCGTGATTGCTTTTGTTTTACACTGATAAACAAATTGGCAGCGCATTTCCGAAGCAACGTGGCTTATAATTTCAGCGCAGGCAGGGTGTTAACTTTTTAAATGATAATCTCTCTTTTGCCACTGTGTAAGCTGTTCTGAATGAGATGGACGTTTTCTTTCCCAAGTCAGCCTGTAAATCAACAAAGCTGTTTGGGAGGGCTTCTTCATTTTTTAGCTGGGCTATTTCTACAGACCTTGCGTGGGCTTGGCTATCCCTGTTTGTAAATCTTTTCTTGTAGCCTCCTTCCATCCACGCCGGTAACTTCACTATTTATCCATTCCTCCGCGAGGTGTACACGCGGTCCCTTTTCCGACAGTAGCAAGCCCTTAGCTTTCCTGCAACTAAACATCCTAACTTTCCATCCTTAATGTCCAGCCAAGCGTTGCGCTCTTTCCATTCGCCCACCTGCTTTGCAGCCCAATCAGCAGCCAGGTCCTTTATGCTCGGATTTGCTGCCGCATTTCCGCCTCCGTCCTCCTGAACGGAAACCCGAGTCTCAACCTGGCCGGGCTCTGTGGTGTGGCCGGGCGGGAGTGTAGTCCCCAACTCGCCGGTAGATGTGCTAGCAGCGGCCTCGTCAGAATTAGCTCCTGATGTCTCTTGTTCATCTTCATCACTGTTTCGGTTTAGTCTTTTAGAAGTGAACCCAAAGTTTTCATGCAAAGAACTTTGCTTTCTCTTTGACATATTTCGCTGAATTTCAGCAGACTGAGTCCACAATTTCAGGAGAGAAACCATGCAAAGCGGAAAGCAAAACACAAGCTGTACGGCGGGGTTACGCGAGGTCATTGTTGCGGACCGTTTGAAACAGCGCCCTCCCACGTTTGGATGCTTTATCGGAGACATTATTTCATAATTTTATGAATACATTCTTCACAGTGAACTTAATTAAAAAAAATGACATGCTTTAAAATGGCATTTGTACTGACAATAGCAAGTAAAAATGTGACATTGTAAATGCTTCTCAAGAGACCCCCCAAAATTTTGAAGTTTAGGGTTTAGGGTCTCTTGTGTCAATAAAGGGGTCCCAGACCCCCCTAGACCCCCCGTATTTTGCACAGTGCTGTACCTCCTTGACTAGTGTCACTCCAGTTGCTTCAGCACTGGCAGTAGTGCTGATGTTTCCATGATCTCATTTAGCTAGCTCTCTGCAGAGAAAGCTAGCTTAAGAAGCTTTCAGTGACTTTTTGAACAGTATCCTCGCTCACAAGGCGGGTCAGCGACAGGCATTTTGAGCTAATGGAGTGCTCATGGCTTATTTCATGAATGTAAAAAACATGGACTTCCCGTGGGACACTTCAAACTTTGAGTCAGCACAGGAGCACAGACTACAGTGGACGAAGCCATGTGACGTCAGCAGTTTGATCATCAGCTTCTTCTTCTTCTTCTTCTTCTTCTGTTCGGTTTATTGGCGGTTGGCAGCCAGCTTAGGGAGCATTACCGCCACCTACTGGATTGGAGTGTGGTACAGGAAATTGAGCAGGAAAAAAAAAAAATTAATAACAGTAAAAATAATAATGATAAATAAATGAAAATAAATATAAAATTATCAGCTTCTTCTGTTTGGCAGTGATGCACAGCGCACTGCTGCCCCTGCTGGATTTGCATCCAGCTTCAGATCACCATCAAAATCAAATCACATTTTCCTTGTGCCATGACCATCATTCACTTAAAAGTTTCATCAAAATCTGCTCTTAAGTTTTCGAGTTACCTAGTTAACAAACAAACAAAGCTGGCAAAAACAAAATCTCCAAGCTAGATGTTAATAATTAGCCGCTTTAAATCCAAATACTATTGCAATACTATGGTGCGTTGATTTTTTCCCCTACCCCTGGTTACCTCCTCCAGTAATTATAATAATAATAATAATTCATTTTATTTAAAAGCGTCTGTCAAGATACTCAAGGACACTGTACAGGATAAAAACAACGGACGGATATTGCTGAAAGTCTTAGGAGATGTTGGTAATGGCCCAACTTGAAAATGACTAGATTTTGGTGCTGATCTAGATAATTGCCATGAGTGAATGATCGTTTTTGCTCATTAACTGTCTAACTAGTGATGATATCAACATTATTCCAAGTGCTAAGTGTGGGTTTTCAGGGTCAAGGACTCATATTTTGATGGTAACTTTGTCATTGAACTATTGCTGATAGATTTAACAGCAGTATGTGAGCTACCTTGGCCGAAGTTTGTGCTCTCTAAGTGCTTTCTAGCGTCATCTGCTGTTCTGTTTGCTTCAAGGCCAGCATAATGAATAGAAGGTCTGCATAGCAGTAAATATTTTAGTACTGTAAAATGGTATCAACAAACAAGTGTCTGCAAAAACATAAGCGCCTTGGTAGAGATAGTAAGCTACTAGTTCAGTGATTAAAATAGCAGCTTACATTATCTGAAATATTGTGTCTAACTCATAAAGTGGGTGCCCACACTACAGCACATTGCATGTTGATCACATAATCTGGCAATCTCTATATTCTGATTTGAGTTTAAAAATAAAATTATTGATTGGACTAATTCTGATGAGAGCTTAATATATACATCTTTTGTGAAACTGTAAGAAATAACACTTTTTTAATTAAAAGACTCACTTGACACTCTGGTCATTTTTTTCTCCTAATTTGTCCCTCTGATTCAATTCTTACCTGTCTGTGAATGTGACCAGGTTAGTCAGACTCACTGGAATTGAGACTGACATCAAAGCAATGTCTAAAGACACCTCCTGAGACATTGCTGATAGTGTTTACGTAGCTTGTTGAGCTAAAACCTCATCAGTCTTTCTTATTTCTTCACACAGTCACAGGCATTACTCAATGTTCATGTCATAGGCAGCCAATGCACTACATAAAAGGAGGGATCACAATCTAAACTAAGTGTAGGATACATTAATTTAGATAATCAAAATTACTTTTTAAACAAAAAGAACAAATTCAGAGCTTTCATTGGAAATTATTGTAGCATTTATGATTTTAATACTAAAATTGATTAGCCAAATACTGAATAACAGTAATCTAATCTCCTTTTAGAAAGGAACGTGAATGTGTGTACATATTGCTAAAGTGTTCATTTATTTACGAAAATTACTGCTAAAACAAATTGTATCAACTAAATTCTTGTAAAGATCAAAACATACATCATGTTCTGATTAATTTGGTATTAGTATGTATGATATTTCAGTGCAGGATGGAATACTCCATGTTAGATTGATAGTTTGTAACTCACTCACAGGCTGCATAGGCTTGTGGCTCAATAACGGCAAGTTGCTCATACCCGATCTAACAAAAACTACATTAATAAAAATATAAATGTATATATAATGTACCCAAATTGAAGAATAGACATGGCATGTCAGGCTTGTTTGATTACAGTACCTGAATTTTGCACCTGGATGTTTTCTTACAGTTAAAGACTGCAATAAAAATCAACATTATTAGACTACGCAATAAATCCAAGAGACTTACTGATTTGATATCAACAGCAAATGTGATTTAAATTAAATGCAAATTGTTTTCCACTTCTTTAAGAGTCTTCCTCTCACTGTAAATTAATTATAAATAGAATTTGCAGTAGAGCTGGGTATTTAATAGAATTTCAGTTTCAATTACAAATACTGCTTTCCAGGATTAAGAAAAGCACATGATCAAAATAAAAACATCCATTACTATTTTTAGATATGTGTATTTATCACATATATTTCCATTTATGTTTTGCTTTCCAGTGTTCGGAATGATAGAGTAAAATGGTTTATTTTCATTGATTGCATGTGGTGTGTGCTGTAAAAACAGAGTAACTGTGTCTTATAATCATGCTCCAATATCGATACTAAAGCAGTAATCAGTAATCAAGCAGCCCTAATTTGTAGGCATGTTGTTTGGAAAAAAAGTGAATAAAAGAAAAAATGAAATCTTGGACTCTTCCTATCAAAATTGATTAGTATTGTAAACATTTTTAACACTTGTATGTGGACTCTTTTTGTTTGTGTTGTGATGCTGAAGTTGGCAGAAAAGACAACTCTAAGTAAATCAGTTGCAACTCATGTTTATTCAGGAAACAAATCATACCTCCACAACACACCTTATTTTTGACCTGCCATTTCTGGGTTTTGATACAACAGTAAAAAAAGAAACAACAAAAAACAACAAAGGCTGTCAAATTAACATAAATACAACAATCCAACATGTGTGCCTGCCTCGCTATCGGCCAAATAAAAAAACACCATCTCTCCCTCCCCACAGCGGGATAGTGACAATTAAACATCCCTCACTGCACCACAATCCTCTGCCTTATGGGAAAACAGCAGAGAAATAAAAAAGAGCTCTTGAGACCCCAAAACAACCAAATCCAGAATGATTTAGGTAGATTTTATTGGGAACAGCTATTTAAGACTGACCCTGAATTATTACTGGTCAGGGTTGTACTGGACGGAGCAGCGTGACATGAGAATTTTGGTGTTTCTCTTGTCCAAAAGTGGAGCCCATTTAGTCAGTAATGAAAAGTAAAGCTGCAGGTGAAGTTGAGTTTTCTTAAAGCAGGTTTTTGTTGCTTATTCATTTCATTGCATCTGTTTTTTCTTGTTTTTATACACTTCCAAGCTCTTCATTACAAGATGCAGCTGAGCTGAAAGGGACAGGCTATTGGTACTTTCATGTATTTCGTTAACTTTTAAATCTTTTCCCCTTCTCAAAAATGACATTTTTGGATGCAATAAGCTAGAAGCAAATGCAAAGGACAGTTTGTTCCAATGTTCTTCTTTATAGAGCCATGATGGATACAGAAAATAAGCAAAACATATCTTTTAGGGATTAAAAAACTTTCCTCAACTTTTAACACCAATGTTTATGCAATCATGGGGATGGCATTCATCAAACATTTAAGCTGAGCTAAGTGCAGAAGGATAATGGATCACGTCACCCATGTCAATGTGGCCCATGCAGCTCCACGTCCGAATGCACTCCTCCTCAAAGATTTGATAAAAAACCATCATTGACCTTGAAACCCAAACAGGCTGCAACAACATCATTCACAAAGCTACATTACATTTACCGTACACACAATGCCACCTAGAGCTAATGGTACTGCATGATTTACATGGCTAATGTGGGATCTAGTGTTAATGTCTTGCTGACTAGGGGAGAAAGCAGGTGACTGAAAAAGAGGGGTGACATTGAAAGCCAACCGGGATGAAAGAACCGCAGCAACAGTCAGAGAAGAAGTATCTGTTTTCCTTTGCTTTGTTTTCTGCTGAAATGTGATGCCGTGAGAGTTACTGGTTATACTTTACCATTACCAAAGCACCAAAGAGGAGTGTTAATGGCATTTTTGGTGTTATCTTGGTAGAAAGTGAGACTACAACTTGTTAAGTGTAAAGTGCTCTGATAGTACCAATTCAAAAACCACCACCCCAGGAAAAGGGATACTGTTCTCATCTGAGCACGGTAGCATTGTGACAGGTAAGGCATGAGGATTCAGTGTTTTGCTCTTTTGACTTTAACTAATCATGGGCCTATGCATCTCCTTCTCCCACCCTTACCACCCCTTTCCCCTTCCCTTTTCCCTCCCTCCCTCCCTCCCACCCTTAATCCTCTGGCTGCTGTCCTTTTCTGGATGCATCCCCTCCTGCTCTTCCTCCTTCTGTGGTTTAACTGAGGGATGTGATGTTGGAACGACCACCAGGGGGCACTACGATACGCCGGCCAGCAGGCCTGATGGGGATGTCGTCTGGGGTGGGGGGACCTGGAGGGAGATAAGAGGGAAGAGGGATGAAGCCAAGTACAGGAAAAGGACAGCATGCAAGGCAGAACAGCGGAGGGAAGAGGGCAAGTACATTTAATATCTAAATACTTCTTTTTTTCTGGTGAAAAAATAGATATTTTGTCATGACAACAACCTGAAGAAAATAGTTCATTGTTTTTAAAAAGAAAGAGCAAGGCGAGTTTATTTGTAAAGCACCTTTTGGTAACCAGGTAATACAAAGTGCTTCACACATACATCAGAACACAGTGACAAAGGAAAAAGAAAAATACATCAGAATAAAATGCACAAAAACAATAAAATTAAAACAAAGATAAAAAGAGAAAGACAGGTAAGCTAAAACAATGCTAGCCAGCAAGGTAAAATAGCTAAAAATATCTAAACTCATTTAACCAGGAAAACCTCAATGAATAAGAATGTCATTGACAAGAGTGTAAAGAGTGCACAAGACAGGCAGTAGCACATTTAAAATTTTATGGACATTGAAACATAAAATAATTATAAATGCAGAGCAAACTTCTTCAGAGTCTTACAGACAAAAAATAAGTCTAAGAATTAACACACTGTAACATTTTCCTCCGACGCCTTCAATGCACTTAAAAAGATTTTTTAAATGATTTACAGAGAGAAGCTTCACAAGACATAAATACTCCAGCAGCTGATTCCAATCTTCAGAAGAATCAAATCTGAAAAGCCTTTGACCCATTTTTTTTTTAACATCTTCAAAAATCATGAACAGTTCAGTTTACATTGCTTACATGTCACTGGAAATGAGCACTAAAATAACTGTTAAAATGCTGGCAGACATTTTAAAAAAGTTATTTCATAGCATCCAGCCAAATCACACTAAAAAAGACAGAGACTTCCTGAGGAAAAATAAAAAGAAATAATAATTATATGATAACACATAACATAATATTTTGTTTTACTGAAAATGATAAATAGTAATATAGTTCTATGATAACTATAAATAAACAAATACATTGATAAATACAGAAACAAATATAAATAACAAAATTAAAGTAAAATTTAATACGATTAAAGTATCTTAATAACTAACTTACAAATAATATAAATAATTCTTATAATTAGGGATGCACAATATTGAATATTTTTTGATCCTTTATATTAATATTTCTGAACTGGTTATCGTTGATACCGATATTTTTTGTCAAAAGCACAAAGTCTTTCATTTGCTAAAACCGACTTGTTGCTTTCAGTGTGATGTCTACTTGTGTAAGGAACAGTTGTAAAACAAGAAAAACAACATTTCCCCGTTGAAAACATTAAACTCTTGATTTTCAAATGTACCCATGATGACAAGGTGAAGCAATATTGTACATTTGTGTATTTTGCCCATATTACAGTCAATAAAAGGGTCAATATTTATGCCCAATATTTTGGCTGTAAATTTTGGCAACAATTTTAATACCAGCCGATACTGATATTCAGCTCTTTAGGCATATATTTGCTGATACCAATATTCCATTAACAACAATTGAAAAAAATACTTGTGCATGTGATTTAAATAATTTGTTAGTTAAGGAAATAAATGTGAATAATTAATGTTAGTATGAACAAAAAGTAAATTCAAAGAAGAACATATGGACTATATTAACAAAAACATTACAGAGTTGTGTCTTTTGGATTTAAAAATCATTTTTTAAATGGCTTTAAATATGCAATTGCAGAATTTCCAAAATTATAAGCTCAGACGTTTTTACATGAGGTTTGGCTGTTGTCTTACTCTTCAGATAAAGTTTCTTTAGTCTCTCAGGTCAATGAGGAAGAGTGTGAGGAAGCCAGGACAGTGAGATCATTTTCAGGAAGAATTAAGTCTATAATGTAGCACTGGGGATCTAGCAGTAAATCAACCATCAGAATAGATTTCATTTCTGTTTATGTCCCCTGCCGTCCATTTTAAGATGAACTTTAGAGACAGATAATAAAGCCAAGAGCCAAGAAGCAAAGACTTCCAGACATTTCTGTGGCAAATTTACCCCCTAATCTTCTTAAGACATTTTTAAAGTTAACATTATATATAAACATATTTTTTCTGTTAGGAAATGACAAAGGCAAAATGAATCAGTCTTCTTCAATGAGCATCTGGCCTTTTATCTTTCTTTTTTAATCAATGTCTACGCGAAGTACAAAACAAAGATATTGTCTTAACCTACATGTTATTATCTGTCTTTCTTCTCGTTTTTTTCTCATTCTTGGTGTTTAATATATAATATAGCTAACTCCATGACAACACAGGGTGAGAATTTTAACTAATATCATCCACAAAATACGGGGTTATCAATATTGGTATAGGTTTTAATCCCTTAAATCCCATATGTATATGATCGGACTGTAATTTCTTAGTGCTTCAGGTTTTATATTAAGGCAGTTTTTCCATATGTCACAAAGAAGATGTTTCTGTAGTCCATGTGCAGTGCTGGTGCTGCTGAAGCATTAAGTAAATACAGTACAGTTTAACATAAAGCACAGGGTTTCCATGGAGAGCGCCAGGGGCATCTGCTGTAACAAATTAGCACATAAATGGAAAGTAGAATGATGTCAGACTAGGAAACGTTGCATCTAAGCAAACTCTCCTTTCCACCTCCTACCAGACGAGTAAATTCCCCGAGCATGTGGCAGACCTAGAAAACCTATCATGAATAAAAAGAGTGACTCCTTCAAGTACAGTACACACTCATACAGGAGTGCACACACTCTTAAGCACTTATAATGGTAACAAAGCCTGGGAAAACCGGGAGCAGAGCCTCACTCCCCTTTTAAATTCATGCTCTTAAATGTGGAAATTCTTTCCAGGGAAGGTAAGCTGCGTTTTTAAATCGATGATGTATCACACACATTGGCTGCGCTCGTAAGAACAGGTTTTTCAACACAGGCCAAAAACATCCTGGGAGCATATCCTTCAAAATGAGTTTTTACTGTTAAAGAACACGTATTCAATTTGAGACCGTAGAGCCAAATCTGGTTTTTAATTACCCTAATTTGGCTGTATAAAACTAATAACCAATTATTTTAGATAAGAGCAGGCATAAAGTCCTTTCTTTTCTTTTTTATAATATGAGAGCAATTCAGTGATTTTGATGCAGCCCTGCACAGAAAGCCAGTCTGATTCATTTATTAGTTCAATAAAAAAAAAAAAAAAAGGGATCACACTTTTTTAGGGAAGTACTTAACATCAGTTATTGGTTCTGTCTGTTTATCACAGAAATATATGTAATCCCTAACTGGACATGCATTTAATCTAACATATATTGATGCATATTGAAATTGTATGCCATTTTTTACTTTGCTTTTGTTTTCTTTTTAAGATCTAAAGTTACTCATGTTGAATAAGTCAGAATAACAAGTTTCCTTTAACAAGTTGTTGTCTCTGGGTTTTGGCAATACTATTGAAAATGACTTGGTATCACAGGAAAACGTGCATTAAATAAGTCAAAGATCTTCAGGAAACAGAGTTTCCTGATTATCACAGGAAAATGGAGTAAGATAAAATATGTCCTTTCATTTATGTATTCTACAGGAATTCCACATAGACCACCTGTGCTTGTTTCACCCACTCCGTGTTTCAAGTCAGTCTTTGTCTAAAAGACTTGCAGAGGTCTGTCTTAGGCGCATGCCAGAAACAAGACCTAATCTGCACTGAGATTGCTTTGTAACAGAGCTCAGTGGCAGCACGGGGTAGATTGGCCCAAACAGGAAGTCAGCCTCAGAACACAGAGCATCTAGTAAGTAAATAAAATACACCTTTCAGGGACTGCCTATCATTAATCCAATAGCTTAACATTATGCCAAACCAAGAGCCGATAAAACTGCGAATAAAGCTGCAAACCAACCACAGAGAGGTATGGTAGTGTGTTGTTTTTATGTACATTTCTATGTTTCATGATCTCCAGATCCATCTGATTGGCTCTGCTCTGCTCTAAACTTATAAAACTGACAGTTTAAATGCTCTAAATGAAGAGATGGATGCCTCACTGCTGCGGCTTTCAGATCAGACACACTGGCTACATCATAGCCCTATCTCTCTTGATAAATTTCACCTCAGTAAAATCAGTCAATGATACTCTTTTTTTGTGTTAATTCAAAGAGTCTGCATAAAGCAAAGGGCAAAAAGTCATGCGATTAAATGAGAAAACAAAGTTTTGGAATAACTACTTTAAATCTAGCTCCATATGACTTGATGCATTGTACAACTGGTCCAGGAAAACTTCTGAATAAAAGCATTCTGTGTTATCTAGGGGAGCAGAAACAGGCTTTCAATTTGAAAAGAACAAACAGGAAGTGCAACTATATTGTCTTCATCTGGTCTGTGATATAGTCTACTCAAGTGTGGACATGCATATCTGCAAATACAAGGTAAATATGGCTCTTTGTTGATCATTACCAATATATTTTAGCCACAATTCAATGCAGCTTGAAAGATAGGCAGGCCCTCTATTCTTGAGATTCTCTGTGTGAGGTGAGCATTATTTGAGTCAGGAGCAGGGCTCACACTGGCAGTCTGAAAGCCCTGAGATTATGCATCTGCATGTAGAAATAAGTATTGATATATGGAGGCTGGGTACAGAAAGAGTGTCATCTATTTGACCACTGTGTGGCGCTGTGGCACAGACTTTTCAATGTTTATCTCCATAATATGAAACGTGTGCTTCCCTTGGAAACAGCAGAAAAACTGAGATATTAACTCTGAAAGTCCTTTATTGATACTAGTATTGGTATCATTATAATCTGTCACTTTCAGTCAGTGTTTACTGATCAGAATATTAATAGAGGTAATATTCTGATCAGTAAACACAAGGATAGGATAAGAAATAGTTTGTTGTAATATATAAAATGTATTGTAGCATCAAACAGTATTAATCCACTGTTTGCTTCTCTCCAGTTTTTCTCTCTGAGCTGGGGCTTTGTAGAGGTACACTCCAGGCTTGTCTCTTTATTGGTTAGTGCATCAAGTAAAAAAAAATATACCACCTTTCATTCAAATTTGGCTCTTCACTGTTGTAAAATGTGGCCCTTTCCTCAAAGTATGTGGACAGGACTGCTATATACATTAAGAAACAGAGCCAAGACTGTGGTGAGCACAGCTGTGTTGTGTCCATGCTGCTCTCACTGATTTACAGGATGGATACATTGAGTCTGTCACAGAATATATGATGACCAGTTACAGTGAGAGCTGTGGTTGCTCAGTTTGACATGAAACAGTGGAAACACTGGCGATCTGCTATGTGCGTTTCAATCTTTCCTGACAAAAACGAATTTACACGTTCATTTTCTAATTCCAAGCTCTGACCTCACATTTGAGGACTATTAGTCTGTCAGTCAGTCAGCAGATCTGCCTGATGCAGCAGATGTTGTATGCGAGTACACGGTGTTATGGTCTCTGACATTAGATAGGCTGTCTGAATAACTGCGTCCAGATGCCTGAGCTGACACATTGTGTGCTGTACATTTTAGGCCCGCTGCCAAAGCCCATCTCCAGCGTGACTTACAAGTGCAAATGTGGAAAAAACATGCATTTCCGACTGTAACTTGACATTACAAAGTGGTTTTGGTGAGGTCACACTGTCCTAGAAAGTAATCAAAGCTAAAACACAGAGCAGGAGGGATTAAACAGGAGGATTAAAGGTGCATTTTTTGGAGGTGAGTCATTTCACAGAATGACTGCACTCCCTGAGTAACAAAGATTAACCTATCAGGGATTAAAATGATAGAAAAACATTTCTTTTATTTATATTGCATGCACGCTTGGACTGAAAAACAACTCAGAAACATGCAAGACAACAGAAAAAAGCTGCCATGTAGGACAATATGTAGCTAGCAACATGCATGAGCTTTGGAAAAAAAAAATATTTTATTAAGTTTTATGACTTAATGTCTGATAACAACAAAGCAAACTAGTCAGCATTTACTGATTGTGCATTTGTTACAGTCTGGTTGTTAACTCATTAAGTTTAAAGGAGTCAATATTATGACTTAAATAAAAATACAAATTGTTGTATAAACTCCGTAAACCTTTTTAAAGAGTTGCCTGATACACTGCAGACAAGCATGCCATGCTCTGCACATCATCAAGTACAAAACAGGATAATAGGAGATCATCAAGTCATCATCTGGCTTGTTGTTTATCATCACAAAGTGTGAATGCATCATTATTAGAGAGCAACAACATGCTAAAAGTCACATGTTTGTCACAGTGTGGTGCTGAGATGCTACAAAAGTGTAACGTGATGTTGGATCAGCTAATGCACATGCAAGCTCTTTTGATGCCTCAATGTAAATCATTCAGATCAGACAGATGAAAGGATGGGGGGGAGGTGTGTATGTCTGTCTGTGTGTGTCGGGGGCTTATTAGGAAGCTGTTCTCACCGCAGGGTGCAGGGTTACCTGCTAGACTAAATCCAGACTGGTGCAGGTTTCTGACGGGCTGTTTGGTGGGAGAGGTACGGGCAGAGGCAGAGGGGGTCCCACCGCGGGACATGGAGAATTCAGACACAGGGCCGTCGTACATTCCCCTGGGTACTGCCCTCAGGACGGCCAGCTGCAGGACACAGAGTCAGAGCAGAGAAGAATACGAAAAAAACTAAGACACCGCAGTATCCAGAAAGATTTAATTTACCAAACTAACACCTGCTTTTCATTACATGGCTGTTTCTGCAACTGTTTGTCTTTGAATAATTTATAAATTCTTCACAGAGACTTTTTCCTGTTGAGAAACAGACCCATATTTACACATTCACACAGAGAAACAACAGATACATCAACTGAGCAAACACTGGAAGGGAAAGAGCTCTACATACAGATCATCTTAAAACATTATGCTAGCAATAAAAAGTCAGTCTGTCTGTCTGCCTGTCTGTTAATCTGACAGTCTGTATGCCTGCTTGCCTGTCTATTAGAATGCTCTATCAGTTCAAAGCTGAGGGTAAAAATGTGTATTTGAACTGTCAATATACATTGAATTGAAAATATATACAAAATAATACACAAATATATAGGTGCCTAGAGCAGTGAACCATTTGATCTAACAGAGGGCGCTCTTAGTGTAACTTGACCATCCACATGTCAAGAGAAGAAGTAAAGGCAGTTGCCCAACAATGATTATCTCTCCATCATGGCACCTGTTAGCGGGGTGGGGTATATAGTCTGCAGGTGAACATTTTGTCCTCGAAGTTGATGTCAGAAGCAGTAAAAATTGGTATGTGTAAGGGTTTGAGGGAGTTTGACAAGGGCCACATTGTGATGGTTAAACGACTGGGTCAGAGCATCCCCAAAAGTGCAGCTCTTTTGGGGTGTTCCTGGTCCACAGTGGTCCTCATAAAGGCCTAATAAAGGAGGCTCATTGATGCACGAGGGGATTGAGAACTGGCCCGTGTGATCAGATCAATCAGCTACTGTTGCTCAAATTGTCGAAGAAGTTTATGCTGGTTCTGATAGAAAGGTGTCAGAATACACAGTGCATTGTTTATGGGGCTGTAATCCAAAAATCTGTTAATATCTGTGCATATGTCCCAAAACAGACAGAATTTAATTTTTGGGAAAGTGACAGCCCTACTGTCGATGTGTCTGCAGATCCATCCGTCCGTCTGACTTTCTGTCTGTCCGCCTGTTTGTCAGTGTGTCTGTAATGCTTTCTGTCTGCCAGTCAGTCTGTCAATGTACCTACAGTATATGTCTAAATGCTTCTTGTCTGTTACGCAGTCTGTAAGGGTTTCTGTCTGTCTGAGTCTGTTTGTCTTTTTGCCTGCGTCTTTCAGTCTGTCTCGTTGTCTGTGCATATCTATCCATCTGTCTGTTTTTTTCCCTGCTTCTTATCTGTTTGTCAGTCTTGTTTGATTTTTGTCTGTCTGCCTGTCAGTGTCTGATGGTCTAACAGTCTGTGTGCCTGCTTGCCTGTCCATGTGACTGTCAGTATGTCTTTCTGTCTGCATGTCAATCTGCCTGTGTTTTTGTCCATCCCTGCCTTTTTGTCTGTATCTATCTGCTTAGTTGTCCGTATGTCTATCCATCTTTCAATCTGTCTGTTTTTCTGCCTGCTTCTCATTTTCAGTCTGTATTTCTGCCTGTCTGTCTTTCAAAGTTACTATATTTCTGTCTGTATTTCAGCCAGTGCCTATCTGTCCATCTGTCTTTCTATCTAAATGCCTACTAGTGTAACAGTCTGGTATTCTGCCTTTCTGTCTGTTTGTTTTCTGTCTGCTTCCTGTCTTTTTTTTCTGTCTATTTCTCTGTCTTCCTGCTGTATCTTTGGTCTGTGTGCTGTTTGTCTGTCTGCTTGTCAGTCTTTCTGTCTAACTGATTGTCTGTTCATCAGGGTGTCTGTCTGTCTGCTTCTTACTGTGTCTGTCTGTTAGCCTTAGTCCTTACTAACTGATCGTCAGTCTGGTTGTCTGTCTTTCCTCCAGTCTTGACATTTGTCTGTCTGTCTGCTTGTCTGAATATTTTGTCACTTCAGCTGTCTGCCTGTCTGTCTTCCTGCCTGTTTGTCTTAAAGTCTGAATCTGTCTGTTTACTTATTTGTTTCATCTGTCTGTTTCATCTCTTTTTTGTCCGTCTTTGTGCCTGTTTACTTTTCTGTCTCCCATTCAAGCTGCCTGTCTGTAACTGCCTGTCTGTCTATTTATCTGTCTGCCTGTCTGTCTGTCAGTGGCGTGACTAGTTGGAATCTTGGACGCCCTGTAAGGAGTTAAAAGGAGACATCTGTAAGTGAAGAAAGCAAAACAGTGACGGCTACCAAGATAAACAGCTCACTGCTGCTGCAGCTCCATTTTCTCATCAGCAGCCAGCAGCAAATTAGGAAATGGTTGAACAATGACATTTTTTGGCTCGAATGTAAAAGAGGAGTGCGTAGAGTCTGTTTTGAGTTAAAGTTGGTAAGGATCAAATGGTTAAATGGGGTCAGCTCTGACTACATTGGACGAGACACAAGTTTTCAGACGTATTCATGTCACTTTATGGGTTTATAAATGAGCAACCGTAAGTATGTATATGTCTGCAGTGTTTTCAACGTTACTATAACAGACACCAAATACACACTTAATTAACATGCACTTGTGTTTTGACTTTTTGTAAGAGTAATACCAAACTCTGTGTGGGTTTGTTCTTCTCAGCTCAGTGGCCACACTGGCTGGATAGTGCTTTGTTCACCTTGTTAATGTATCACTCAGAGGCTCAGGAACTATTCCTGTACGTGTTTGTGTGTATAAAACACTTTCTTTCCAACACGTAGCCCTGCTCTGGGAAAACAGATAGCCCTTCCCTGCTGTTTGTAAAGGCACATCGGCAAGTTTTACAAGAGTTTAAGTTACAAAGAAAATCAACAGACTTCCTAAGTCAAAGAAAAAAAGTTGTTTAGTCTGAATCTGAATACTGAACTAACTTTGAGCTGCATATCCGAATGAAGTAAACTGATTATTTGATCAGGGCAGTGCATTGTGGGACAGCTTAGTTTTACTCTAAAAGACTACGCAGCATCTTCTGGACTCGAAGAAGCACATAGTGTACTTTAAACAGATGCACTGCATTACTGTAAGGCTGAGTGAAATGTCACCTACAGTCATGTTTTTTTAATAAATGATTTTAACTTTAATTTCATAATTTTCTTTTTTTTTTTTGTTGAATAGCTTTTAAATAGCCTTCAGTAACCATTAATATAAAGTATTCTTTACTGTATTTAAATTCCTTCTTTGTTAACAAGTAATGTCACACATGTCTGTATATTAGATTATTTATTACCCACTAAGAGTAAGTCTTATACATGTAAACATAAATCTCCTATCCCACAGATCGATGGACACTGTTTCATGTATATTCTGTTTTGTTGTGCCAACCTTGTGTAAACCATCCCCGTCTGAATAACCAAACCTAATAGGATGTTTACTGAATCACTGCACTCATCTCTATTGTACTACTGTCTATGCAAGGTTGTATTGCTAGGTCTGACTTCTGACTTAATTTGTTTTTATATCTATTTTATTTTTTATTTTTTCTACCTTTAACCTACTTGTAACTGAGATAAAAATGTCCAATTTGCTTTCCTTTGTTGTTGTTTTAGGGAAAAAGAGAAAAAATGGAAACCCACTAGGCAGTTTCAGCTCGCACATTACTGAGTGGATATGGTAGGTAAACACAGCTGTGTGAGTGCTTGTGAAAACTAGCTAATTCAGATAATTAGATGACAGAGAGGAGAGCAATGGACAATGGATATGTTGCCTTTACGTTAATCATTTAGAAAAAGGGACAAGATCAACACCAACATGATATACAGTTTGAAAGGTAGGGTCAACACATTCAAAAGTAGACATACAATCGCCGTGTGCTGTTTTATGACTAATGTGGATCAAGTGATACCTTATGCAGTAACGTAAAGGGTTACTTTTAAGTTCTTTTAGAAACACTACCCAAAACTGGTGGAAACCATGTAAAGTGAATCTACTTCAGTGATATTGAAGTGAAAGAGCGTTCATTAAACTCTAAAGAAGAAAAAAAAACACATTTAAAATTTTGCTTGATACCCAAAACACAATCTTATTGCTTCTGGGAAGATAATGCTTGCCTTAAGGGTTTTACTCTTATGGGAGCATTTATTCTGAATAATACTACCATGAGACAGCATAGATGTATACTAAGTGATTAACTGTAAAACCATGGTAACATTTCTCTGTATGTGGCAGGTCTCTTAAAAACCTCGACCGCCCTCACTGCACAAACCTTTTCATTACAATGCAGAAGTGAAGCCAGTGCCCTGTGGCTGATCCTTGGAGACTGATGTCAGACTTTCTGTGCAGTGTCTCCCCCACATACCACTTTTCTGCCTCCGTTCTTTTTCCATCTTTTTCTCCACCATTGTGAAACCTACTCCCATGACTCTTGCGTACTGCCTGAAACACTTGCACTCCCTCCATTGGTTTTCTTTACTGACTTCTTATCTACTTTCGTTTCACTCATAAAATGTTATTATCTAGTGCAACATAATATCCCTTCTCCCAGTGGAGGCATTCTTGAGTTTTTTGAGGCGTTACAAGGTTACAGTTTGCCATTCAAACATATATTTAAGACAAATACCAGCTTGATGGGTATAATGCCTTTATTTACCTGCTTCCTGGCCTTAACCCTCTTGTAGGCAAAGTCAGGGTATGGAGAGCAAGGAATGAAGCGTCCCACACCAGAAGTGATGTGAAGGTTTCCATCTTCCACCACGATCTTCCCCTGGCAGATCACCACCTGAGGGGCTCCACGCAGCTCCATGCCCTCGAAGACATTGTACTCAGCAGCCTAAAGCATTGACATATGGTTTGTATTACTATAAAATTCATATAGAAGATTTTACACTTGAAGCTGCAAATATGTCAGAGTCCTGCAAGTAAAGTATGTATGCAACAGAAAAAAAGAAACAAAATAAAAAATATTGTAAGATCAATCAATTTAACCATGCAATATGTTAAAATATCTTCTGATTTTTATTATTATTATTATTATTCCCTTGCAACTGTAGGTCTAACTTTGAGACAAATTTCCCTTTGGGAACAACAAGTTTGTCTTACCTTTCACATAATGTATACCTATATAGGAAATATGTTCAACAATGACTTAAATACTACCAAAACTGATAGGTTCAGTTACAGTAGTATGTATGTTGTGTATTTTTTGACTATTTTCATTTCACAGGAAACATTTGTTCAAAAAACATTCTCATACAAAAACAGTGAAAAGGAGAGCTTCAATTTTTTCATAAAGGAAACAAAAAGTCTGTTTCTTCTCATTACTTCAGCTCTTTTTCCAAGTAATATGTGATATAATAAAAGTGTTTAATTACAGATTTGTCACAGTCTGGGGCAATGTCCTCATGTAGGTGGCTAATATTAAACACAGAGGCATATCTCCTCTGTTTTAAGAAGCAAAGTTTAGTTTTCACCATCTTTATCTACATGAAAATGCAATAACGCATGAATGCATTGTTAAATGTAGTCAACTGTATGCAACAATATCCATGACACGAGAAAAAATGACTGCAAAGACCATTTCCTTTTCAGATTTTTTCCACTAACATAAAGTCAGGTGTTACTGTTGGACTAGTTATCATGTTAACTGGCGTTAAGTTTCAGTCTGACACATAAAGGAGCTAGATCGATAAGTTCTCCGGATAGTTTCAGCACCTATTGTAACAATGGCAACCACAGACACAGGTAGCTAAAGATCAACAAAAAGAAATTGGTGGGGTTTGGATTGCTGGAAAGTTGTATGAAGCAGCAGCATAGTCTGAGAGCTACAGTGTAAGCAACTAAATATTCCAGTTACCATTGAAACCAGCAAAGTTTGGTAATGTCCACCATAGCACAACTTTTAGGGAAATTGAGGTAATGATCTCGCAAGGTAAGCTGAAGTTTTCAAAAATGTGCTTGGTCAGTGACCATGCAGACAACACCAAAACACACAGAAAAAGCTACATTTTCAACAGGAAGTGCTCTGAGAGCACAAACCTCTGCCAATGCATTTCAGGTGAGTTATTGTAAAAAGTGTGGAAAACTTGCACTGTTAACAAATCCTTGAAAAAAATTCTGGATGCACACCAAGATCACTGAAAAAATCTAAACACTTCTTCCTTGAGCCATGACCAGTTTTACTTCAATATTTTTCAAAATCTGTTCAGAATTTTTGGAGTATCTTGCTAATAGACAAACAGGCCAAAAAATGCCAGCAAAACACTCTCTTCCAGCTGAGTGAGAAGGAAACACTTGTGGTTTTAGCCCAGAATCATCACATTATAACTGGACTGGACTGTTGTAAATTGATTGTACTTGTAAACTGGAGCTACTCAGAAGAAAACAACTCACTGATTTGGGCAAGGTGATATCATTAGTCCAACAGTGCACTGATTTTCTTCCCTTCAAAACATTACAATTTCTTAAATGAAAAAAAGTCTTCAACATATTACCACACATTTTTCATGAAATTTAAAGAGATTATATTTAAAGGTGGCTAGGGAGCCAATAGCTAAGCAGTTAGCTGTGTAGCCCCATGTACAGATCTTGGTGGGTGGCATGAGTTTATATCAGAGCTTCGGCCTTTTCCTGCATGTCCTCCCTCACATTTTTTACTGTACTGGCTTTCAACTATATCCAATCAAGACAGAAATGGCTCAAAATAATCCTTAAAAAAAGTGGCTCTATGTATTCTGTTCAATCATTTTTAACATCTTTTGTTTAATCTAATATTACTTTTACAACCCATTCCAAGAATTAAACACAACATCCCAAATTAATATAAACATTGTGATTGTTGCACCCTTACTTACATTCTAGAGGCCTACACAAGCCAACTACTTGCTCCTACTTCTCTGGATACTTTAAATCTGTGCAGGTGATTACACCAGCTGACCGTCTCCCCTGATGTAAAATCAAAAGTGTTGGACCTGTTCAGTAGGTCAGTATCACTCCCCCTCCGCACTTGATGTGGCAGACCCTCCACACTAGCGCACAGAACAAATGAGAATGTGTATGGAGAGGGTTGAGGGATTTGTTTGAGAGAGGCTCTTGAAATGTTTTTCTTCTTCTCTACCCTGATCCCACACTTTCCATCTCCCGTTCTTTATCATTCATCACCAGGTTTCTTACACTTCTCTGTGTGGCATGTACAAACAGCTGCCATCATCCAGCTGCTGCTTCATGCCCCCATTATACCTCTTACTCTCCTCGAATCTTCCATTCAATTATCCCTCATTCTTCTGTTTTAACACTTTTTTACCCTTCCCCTGCCATTCTTGGTTGACTTTTACCATCCTGTTTGCCAACTTTCTTTTCTAAACTTGTTTGTGATCTGTGATGGTCTCCTCCCCTCATTCCATTGTTGCTGATTTCCTCTGCACACGGCTCTGTGCTCTGCTGCCGTCCAAATTCAGGCCAGAACAGGACATAACTAAGACCCACTGCATGCCAAACATGATGTCATGGCTAAGCCCCGTGTGTTTAAGTGTGTGTGTGTGTGTGCATTTCTGCCTGTTTTT
Organism: Cetoscarus ocellatus; assembly: GCA_037902135.1. Lineage (NCBI taxonomy): Eukaryota > Metazoa > Chordata > Actinopteri > Labriformes > Labridae > Cetoscarus > Cetoscarus ocellatus. The sequence continues at coordinate 2,272,784 of JBAMNC010000154.1, read as the reverse complement.
GTCTGTGTCTCAACATCCTCATGTGTATCTATGTATTTTAATGTTGACAACAACAAGAAATTCAGACCAGATGTGGGCTTACTGATAAGAAACTAAAGACACAGCACAGTCTTGCTCATATTTTCTCTTTGGGGAAATGCATTCTTCTGCATGTTCTGCTGGTAAACAAAGACACTTCTGTTTGGCATCAGGTTATCCATTAAGGTTGGTTTCTTGGAATTGGAAGCTTCCACACTCTAGTCTCTCTCTTTTTTTTTAAAGAGGGAAGACAAACAGGAAATGAGATTGACATCATTATGTAACAGATCCTCAGCGGATGTAATCCACATTGAAGGGGGGGATATCATTAGTCCAGTTTTCTTTGTTTCTTTCCATTTCTCCATCTGGAAATAGAGTAATGTCCCCTTTGAGTCTTTCAGCTTGAATACGTTGTTATTATATGAAACAACTTATCAACCCATTCTACATTTGAAAGCCCTAATCATGTCAGCAAGGGAAGTTATGTTTTGCTGGCATTTGTTGGTTAGTTTTGTTTGATAGATTGTTAACAGGATAACTCAAAAAGTTAGAAACTGATAGTGATTACATTTTCAGGGAATGTTGGTTATGACACAAGAAAAAAGGTGATAAGATTTTGGTGGTGATCCGAACCTAGATGCAGCACCTGGAATTATTTGCAGGATTTGTTTACATTGCGATAAAGGGCAGTTTATTTTACAAATAAGTTCTAAATGGATTTTGATAAAATTTTCAGGGAATTCTAGTCATGGCACAAGAAAAAAGTGATTATATTTTTGTATGGTCCAAATCTGGATGTGGACAAAGGATTTTTTTCAAGGGTGTTTTTAACACTTTTTTGACAATAGTTCGACAATGTTAGAAAATCCACGGCAGAGGTTTGTGGTCTTTAAGCACTTAAAGTTTTAAAAAATGCAGTATTTTGTCTTATTTCTCAAAGTCTCCCAGCAACGTCCTGTTTTTCTGTGTGAAGTTTTGACTGTATAAAGTATCTGGAGTTTATCGAAGTCAGAATACAAATAAACTTTCCTACTGCAGTGACTGCATTCCTCTGTAACACATGTGTTTCTGTATAAACAGGATTTACAGTGTGATACTTAAGCTGCAGTATCATCTGTGGACACTTCCTCTGCTGCTGAGTGGCCTGTGTTCGATCTTTCCATATCTGTGTGACTGCAGAGACGTCACGACTAACATGTGCTGAGTGAACTGTCCACACAGCGTTTCAGTACAATGTATGTGCGTGTGTGTTTGTGAGGCTCTGGTCTGAGGCCTGCAGACAAAAATACAAATTAACATCTGCAATGTAAGAGTTTCATGTGTTTTCAATACTGCTTCACTTGTTATGATACGCAACTCTGAACACATGACTATCACAGCAAAGTGCTCTGTTTCCAGAAAGTCAGCCAGTGCCTTTCAAGCAAGTTATTTGATAACATGTCTTCAATAATAGTTTAGGTTTTAAGTAAATCCAATAACCTGATAGAACTGTCATATCACAAGGAAAACAGCAGATTCATTTGTTTTCTTTCTGTTCAAATCTTTTAGGGTTTTAAAAGATGAGAGGAATTGTTTGTAACTGATTAATCATAAAGGGAGAACTCGCAAAAGTAAATGCTTGGCCTATTATCATTGTCGATTACTGTCAAAATAAAATTTGATGGTGCTTGCAAAAAGGCAATAAATGAATATTATACTGTATATGGGGAGCAACTGCACACTTTCAAAAATCATACATATCACTTCTTAAGACACTACGAGACTGCAGCAAAGAAACTGTTTTACATATGTGCTTTGTGAAGCATTGGCCCTTTTCTAGTTTTCTGTGGGAGCAAATGGCTCTGAGTCCCCCTAACCCCTTATACAGCATTTTCCAGGTCATTTAATCGTAAACATTGCTTCTCCTTGACAAACATCTGTCATACTTTTATCTCAAAGCTATTATTTCACAAACTCTTTGAGTTGTGAATGCAAACATTTCATAAATGCTTCTGTTAAAGCTGCAATAAATGGCCTGAATGATCTTCTTAGGTTAGATTTTCTGGCATAACTTCACCAACTCACAAGGTGCTAGGAGAATGAGGGGTGTTAAAGAAATCTAAAAAATCTCCAGCAACACTTAACGGGATTCAGGAAACAACTTTATTAGACCTACGCTTTTAGGCTTGATTATCCTAATGCCATCAGGATGACCCAACTTAAGACCACAAGTTGATATGCATCGGTCTAATCACTTTGTTAACTAAGTAATAAATGTTGCTAGAGCTTTAATGTCTAAACAAAATGCCACCCTAAGAAGCAAATCTGCAAAAAGAAACTGCTTTAGTCCTTAATAGATTACATTAATTTAATATCTTATTCAGACATTTATCATTCAGAGTCCTACCTGAAAAAATAACAGAACATAAATTTAACATAATTGTGATATTTCTGATGCCAATTAGTAAAATATTTGAAAAATATTATCATGATAAATGTGATAATTATGATATAAAATTAATTAATAACATAATTATTAATTACTAACTTCATTCTAACATGATAAAAAAGACATCTTAGTTCATGTTGTGGTCCAAATAAAAAAAAAAAAAATTCAAGGTTTATTTTTGGGGTAGGCAGGAGTCCTGTGTAAAAGATTATTGATCATAAATCATATCAACAGATGAAACTGAGATGCAGTTGTAATTTCTTTTAATATTTACAGCTAACCTTGCAGTGCAGCTGGATCCGATCCAATCTACAACAGTTCTCGGCCCAAAGCGGCATGGCCCAATAAGAGTCCTTTAAAGCAGGAAGAGGTGGGAGCTACAAGCGCGTCAACAGTAGGAACTGACTGCTCGTATAGAGATTAGCATAAATGCTAACAGCTTCAGTAGCCATTTTGTCGGATTTGGACCACAGTTCTTTATTAAATGAAAAAACAAAGCAACACTGAAAGCATTTCTCAATAGAAAAAAGTATTTTTGCAGAGTTTTTGTCAAGTTTTTTCAACATAACAGCCCATGTTTTGAACCTAACACCTCGACAGTAATGGCTGTGTATTGGCCTGTGAAAAAAAATTAGATTGGCGGCCTGAACGTTCAATCACCTGCCTGATATGCTTTTGAAAAGTTCTGCCCCTCCAGACACTTTCCCAGATGGACTGGTAAAATACAGTACATTCTGAATTGTCTATATTAAAAGGTCCACCTGGTGTTTCAGGTTAATTTTCAACTGCAATACACAAGAAATGTAAGACAAATTGAAAGGGGGCCAATTCTTTTTCTAACTGATTTCTGTAACACTTAATCTGAATCACAAAACATTTTTGTAAATATTAACATAAGACAGCTGGTGTTCCTCAAGCCATCACCGTTCAAAACTTAAAAGCTTAAAATCATTTCCAATCTTAATGAGAGAAAACAAACTGAGGGCAGAGGAGGAGGATGGAGTAAAGTCTGGTTATGTTAGACTTTTGACTCTCATTTAGCTTGCATGTTTAGTACAAGTTTTTATGAAAGAATATCCCCAAAGTTTTTTTACTAATTATGAGATGAGATGAGATGGTTTTCCAGAGACATGCTCAAAACTCCAGGGTTTGTAAAATCATTTGAAATTTGAGTATTTACTACAAACCCTCTGTTATCCAATCATGAAAATATTTTGGTTGATCCTTTATGGAGAATGTGATACACTGGGTGGAAACACCTCCTGATTATACAGCACATAGTTCCCCTGTTGATTTACTGTATGAGAGCATTTTGGAGAGTGTTGCAAAAAGAATTGCAGTCATGTTTGAAAAAATCTGTGTATTTGTATCATCTACATTTTCCAGTGTTTCTGGATGTAGCATAGCTCTGATTTACACAGAGAGTCAGTCACATGGTGAGTTTACTCCGAGTCGTATTAGAAGTGAACATCCACCGAGACTTCATTTCCGTTCAGAGGAACTGAGAGAGAGAGCTCTCTGGAAGCTGCTCAAAAATGTGATCTCTCTCACTAACCCCTCTTTCTCTCTCTCTGCAAGCAAACACTCACAAGAAAAACCTGATCTCATGTTTGGTTTCAGATCCTTAACTTAAAAAGAGAAGACAATCTTCAAACATTAGTTTGGAAATCGCTTGTCCCTTAGGTTTAAATGCAGTAAAACTTAAGAAATGATACAAAAACAAAATCAGCCGTGATTACTCAAACAGCAAATTCCATTCCGAGTCATATTTCAAACAAATACTCCTAAAAATATGATCTCTGTGCATCATACATACTGAGTTGTGTGTCTTGGCAGTGATGGTGCGAATGGAGTCTGTATCCCAGATGACCAGGTCGGCATCAGAGCCCACCGCGATCCGGCCCTTGCGAGGGTACAGGTTCAGGATCTTAGCTGCATTGGTGCTGGTGACGGCAACATACATGTTCTCATCCATTTTACCCGTAGTCTGCAGGAGAAATGAGCAAAAGCAGGCAAGAGTTAGCCTTTGGTAGAGAATTGTGCCTTTTTCCTGATACACATAATGCTGGTAAGAAGATCTTTAATTTCTAGGGTTGAGAAAAGCTGGATGTTACGTCAAAGACAACGGGAGCTGCCACTGGAGGCTGCTATTCTCTGTCTGTGACTCATTCATGTTTTGAGCTGCTTACTTCGAATGAACGATGAAAAATATGCAAGGGTTGCACAGTATGCAAATAACACTTTTAATGTTTTTATACACAAATACATATAGAAATCCCTCCTTTTCTTATGTTGCTTCCTGCACCTTTCACATAATGTGTCCTCTAATATTCTGTTTCAAAATTTTCCTCCAATGATGTCATGAAGAGATATACAGTAACACCCTTTCTAGGTGGGAGACACACCCTGAGCCAAGGGCTTTGTTAAGGCTGCTAAAGCTGGCTACCAGAAGCCAATGTTTTTCTTTCTCACTAGAACAGGGTGATCCAGCAGACAAACATGTTAAGGCATGTCTGTGCAGCCACTGTAAACATTAGAGCACAGTCTTGAAAAGCTAAAGCCAGATGAACTTCTCAAGGGACGTGGTCAGACACAGCTTTTTTGGGCAAGGCTGGAACAGAAGGGAATATGAGTATGCCAACTATCAATTATCTTTGCAAATTTTTAGGCAAGAAAACACTGTCTTATCAGATTTAAGGGATCAGAGCCAAATCAGAGTTTTTTTTCGTGAAAGCACACGAGCACAAACATAATTTATTTTATTCAGATAATAGTTCAAACAGCTTTTGTCTCAAACACTCAGTTCAGTTTACACCCTACAGTCAGCTCCACCGTTCTTAGAGGAATTACATTACTGACCCTTTGTCAGCTCTACGATTGGTTAACTGACCCACCAATCAAAATCAGTGAGCCCAATCTCTAAGCAGCCGTTGTGGGGTTATCCAGTTTGACCATTGATTCAAATGGAAGAAAGGCCAGCAGCAACAGTTTTTGTCTAACCTAAACTGTGTTCGAAACCATTCACTCATTCACTCACTCACTATTCCCTATATAGTGTTAATGAAATAGTGAACTACATAGGGAATTACCAAATGAGATTTCGGACACTACACTGAAATTTTCTAAGCATCATTCTGTCAGTAGATGCGCTGGATATTCCTGTGTTGCAAGTCGATGCGCCAAGCATCACGTAAACAAACCGGGCACTCAGGAGGGTAACAGTGGTTGTACTAATGTCCATAAATTGTTGAAAAGTGGTGTGGAAGTTTGATGTTGACATCTACTGTTTTGTGTCTTGATAGCGAGCTGTAACAGCCCATGATAGTGTACGAGCTAACTACAGCTACTTAGAGTGAGCTAGCGAAGTAATGGTTGGTTGTAGTTAGCTTACGAGCTACGAGTTAGCACCCATATATATATATATATATATATATATATATATATATATATATATATATATATATATATATATATATATATATAAAGATATATAAACGATGCATTGTGGTATACGGGAATACAATATAGGGTACATCATATGTACACTCACATTTGCTGCGCATTGTGGGTATTAATAGTGCACTATATAGTGAATGAAATTAACCGCTGAGAATTCGAACAACACTACAAAATGGCGAACACACTATATAGTGCACTATATCTGTGATAGGGGACGGTTTCGAACACAGCTCTAGTAACAATTACTAAGGAGGGTGAGGCTTAATAGAAAGTCACTTCCTGGAAAGGGTGGTCTGGAAAGGGCCAGTTGATAAAGGGTCCACTGGCCCTTGGTTAGGTTTTTACAGAAAGCGATCCTTCATCAAGCCCTGCCCTCCTTAGGTGTTAGCATTGCGCTCGTTCTCTCGACTAAAAGTCTATGGGATTTTTCACTGTGTTCTTGGATCATTGCTGACTGTTTGGTCTATAGAAAAAAAATATTTGACTTAAATGAACAAACATAACTGTTCATCCTTTTTTCAGCTTAAATGTAATCGGTAAAAAGCAATTACTTCGCTACTAAGAAACTACACCATGCTGGTTTGACTTTGAAGCTAAAAATATTACCAAAATATAACATCATGCTGTAACCTCTTATTTGAGAACTTCATCTTAATCAAATGATCTGATCAAGTTGGTCCTCATGGCTGTGGCTATTGTGTATGAATTACTGTTTATTAAAAAAAAAATTAGAAATGCTTGTGTGGAGCACCCAGACAATTTTGTAGTCCTTATTATCAGTTTGTAAGCAAAGATCCTTTTAAAAACAACAATTTAAAATGCATTTTATAAATCAGATTAAACATTAAAGTTTCATATGCATGTGTTCACCACAAACCTTCTTTTAGGATTTCATCCCAAAAAGGTATTTTTTTTAATCCCATAAACTTTCAGTCTTGACTACTGGGAAGTGGTAAATGCTAACACACTTCCGCATTTTTGGACTCATTCCTGCACTAGTCTGTTGATAACTAGTTTAGGTTGTGAACTGAAGAATCTGTTCACACTTCAAAGTTGGCACAGTAGTCCATGGCTGTTTAAAGCTACATGCTCTGTCTGCTTGTGCACTGATGCTGTGATAACAGAGGAGAGGGAAAGGGAAAAAGGAGGACAGCGTGCTGAAAGCAGGGTGAAGGAAAGGACAGATATGGAGATAGCAAAGGAAAGGATAGAGGACATCAGAGACGGTGACAAGAAGACACTGCAGAGTGGGGGGGGGAGACAGTTATGGCTGGGGAGAGGAATGTAGGGAGAGGTAGTGACAGCCAGATAAAAGAAAGCAGACAAAGAAGAAGACAGTCCAAAAAGTTGATAAAAATAGACTGCAGAAATTTTTTAAAGAATGGAGATGATAAAGACAAGGCTTTAAAAGAGAACTCAGGTTTCCTCAGGGGAGCAGATTAGAAAGACAGTGAATCAAGATTAGAAAACGTTTGAAAATAAATATTCATATCTGTTTTATTACTCCTGACTTCATATCAGCTTCAGCCCTCGAAAGTGTGTCGGAATAAAGTATATCCTCCTCACCACAGCTTTATCCCAGATAAGAGCCATCCTCTCCTCCACTCCATTGACCCCTTCAGGGATCTGAGTGAAGTCGTCCTTACCGATGGCCTTTTGAGCCACGCTGAAGGTGCAGTGAGCACTGCCAGTCACACTCAGGTCTCCACTAAACAAGGAAGAAGACAGAAGTACAGAGTTTGATTGAAATATAAATCAATGTAGAGTTAAGTCCTGCAAACTATGACAAAAGATTTTTTTTTGCTACTTGAGAAGTACATGAGAACATGAAAAACAGCATTCATTGTTTGTTCTGTTGTTGTTTTAACAATTTTTTCCCATGTCCAGTAAACACTATTACAGCGTGTCTTCACAGCATGCCTTGCTGCCCACACTACATCGATTATATATTTAATTCTCAGTCCTATATTTTAGTTTTCCCCTTGAACAGAATGACAACTAGAACTTGTCTTATGAATAGAGGCAAATCAGAGTGTAGCCCTGTATATACAAGTGTGTGTCTCAAAGTCTTTAACAGAGCCACCAAAAGTTAACCACAAATACCAATATGCGCCAGTATCTCCACTTTGAAAAACAGGCTTGATGAGGTGAGAGGAGAAAAATGAAATGTTAAAATCTATCCCGGCATTTTGTCAACCTGCCTCTTTCCTTGTTTTTCATCCATGTCAAAGGAGAACAAAAATAAAATTGGGCACCAGAGTTCAAATCTGTGCACCCATCATGCTGCATCACTCACAGGTTGTTCAAACACTCCAAAAGCAAACAGCAGACATTTGCTAAATAGTCACTGATTCCTCACTTAAATCACATGCTGTTAAAACACAGCGCAAGTCACTTTTGCCATTTTCAAAACAGCAAATGCTAGTGGCAAAAACTTGCACTCTTTGATTTTCCAGCTAGCCAAAGAGCCTTTTTTAGCTGAATTTACCAGAACAATGGAGATTTTTTTCATAAGTATGTAGCATTTTGAACACTTTTTTCTGCTCAAAATAAACATTTTTTTAACTGTCACAATGATCACAAATCAAAGGGTTAAACTTTCTGACCAAGTGAGTGCAAGTGTCAGCAGTTACTTAAATTATTCTGACCCCACTCTCTTCTCTGCCTCACATTTTTTAACAGGTACACTAATGGTCCTTTAATCTACATGTTTTCTTTCCTTAAAAAAAACTTTTATCTTTTTGTCTGTCATCTAAGTACCCGTCTTTAGGACTACAGATGAAATTAAGCTTTCTGGCTTACACTAACACATTTGGCTAATATGATGATGAACGTTCATGGTCCTTTTTAAAGCACTTTGATTAAAAAAACAAAGTCCTTTTTAAATATGATCATTTTGTGAACTACTTCAAGTTCCTACTGCTGCTATTAGTTCAGAGTCATATGAATGTTGGTATGCGAATCTCATTTCATGTCTTAGACTCATGTAAATTCATTTTTTGCTGTATATAAATCACATCTGATTTTCTATCAAGGACCATCAGCCTGTATATGCCTGGAAGATGCTTTGTTTGCAAGTATATTATTTTATCTATGTCAATACAGATATATTTTCAATTTCATGTTTTACATGAGAACTAATGACTTGTCCACCTACACAACATGTTTTTCTTTAACAATACTTACTTACTGTTTCACCATAATATATAATAGTCAAATTAGGAGTGTTAAATTTCTCATATTATTCAAAATACACTTTCCATGGTGTATATACAAAAATACACTGCCTGGCCAAAAAAAAAGTCGCCACCTGGATTTAACTAAGCAAATAGGTACGAGCCTCCTATTGGATAATTACTGCATGGGCAATTGTCTTTCAGCTGGCAACAAGTTATTAAACCCCAGCTGATGCAATGAGTAGCTTCTCATTTCTTAAACAACCATGTCAAAAGACACATCCTGTGTTCATGGAAAAGATGTTAGTCTGTTTAAGAAGGGTCAAATCATTGGCATGCTTCAAGAAGAGAAAACATCTAAGGAGATTGCAGAAACTACTAAAATTGGATTAAGAACTGTCCTGGAGGAAGGTCATGTGGTATAATGAGTCCAGATTTACCCTGTTCCAGAGTGATGGGCACATCAGGGTAAGAAGAGAGGTAGGTGAAGTGATGCACCCATCATGCCTTGTGCCTACTGTACAAGCCTGTGGGGGCAGTGCTATGATCTGGGGTTGCTGCAGTTGGTCAGGTCTAGGTTCAGCAACATTATGTGCCCAAAGAATGAGGTCAGCTGACTACATGAATATACTGAATGACCAGGTTATTCCATCAATGGACTTTTTCTCCCCTATTCCAAGATGACAATGCCAGGATTCGTCGGGCTCAAATTGTGAAAGAGTGGTTCAGGGAGCATGAGACATTTTCACACATGGATTGGCCACCACAGAGTCCAGACCTTAACCTCATAGAGAATCTTTGGGATGTGCTGGAGAAGGCTTTGCATAGTGGTCAGACTCTCCCATCATCAATACAAGCTAGGCAGTGTATGTATCTATATGGCCTCTTAAAAAACAGCATAAGAAAAACCCCTCCTTGTCCTCTGATCCTTGCTCCCCCTATCAGAAAGGTGTGCTCAAACAGCCTGTTTTAAAATTTCCCCTAAAGATGACACTGGGGGATACGCCACCTCCACTAGACAAAAACACCTGAATCAGGTGTTTGTTACGCCCACAGCTGGCCCAGTATAAGAAACATTTTTCAACGTTTCAAACATTTTTGGGCAAGACACTTAAAAAAAAAAATGTTTTGGGGACATCTTGGAACAGTGTGAACTTGCTGAAAGAAAGAGTTAACAAGTGGCCTCTAAGCTATCTCAGTAACCACACCCAGTCACCAGAGTTGGTACCACTTGAGGAAAATGGGAGTGACAAAATGGCTGACTTCAGAAAAGCAGTTGTACAGTAATTTCTGGTATATCATACGCAATCGTCTATAACACGCACCCCATTTTTTCATGCTTTTTCCAGGAAAATAGCTGTATTGAAATATTGCATGCACCCACATTTCGCCCAAACCTTACTCTCTCAGACAACTCAAAAATTACCTTTATTCAAAGTTTTTATCAATGAAATTTCAGTATTTTCATAAAAAAATACCGTACACGATTTTCTCTCTCAACCCGATGCGGAAACACCTTTTGCTTCTCATATGCGCACTTGCTCGATTTCTGCCAAAGCATGCTCAGTCGTAGTGTACCGACCAATCAGAGAGCAGATATCAACATGCCGATGTTTTCGACCAATCACAGCACAGCTATTTTGGTCCCCTTGCTCACAAGATGGCAGCGCCCTGTGTTTGCATGTGAGTGGTACCTTAACACTTGAGAATTACATGATCATCACACAAAGGTAAACTCATTAAGACCCAAAATACCGGATTAGAACAGTTTAACAGTTTTGTAATCACGATGTTGGTGAGATGAAATATTTTACATATTTTGCTGGTGCTTGTGTGTAATACACACCCGAAAATTAGACCTTATTTAAGAGCAAAAAAATGCATGTTATATACAAGAAATTATGGTACATCTTTCAGTAAGGTATAAGTGAGGTAGCAGTGTCCTGTGGAATACTTGGCTACCTTTTGATCGCCAAGTTATAGCAACAGTAACAGTTTTAAGTATAAATAAGTCGCTGTTAAAATATGCAGAGTCCTACTTTGTGTTGTGTTGTATTGTCAGTGAACATTATATTAGACATATCTGCTACATCAGATGACACACAGTATTTTGGTGTGAATTAGTAGTTGCTAGGCAGACAACTACCTCACTGCTGTGATACATACCTGGCCAGCAGTGTGTTCAGATAGTCTGGAGTGGTCGGGTCAGGGCTGAGGGGAGGTGATGTTACAAAAGAAGCAGCCTTGGCCCAGTTCTTGCTCCAGTAATGTGTCCCATCAGTCCCCAGGCTGGCCGTGATTGGCTCCCCAAACACAACATTTCCTGCGAAAGGAAAAACATTAACAATTTGTAAAGAGCATCAGACGTAAGGTGTGACTAATTGTTCGTATCAGTGATTTTTGGCATTTACAAAAGCATATGTTTCACACAAGTTGGAGCCTGATTAATTTTTCAGCAAGTTACACTGACTAAAAGCATTGGTAATTCATCTGAGTTTTGGCAGAGGTGAACATTACCTCATCTCTTTGAAACTAATGTCCCGCTGGGCAACATTTCACTTTAGCTTAGTTGTTATTGTACTTGTTCTTTCATGGATGATGAGATGATCCCACAAACATTTGCAACAAAAATCTTAATCAAACAAATCAAGAATAGATAAAAGAAAGACATAACAGTCTAATCCTTGATACTAGACCGGTAGTTTTGGATCCAAAAGTGGGTTAAAGTGTCATTTTAATGAGATGCATGTGTGTGGAAAAAAATAATGCACCTTAACATTAGCTGTAATGATGAATCCATCTCAAGGACAAATGCTGGACTGTTTTATTTTATTGACTCAATGTCTCACATTCACACTGCAATTTTCCTTGAATAACTTTGGTCAATATTCAGATTTTTGGTTCATAAGATGTAATTTAGGAGGCGGTGGCGGGTCCTAAGACTACACCAGTAAAAAAACAGCAGTCCAGATAACAGCAAAAGAAAACCTTTCATGCCTGTTAAAACCTCCCATGGTTGTAAAGACTTCAAAATAAACACTCTTCTTGTTCTAATTCATTTTTATGACATTTTGGGACATTTGGAAAAGAGTGACAGAAAATAAAGTAAGTAGAGAGAAGAAGACACAAAATCAATGTTTAGGGTTTGACCCAGGATGACCGGAAAATACTAAAACCTCTGCACACAACACCACGTAATGTAAAGGCTGACTTAAACCAGCGCCCAATTTCACTGCATTCTCAAAGTTGTGTATTTCTCCATCCATCACAGCTGAGTAGTCCATTGGGTCAACTCTGCTCCTTCTTCAAGCTGTGAGGGATGCTTTGTGTGACAACTGAACCACAGAAAAGTCCTCATGACAAATATCAAAATTCCTCTGCAAATAACATCTTTTCATGACGTGGAACAGAGCCAAGGTCTGGTTATATCGTCAGCTGAAGGAGAGACACTAGAATCGTCTTAAAAGGGCATACTGCATGTCTGGTGCACCTTTTTTTTATTAGAGCTCTTATGTCTCAAATTAGAGGAAAGACGGGGTCCAAGAGGAAATTGTCAAATTTAATACATTTGTAGACAAACATTGGGTGAATGTGTGATGATTTCAGATGTCATATTCTTGGACTAAACATTGTTTAAAGGCAAGTTTAAGTGCTGTTAAGTTGACATGAGGATATCACAGAAACTAAGTTATGAAGGAAAATATAATAAATCACTCCTTTAACAAGATAATAAGATTTCAACAACATAAGGTTTTGGTTTACATAATTTTGCAACAAAATTCAAAAGCCTCTTAATAAAACTGTAAATGCCAGGAGATAGCATCCAAGAATTAGAGGAAATACAAGAAACATGGACTATTGGGCGCACACAGCAGAGACACAATTATGGGATATTTGATATACTTTGTTTTTTAAGCTCCTTCTTTTGAGTTGTTTTTTTTTTTTTGCAAAGGATCAAATGAAATGAATTCAAGCTAAAATATTATTTCAGTTACATTACAGTTATTTTAGTTATTATTACAGTTCTGGTGTTGGTAATGATTTCTGTTTCATTTCTGGTGATAGTGTGTAGAACAAGACCTAAAAATGTCACCACATTGCTTGTTTTTTTTTGAATACTCTTACAATTTTACAAGATACCCAGTTGTGTTAAGTAAATTCTGAGTACCTTTTTTCCGGGCCTGCGAGATGATGTCAGCGGCGCTCTTGCTCATGACCCGAGTCACATAAAGAGGACAGTTGGTTTGGCTGGCGATGGTGATGGCACGGAACACGGCCTCCGCCTCCAGCTGCAGAGGGCACAGGACATTGTGGTTGACTTATAAATGGTTTAACCATTAGGATTACCCCAAACACACTTTAAATAGTCTAACCACTTCACATCAGTTATTTACAGAGCTGTATTATTTCAATAATTGACTCTGAACCAAAATTGGAAGCTTATAATCATAGAGTGGGACGGTTTATTCAGTTGCTTAGTGCTAAGAATTATATAAGGCATTTTGTCAGCATCACATGCAAATGTAATTGTTTTCCAAACAGGAAAGCGTGAAGCTTGGCTGTTGTAATGTTCCAAAAATACTCCTCTGTATATTTCTGTGTCTAGGATGAAAAGCATCTTTTAGGATGACGGCTGTTTCTTACACACGTGGACAAGATTATTGGTCCATGTTCACTGTGGTACACAGCACGATAACAAACAGCACACTGACTACTTTTCACCTTTTAAATAGGCAGACTGACTGATTACAAGTTTGAAGAAACCTGTGATACTAATTACAGGACACACCTTGGTTTAACATGTCCCTATGGTCAAATCATTTTCAATCTTTTCTAGGGGTACCATCATTTTTGTCCAGGCCAGTTTCATTATTTATTTTTTATAAAATGATTCTGTTGAAGCACAATTCAAAAGCAATGTCTGATTTCCATTAGTTAATTTTCAGTACATTTTTATTTATTATTACTTTTGTCAGTTTCAAGTTATGTCAGTGTCCATTGTGGTTTTTTCTTTCTTTAACAGAGGGGTACCAACAATTTTGTCCATGTGTGTACGCATTTGTTTTGTTCAGTCTGCATGCGTACACAAACATTTCAGCTAATCATTGTGTTCTGGTCCAAAAGTTCAACCCAGGTCCAAGAACCAATTAACAAACCATACAGGACACCAGACACTAATAAACAGTCTTCCAGTTCAGCTTTATTAAATTATCGTACTAAGCCTTTGACTTCTATGAATTAATTTACGAGGGCTGACTGATAAGTTGTGAGCCTTGTATTGAAGAAGATAAGCAGGGATGTCCTTTTTCAGCTCTACTATTCCCTGACTATTTAACGCTTTGTACCCAAAGACTGGTATCATTTGGTCAGTTTATGTCGAAGAGGTAGCACTCTAAAGTAAACAAGGCAAGTGACTTTTGCAAAATGGACAAAATGCCCCTGTTCACAAGTCTGTCATTGCCATGGCTGCCATTAAAGATTGTGGCTTTGAATTGATTGAGCATCCACCTTATTCACCTGATCTCGCTCCATCAGACTTTCATCTATTTCCAAAATTGGAAAAGGCCATTTCTGGTACCCACTTTCGGTCAAATGATGACGTCATACATGCAGTGGAGGACTTTCTGAACGGTCAAGAAAAGGACTTCTTTAAAAGTGGCATTGAGGCCCTTAAACATCACTGGCAAAAATGTATAGATACTGAAGTGGATTAAGTTAAAAAATAATGCAACATGTCTGCCAAAAGTCAAACCCTTAAATATGAGGCTCACAACTTATCAATCAGCCCTTGTAACTGCCTGACACTGTGGGACTGGTGAGAAAATATTATCACAAACTGGAAAACCTCTGTCAGACACTTTGCATTGAATTACATTCTGCTTTGCTATACACATTAGTGTCTTCTGTTTGGGGAACCATAATTTTTTTTTAGAGTCTGTTATGAGCCTGAAACCATGCATCAAGAACAACATGAGACCACTAGCCCCACACTGCCAAAGTTGTGGTCTCAACGTCAGTCAATTCACTGATCAGATATTGTTTCTTGGTAAACATTAACAAAATGTCAAGAATCAGTATTTTCCTATAAACCACAATTCCAAAGAAGTTGGGACACTGTGTAAAGCCTAAATAAAAACAGGATCCAGTGATTTGTAAATACGTTTCAACCTATGCTCAATTGTTTTTAATTGCAAATATTGACTCATTTTACATTATATGCTGGCAACATATACAAAAAAAGCTGGGACAGAAGCATGTGTTACACAAACAACATTCAGGTAAAATTTGAGGACTGAGGACACTATTAGTTGAAGTTTTAAGGGGGGAATTATTTACCATTTTTGCTTGATGTCCAGAGTCTCTATTGTCGTATTTTAACAATGTTGATTGCATTAGTTCACAAAGCATTGAGTCTTGCTCCATCCTTGCTTGTGTAAAACTGAGCCTTACGGGAATGCTCCTTTCATACCCAATCATATCCATCACCTGTTTCTGATTATTTTAGGGAACGTGTTTCAGGCATCAAATTTAAAATGGGTGAATATAAATAAATTTATCAGTTTCTGTTTTTATTTACAATTTACATAATGTCCCATGATCATTGGTATTGGGTATTGTACTATCACTTCTGTTTAATCTAACTAGGACTGTCATTATTGTAATGATACTTTCAAGGAGGGAAAATGACCATAGAACATCTGTTACAAAAATAATAATATTGACTGTAGGGTATGTGCGTTTTACCTCCTCAGGCCGGCTCAGCACATGTCCCTCTGGTCCAGTGATGCCCATCTGCAACATGCGGGCCTGCTCCTGTTTAACAAACACACATACAGGCAGGCCGTTAGCTGCTTAGCTCATACTTAAGGATTATTTTTTGGAGTTCAGTGGTTTGACTTCTGGGGCTGATGTAAGCTGTTGGTTACACTCCAACATGATATTCTGTTTCTGCTTCTTGCCTGTGTAGAGGATACAAGCTGGGTGTTGTCATGTGGGCCAGGCCACACACAGGACTTTGGGAAACCCCCAGCTGGTGATGGTCCTTTTGAACAAGAGACATCTCTGAAAAGGTCCTGGTTAAAATGTTGTTTCTGGTTGAAGCAGAGGTGAACAAAACATGAGGGCATCTGGACAGACTACATGGATGCATTCCCTAAGGTGTCTGGTTCCAATGTTTAAGAAAAAAATCGGATTTTTTTTTCACAGGTTTTCATAAAAAAACTTCATGACTGATGGTCAAATATGACTTAGACATTGTGAGGATACAGCAAATGTTAAGGGAGCAAGCAATACAATAGTCCAGCGTTTCTCAATCATTTTTCTATCCAGGTACCCTTAATAAATGTCACAATCCTCAAGTCCCCCCAGTCAAAATGTGCTCATAAAAAAGGAACACTCTACATCTTAGAGGTCATTCCATCAATCCATTATCATCTGTTCCACTTATCCCTTTCGGGGTCACATGGGCTGGAGCCTATCCCAGCTGACATTTGGCGAGAGGCAAGGTACACCCTAAACCGGTCGCCAGCCAATCACAGGGCCACATAGAGAGACATACGACTGTTCAATCTCACACTCATACCTAAGGGCAACTTGGAGTCACCATTCAATCTAATGAACTTGTTTCTGGTCTGTGGGAGGAAGCCGGAGTGCCCAGAGAGAACCCACACATGCACAGGAAGAACATGAAAACTCCACACAGAAAGGGTCTTGCCGACCCAGGGTTCAAACCGGCGACCTTCTTGCTGTGAGGCATGTGCACTGCCTGCTGCGCCACATTCATTACTGTAAATTACCCTTAATCGGAATCATCAGCCTGAGACAATGCACCAAGCCTTGCTATTATTGTAGTTACAAGATAGTTAGCCTTCAGGGCTATCCCTAATCGTTTTGCAAATTTTATCATCATCTACTGATTTTGTTGACTTTTTAAACCAATTAAATAGTAATTTAACTAGCTTTATTAAGGCCTAAACATAGAAAGGATGACTGTGGATTAGTTTAAGGACAACTAATATGGATTAGCCTGTGTCTGGTTCTATGGAAATATGGAACAACTGCTGTGGATTAGCATCTACAGCTAACTTTACATAAATGAACTGGATAGTTCATTGGCTACTGATCAGTTGGGCTGCAATAGGCAACTGCACTGACTGTCTACTCTAACAACTAAAACTTGTCTAGCTACACAGAGAAGCCTCTGTAGCTGGCTTTGAAATAGAGGACAATTAGTTTGAATGAGCTTCAGTACCTGCTTTATAGGAAAATATTCAGGACAGACAGATTAGCATCTGCTTAGCCATACTTCTTAAAGCTGGGGTATGTAACTTGGATGAGACTGCAGTGGAAGCAATTTTACCACCACCACCCCCTTCATTCCATGGTTGCACTCCCAGCATTGCCCTTTTCCCCATGCACAACCAATCCACTGCATTTGGGTGCCTTTAGCTGCCTTTAGCATTGTGCCAGTGTAATGCAGCCTCAAAACAGCCACAATGCCCCTCTGTAAAACCAGCATTACCTGTACAATCTACACATCAGCCAAAGCTCATTTGAAATAACAAAAACATATACCTTAAATAAGATCCAATAAGAATACTGTCCTGAAAAAATGAGCCCTGATTTTCCAAAGACGTAATACAGAGAAAGGAGGGGGCACAGTTTGTCTCATGAACTCTTATGTGGCTTCAGTAATAAGATGTTGACAGCTCATCATATTTTTGGGCCAGTAAAACAAAAAATAAACTACTTACTGCAGCTTTAAGTAGGCTGGGATCAACTGGCCTAAATTAACTTACTGATTTGGTTTAGGGATATGAAGCATACAACATTTATTAATTGTGAAGCTATACCAAATGCCAATTAAATTCAGAACAGAAAATCAGAACTAAAGGAAAGAAGAAGCTGAGCAAACTGGCAGATTATAATTTAAGCTATGAAGAGGGGAAATGTGAGTCATATTATAACCCACTGAATGCCAAACATATCACTTTCTTTAAGACCACACAAAAGCTAAACTTAAATAATGATGAAAAATAAAGGCAGAGGAAGCAAACTTGCAACCAAGAGGAGCATTTTTTTCTGTGGTGACTACTCTCCAAAGCTGTCTGAGGAGAAGGGCCTGACGACAGATTTGAAAATTTAGACTCAACTGTGTAAAAGTTAAACCAGCTATGTTATCACATAAAGTAAAAGCTGCTTTTAAAAACACTGCTTGACCATATGGAACTGTTTAGAACTCAATAAATGAAGAAGATTCTTATTTTAGACAAAGTAATTACTTGAAAAGCAACAGTGACAGCCCATCAGGAAAGAAAGGCAAAAGATTCAGTGTTTCAGAGTTAGATCATTTTAAAAGCTTTAGTACGCAAACACTGCTTTGCCCACTTGTATGGCTGCCAGTTTTTCTGCATTTCTCCAGAATAGCATCAAACTTTAGGTCTTTAGACTTAAGGACATAGAACTTCAGTATCTATGCATAATCAGTGGGTTGGTTACAGACTGGCCCTTGGGAAGCCAACACATTTAAAAAAGCTGTCTCGAACCTCAGGTTAATTTGCAAACAGACAAAGAGGTGGGGTCAAGGCTGGTCATACATCTCCTGACAAACAACTACAGCATGACCCACAGATCGCCCATGCTCCTGAAAATGCATGACTCATTTGTTCTTTTAAATTTAGCTGCCAATGTGAGTGTGTCCATAACGATGTCCAATCCAATCCATTCTTTTTCATAGCAAATTAAAAAAACAATCAAGTTTACCAGAGTGCTGCACAGTGACTCGCAAGCAGAAATAAAAATAAAAATAAATCAAACCTTGCATTTAAAACCTATTACTACTACTACTACTAATAATAATAATAATAATACTGAAATGAACTGTTCCAAAGAAAACTTTGCTTTGAGCCAGGATGTAAACATGTTTCTTAACAAAGATGATCTCTTTTACATGAGATGTGTATGTGGCTTCAGGGGACACTTAAGGAACTGCAGCATTTGCACTTAAACATTGGCTTCATCTTTCATCACTTCCGGTTCCTACATGGTCTACATACTCACATTTCCTTCTTTCAAGTCCTTCTGTAAAGTGGCTCCACAGTCCTTGAATTATAAAAAAGGTTAAGCCACACCAATCTGAAAAGGCCTTTATCTCAGAAGCTTTTAACTGAAGTACATATCTGGCATCAAAACTGATGAAAATCAGTCTGACCCAAAATTTTTGCTGAAGATTAGGTGAAAGAGCTGAGATATGAAACAATTTAGATCCAAGACAAACATATATACACTCTTGTATACACAGTGACAGAACCCAGGCTGTGTCTGGAGTTCTGACTAACCCTCTTGAACCACTAACCATTACAGTTCATTCACTTTCATTTGTTCACTGTGCAGCACCACCCTGTGTTTACTACACCCACTCAGTACTGTTTAAACAGGAAACACACTCTCCTCTTCATCACTGACATTGTGTTTAGTCTGTTGGTTGTGGAGATGATCAGGGATAGAATGATAAGGTGAGCCAAAGTAAAATAAATCTACAACAACTCAAAACAGATCTCAAAGTTGGACTGAAAGCAAGAGATGGGTTTAAATATTATGAGGCAAGGGGGGAAATGAGCAAGAGATGAATCATTCAGTTTATTTATCTTTATTTTTACCTCAGCAATGATCTCTCCATTCTCAGCATGGACCTGAGCGATACCTCCCCTCTCTGCCAGGAAGGTGAAGATCTCATAGAGCTGTGGGAGGAAGACACAGAAACAGTGAAGTGACAGTGATCTGGTTTTGAACTCCACTGCTGTTTACATCAATAACTACTTTTAATGAAAGCGGTTGACCTCAGGAAGAAGGTCACGATTTACACAATGCCCTCCACAACACACTGCAAGTATAGTGTGTGGTCTCTAGAAATGGTTCAATCCATGTGGGATGATGAGCTGCAGTTGTTTTTATGTTGTTGCACCAAAGTCTCTCAGTGAGCTGCATGACATCAGTTTTTCAGGCTGGACTATTTCAGTTGTCTCATGTGCTCTTCTGACTGACTGGATTAGCTATGGCTACATGAGAAACATGAAATTCTTGCCTCATAATATTGGTTCTATACTTGGTTCTTCCCCTTTTACTAGCTGAACTAACTTTCACTATATCAGATGAAAAGTTACGTAAGTTCAAGAGCAGAAAAGAACATGTTCACATGCTTATTTAAAACTTGACACTAAGCTGGGATGGATACTTCATGCCAAATAAAAGAAATATTTTACCCACCCTTTTAAGACACTGTTATACATCTCAGATCCGAACCACTGCCCTAGTAGCATGTGCTTATGCTGCTCATAATTCAGTTTCTCTACATGTCAGCAGTGATGGATTCCAATTATTGCAATTGGATTACTAAAATAGAGTAACATAATGAAATGAGCATGTTTTGAGTTTCTATGCATCTATTTTACTTAGCTGCACACAATGATATTTGTTTCTTGAAGAGATATACACAGAAGATACCAAAAGACAGTTTCACATTTTCAAATATGACTGAAAGGTCACATATTTTACCCTTTCAACAAATTTAAACTGGCTCCAGATGTCGACAGAAAGTATTTTCAAAGTTCCTTGCCTTAAAGTCCTCTTAGAAATTGTATTTTAGCATGTCTAATAAGGGTGGGAATCATAAATGACATTATCATGATACTCGAGTCCTCATTGCATTTAAATGCAATTCTTAATATTCTATGATATACTGAGTATTGTGCTATTTAACATTGATTTGTAACCTCTTCTTGACTCCATTTACATCCCAATGGGAAAAAAACAAATAATGTTCAATTTAATAAGAAACATATCTCAGCATATTCATTGTGTCATTTATTGAAAAGTTTAATTGAAAACAGCAGTAAAACTTGGACTGTTCCACACGTAGCCAGTTAGTGCTAGCCGCTGTGCTATGCTCAGCCTCTCTTCAACTTCTAGCTTCACTGCTCTGTAAAGCTTCGGTACTGCTGTGTCGGTGAAATAATGCAGAGATGAAGGAACGTTCCTCCAACCAGCGGGGAAAAGCCCTTGATTTCCACAACATGATGAGGCCTTGAGTCTTTGCACATAAAGTACATAATGGATTGTGCTATTTAATAAGCTTGCTTAGAACTGGGAGGCAGCCTTGAGAAGCTAGGCATGTCAAGTGTTGGATGGTTTATCAGTGGGGTTAACTTAGCATTAGCTTTGCTGTTGTCAGCTTTTACTGTCACTCAGTAGTGTCACAAGAGGCTAACTGTATTTCCACAGTAATGTGCATTCCTTTAGTCTCTCTCCTGTGCTGCCATGTTTGTTTACTAACTCTGCTACACAATGAACATACCCCTGCTGACTTCACATGCATTAGCTCAACAGCACCATCATGTAGATGTAACAAGTAGTTGATATCATTTCTATAGAGCCAACAACTTCATAAAATGCTGTAAATTCAGAAGGTATATATTATATGCTAAGACTAGAAATGCCTCACATTCCCGTGTTATTCCCAGAGGGAATGCACCAAGCAAATATTATTTTTTAACTGTGCTCATACCATTGGAATATTGTTATACACTGACAAAAAGGTAAATTCCATTGTTTGGAGTGTGTGTAAAGACGAAGTAACAGTACCTCACTGTTGCTCATCTGGTAGTAATCCTTGTAAGCCATGTAGACTTGGAATGAGTTCACACCTGTAATGAAGAAGACAGTATATAGAAAAATACTTAGAACATGCTCTATAAACAGCCAGAATAGATGGAGAAACCAAGTGATAACCATAAAGAAGTGGATCATTGTCATAAAAAAGGGATTTGGCTCTATTTATTTAACATTTTGTTTTTTGAGAGGCAAAGAGGTTTTTTGTTTGCAAACTGAAAAACACATTGTTTTCTTTAATTTAATTTTACAACACACCATGTTGCTTTATTACTATAACTATTTGTATACAACCATAGTAATGTAGGCTTGGATCCCTCGCAATACTTTATTAATACATTAATCATGGACTGATTGGTTGTTCACTCCAGAGAAAAATACATTTTGTGTATGCTGCTTTTGTATTTCTCTCAGATCAAGTGTAAATTTGTAGTTTATGTGCACTGTAAAAGATAAATTATTGTGCTGGTCAAATCTAAACCTGACTTTTAAAATGCAGGTTGACATGTTTATCTAACACCTACTAAAATTTGTCTAGTCAGACAAATTGGGGATTGATTTACTCTTGATCTGTGTAGATTCTCATTCATCCAGATCATAGTCATCTTGAAGATTCAAAAACAAGGCAACTGGACTGTGTTGAGTTTGTTGGGAAGACGTTTCACTTCTCATCCAAGAAGCTGAACTGAAGAAGCTTCTTGGATGAGAAGTGAAACGTCTTCCCAACAAACTCAACACAGTCCAGTTGCCTTGTTTTTGAATCTTCAAGATTTACTCTTGATGTTCAGTCATAACTGGATCCATACTGGACTGGGTGCTCTGCTCATGTTTTTAAGCCTCTGCCTCAAGCTACGTCTGAAAATTCAAACTACATGGATGCTACGCATAGTAGAACTTGCATTAGCTTCGAACATCACAAAAACCCGGAGAAAGACAGTAATTATGTCTACAAAAAGTAAAGTGTGGGCTGCATATGAGTGTACAGAGCTGACTTGAAACTTGATAATGTGTTTGTAGTTGCCAACTTGTTAGAAATGTTACAGAAACTAGGTCCATTGACAACTAGCTCATAGAGGGGATGCTGCCACCTGGCGTAGCATTCTTCGATCAGTCAATCAAATTTTCCCCAGTGCGTTTTTACATGGAGAAGGGCAGTAGGCCAGTTAAATATCCTAATCGATTATAACCATAGTGCAACTTAACTGTGCATGTAAACATACTGGGTGTTAAAAACAAATTTTAGAGCACAATGAGCAATAATTTGATTGCTGGCAGTTTGTTGTCCAAAAACGTGGAGGACAGAAATTTAGGGCATGTGATTCTTTGATTTGCACAGTCCTGCTGTGAAGCTTGGCACATAGTGCAAAGAGGATGAATTTATGCCTTGATTATTAATTGGTGTGTTTTGGGCATAGCATTAATCAAAACAATCAGTATTTCAGCTCTTACCCCCTTGCAGTCAGTCTCCTCTAGCTGGATGGCTTTTTGTTTTGTCATTGTTAGCCATCACTCTCGTCAAATCATTTAATCCCTCTCCTGAATTGTTTCTAAGCACAAGCTGCTCACATAGCTTTGTATGAAATATTTTGATGCTCAGATTAAAGTTATTTCTCACCAAATCATTTCAGCATCATTAGAAATGATTATAATGACACACTGGACATTTCTGCATTACATACTAAACGGTAACCTCATTAAACATATTTATTAAGACACACCAACAGGTTTGAACAGGCTCTACTTAATCAATCCTCTGTGGACTAAACATCAGATAAAGGTAGTCTGTAAACACGTTTGACTGATTTCTCTGCTGGAAACCTTGGCTTCATCCTGTAATGTGTGTATAAAACACCACTTTATCCTGTAAAAAATAATTTATTTTGTCAACAAATGCGGTGATATCAGACTGTGAAGATGGTGTGCTGCTGTGCATCATAGGGATGGGGATCAAGCTCACTGGAGTGCGTTTGATTGGGAATTCTCACACCACATACTTTAGACAGTTTGTGTCTTCTTAAGGTGAAAATGAGACAGCTTTAACTCTTTATTTTTCAACAAACAGACCCCTGGATGCTAAAAAGAGTGTGTATTATTTTGCTTTGTCAGGTGAACAGTAAATCCCAGTGGCTTCTCTGGTAGATATCCTCTCACAATGTCACAGCCTACCTTTCTCCTTGATAAGGTTGTCCACTTCCTGCTTTACGCTGTCATTCCAGTGGCTGATGTCTACATGGAGGGAATAATCACAGCAAGCTTTCTCATCCGCCCACTGCCTCCACTGGTCATATGCCTCCATCAGGCTGCTGCCGGGCTCTGGGATCACGTGGTCAACTGGAAGAGACAATCATGATGAAGGCAGAGAGATGAAGACAGTTTGGTGACAAAAATGTTTTAGGAGAGAGACAAGGACGATGGATACAAAGAGGAGAGACAGAAGGTGAAATGAAAGGACAGACAGAGGCGTGACATGTTAGGGTGGAGACAGTCACACATAGAGAAAAGTAGACAGGGTGATGTCAGGATTTAACTGCTGGTGCTGCTACTTCTGCTCAGTATTGTTTATCTTGCGTAATCAGCTGTCTGTGTGATGTCCAGCAGAAATCAGCCAGAGGTGACCAACCTTGTCAGACGTCAGATCACATTTTAAACATCTTTGTCTGGGGTGTCCTTGATAGATCTGGGAGTGGGTCACATAACCTGCATTCAATTTTTGACTTTTGTTAAAGGGTTTAGCATCTGGTTCATGATGGCGATAGATGTTTCCCTATGGGACAATTAATCAAAATGTATTCAACAGAGCAGGAATGGGATTTTGGGGACTGTGATGACATAAAATGGATGGAAGTTCTCCTATTTCACAGTGGAATTGAGGGTGACCCACACTGATTGACATATAAAGAGATTATATTATCATAAATATTTAACTAGATGGTGAGTGGTTTCACACAAGCGAACATTAATGTATACGCCGTGTTTCATTATGTGTCATCACAACTACCTTTTGATCATAACGCTTTGACATATTCAACATTTATTTTTGGTGCAATTAGAAAATTAACAGTAGATGAAGGAAGTTATTAGTGGGGATGCACAATATTATTGGATCAATATCAGCATAAGCAGATATTTGCCCAAAAAGCTTATTATCACTGTTGGCAAAAATTGGCAATTTGGAGATACACATTGCATAATGGTTGTTACATTGGCAGAAGGTACAAATGTACCATAATGGCTTGCCTCATCATCGCTTAAACAAAAGTGTCATTTATTAAAGAACAAGAAGTGCAAGAACACAAACCTCTGCTCAGGCATTTCCAACATTGTCGGGCAAGTTATTGTCAAGAATGTAGAAAACTACCCCATCTGACACTGTAAATAAATCCTGGAAAACACTCCTGGATCCACATTCGAGCTCCAACAAAATCAAATCACTTTTCCCTCGTGCCATGACCAACATTCCCTGAAAATGTCCTCAAATCCTGTTGAGAATTTATCGAGTTAATAGCAAAAATTTAGAAAACAGCGAAGTTAACAAAACCTTTAAAAAATTCCTTGATGTGCATCTGGATTGGGATCACCCCCAAAATCTAATGGATTGGTCCTCGGCCCAACTCTGACCCAAAAATTTAATCAAACTCCTCTCATAATTTTTTGAGTTATCTTGTTAAAAGTAACAAACAAACAAACGCTGGCAGAAACATGGCCTTCTTGGTGGAGGCAATGGGCTGTTGTTTTTCTTGTTTCACATCTGTTTCTAACACTGTTAGACTGTCATCATAAAAGGGACAAGTCAATTTTAGTTAAGAGGACATTTTCTGCCTTTGGCAAAAAATACGGTAATCGATATTGATACTGGAAAGTTTGGAATTATCGGCACTTTGGATATTGGCAAAAATTCAGTATCCCTGGTCACTATGCTTTACGGCTGTGAATCTGTTCAAAGTTTATCTGGCAAATAAGGATTGAAGAAAATGCTTTTTTATGATACACCAGCATGATGATATGAAGGCATTTCTGAAACAGTATTTTTGTGGACTTAAATATAACACTGCATCAGTTAAGTTGGTCCACCTCACCAAACAATGACAGAACATAGGTAACAAACCAACCAGTTTTACTTAGGTTTAGTGTGGACTTTTTAACCCCAACATTTAAGACATAATGTTAATGTAGCTACTGCAAAAGGTCACAGGACTCCCTGTGAGTGTAGCTTTGACAACATGTTTACTTCATGAATGCTTGTGTAGTGAATTTTCCCTTCAGTCTCTTAGGTCTGTTTTCACTGGGATAATTCAGGGACAGTTAAGCCTCATCGTACACATCACCGTGCACAAAAAAATCCTGCTCCATCTTAGTCAGCTGTAAAGCAATAAGGCTGCCTGCTGGCCCCCAAACTGACTGCGGTCTTTATCTCATTAAAGATGACCCAATCTGCTTATCTGCTCTTTGTATGTTAATAGGATAGAGTTGGGAACAGCAGTCACATAAAAACACTACTGTTTAGTATGGGGGCCATCTGAACTAGTACACAAACACAACACTGTCTGTAAAATGAGACAGATCTAAACAGTGTACTACACAAAACACAGTGCATGTTTTCACTCCCCTCTCCTCACGCTTCACCCTCTGGATTATAATCCCTGAATGAATGGAGCCCATGAATAGACTTACTACAGTGGCATGTCTGTCTGTTTAGACACAGCCTGACAGACAAGAAGCAGGGAAGCAGCCGGTTCAAAAGAAGTTAATGGTATTAATGAGACTGTGGTATCTACCAGCTGTTAGCATGTTAGCGTCTGGTGTCCCAACTACATGAAGCGTGCATATACACCCACACTGTACGCAGACAAATATGCAGACAGACACGGGTGTTGTGTTTCCGTGGGAGCAGTGTTTCTCTAAACCCACCCAACTCAATCTGGGCCCCCCTTACACTGGGCCTTTTGTAAGGTCCTGTTTTGGAAAGCTGCCCAAAATCCAACCAATAAATGCTTCTCTTCCCTCTTTTGGCCTCTGTTAGGGTCTTGCCTCTCCTTCAGCTTTTTCTTTACTCTTTGTATCTACCTCCTACATAAAACCAAACTTTACAGTGTGCATGACCTTTACCGATCATAGTGGTGCCCCCAGCTAGAGCAGCCTTTGATCCCTGAGCAAAGTCATCCACGGTTGTGGTTCCACGATATGGCATCTGGAAGTGGGTGTGGATGTCAATGCCACCAGGGATCACCATTTTCCCATTGGCTTCGATGGTCTTCACACCACCTGGCACAATCAGGTTGTCTCCAATCTGCCTGTGAAAGGAAAATGATATCTGAGTGTTGATCAGCTGTTATAGGCATTAAAGATTTCACACAGTTGAAAATGTTTGTGCAGTTTCCTCTTGGCCTGTTGTGAAATCATTATATAATAGGCTGTTATTATGCATAAAAATAAAATGAGTCTGTGTCATACATGCCACTGAGACCATAGGGAATGTTTGCTCTGGACAAAACAGTTCACAAGTTATTGTCTTGAATTAACATATATATTTTCAAATGAGATGTCAGAGACTGGTGAAGTTCTGTTAACTATTTTCTTAAACTCTGTGAGCTACTAAAATAGCTTTAATTCATCTTTAAACCAACAATCCCAAACTGAAGTATTTCTCTTTAAAGCAATACCATGTACAATAGTTGCATTGGAGCTCTGATTCCTCCTAAAGTCTCTGAGCTGAGCTAAACCATTGATGTCACAGTGGTAGGTTTATTGGAGGGGAGGGGGTTAGGGGGATCAGCTGTCTCAGGCAGATACTGGTGCTGCTCACAAAAGCAGAGGGAGAATGCTATGGACTTCATTGGCTACGTTTACATGAGAGCTTTAATTCCCCTTTAATTCAGCATAAAACTTAAATCCTCTCTAAAAAGATTAAAAATGACCTTGTAAACACCTAATTCCGAATGAAAATGACCATTCCGAATTAAACTTAATTCTGAAGTAGGTGACTAGTTTATTCTGATTTTAAATCCGAATTGAATAATTCCTCGATCATGTATACGTTCATTTTGCTTTAAATTAATTCCAGCCGCTTGTCCTGTCGCGCTGACGCACATATTCCACGCTGACCAGAACAGGATGTCCGCCTGAAACAAGCGTTGGACTCGGGCCGAGACAATTTACTTAATTAGAGCTCTAGGAAGATCTGGAAATAATGAAAAGAGTGGATGGACGTAAGCATAAAAATGCTGACCTTTTTAAAGTTGTAGTGTCCAAGTTGGACGAGGTTTCCCCCGACAGAGACGCTGGAGACACTGAACTGGAGTTTGTTTTCTTCTGGTAGACGTAAATACGTCATGTCCGCCCCCTGTCCAATCAGAACCATTCCCAACCCCCAGACCTTAAGCGGACTTTAATAAAGGCGAATAAATGTGTTTTACACGTAAACCTCAATTCAGAATTACTATTTACATGTAAACACTTTAATTCCGAATTATTTAATTCTGAATACTTAATTCCAAATTAAAAAACATCATGTAACTGTGGCCAGTGTCTGTTGCATAGAAATGCTCTATCATCAGAGGGGACAGGTAAACACTCTACAGGCCTTTGCACACCAAACACATTTTTTTTTTGCGCTCATAGCTCCTACATAATTACTTTTTTTTTCAAATCTCAATGCAGTCAATGCAAACTTTCATCCAGCAAGATAATGCCAAAAAAGACAGAAAAAAAATGTTTTTAATTTTTTCAGACTAGAGTCTGAATTTTTTATTTAATTTAATTTAAGCCCACATTTGACCAATGAGAGCTCTCGTTGCTGGCACTTCTGTCACAGTACGTTTTTTTAAAGCCCATCAGGGTTCGACTACCAGCTTTCACACCTGCGCAAACAAACTACACTAACTTAGAAAGAAGCCTCAAGTTCTCTGCAACAAAACTTTACACATTATGTATGACAGCTCCCCTAAGAAACATGAGCCAGTTATTTTTCAGCTGTTTTTGCCCTGAGCATTTTCGATATTACCAAAATGCTCCTCTACATGTCTTCAGTATAATCAATGGATCAGTTCATGGTTCCTTTAATCTCCAAAAATCACTGCACTTGATTTACCCTGTATTTTTTAAAATTGAAGTCTATAATTGGTTATCTCACTGTAGCGTTAATCAAAGATATCCTAACTTAGTACCTAGTCAGGACTAGGTACTAATTGATAAAATAAGGACACATACTGAATCATTGAACCCTTACAGACAACAGCTGGCATGGGTATCAGGAGCTGGGCCAGGGGTACCAATGGCCTACCAAAAGTTTGTTACTATAAGACCATGTCAACCTTTACTAGAGTTGATATTGTTAACTTCTTTTCTGTTACCTTGCCGACATGTTAGTAAGTGGTAAACTGGTCCAATCAAACTGTAAAAACATGGACAAACTTTACAGCTCTGTATCTTTTTGTACGTTCCCTTTTTCTTTCAGATAAAATGCAATATACACTATGTATTTACCTTTACTGATACCTGATCCTGAGGAAATTTGATTTGGTTCCATTTAAGTCTGAATTGCAAGTTCTCAGACATTTTAAATTCAAGCCACTGTCAGACTATCACAAACAAAATGTCATAAAATTAAATTAAATTAAACAAAAAGATTAAACAAAAAATGTCATAAAGATGAGGCCCCGCCACTGGTGGTATAAATATGTAAGCTACTGTTTTGGTGTTACATTCACAGTCATTCAATGAAACTTTACAAAAGGCAAACATCTTTCTTCAGAAACAATATCCAAGGCAAAGCCTGAAAACTTTAGATTGACCTAAAAACAAACTGAGCCTGCTTGAAGCTGCGCATTGTCACCATTTCAACACATTGACATTTTGCCCCTGTTGTTTAGACTTTATAGAGCAAAGCAGCCCAGACAGACAGACGGGCGAGTAGAGGCCAGGGTCTCTGTGAGTTGCCAGCAGGCTGATGCTCTAGCGGGCATCTGGGTGTTTATTATGCAACACCAGGCTTTCTGTGGGTGCCTCTCTGTGAGCCGCCTCACTGTGGGGGTGGGCGACGACAAAGAGACTATAATTGGACAATCGAGTGGGAATAGAGCAGCAGGGGAAAGAGAGGACGCAGTGATTCAGGAGACAGAGGGAGGAATTCAAACTCTGCTTTACTTGTCTGGTGGGGACACACTCATGCTAGCACATAAAAATGTGGACTAAACAGGGTGTTATCACTTTGTCTTTCAGCCAAACGGCCTCCAAGCTGAACCCTCAATACAGGGACTGTGTTTTTGGCCAGCAGGGCTCCGTGTGCCTGATGAAGCAGCTTGTGCTCCTGCATTTTTCTCTATTATACACTGCAGGGAGAGTTAATCAGACTGCTAAATTTAGTTTAGTAATAGTTGCACTTGACTAAAATCATAAGGTCTCCAGCCTTTTTACAATGGGTATAACTGCAGATACACCCACCTAAACATTCACATTCTGTTGAACCACAATTCAAAAGCAATTTTTCAGTAAATTTTTATTTATTATTACTTTTGTCAAAGTGACCATTGTGGGTTTTTCTTTCTTTAACGGAAGGGTACCAACAATTTTGTCCACACGTGTATGAACACAAGCAGCAGGTGTTAAAATCTTGACTTTGCACTGCACATTTTACTGAAAGTCAATTCTAGAAAGCACACCAGGGAGTTTAGGTCACATGCATAAACCAGATGTGTGGGGTGTAAACTACAGATGTGGCAACGCTAAATTAGGTTTTTATTGTGTCTACTCTAAAAGCACAACAGTTGCTTTTATGTAGATGGACAGAAAACAACCACCCCTTCATTGTCTCTCAGACATTTTCCTCAACAGTCACAAACTTTTTTCGCAGGTTCACAACATCTGAAATGGAACATATCTAATGCTGGCTATTCTAATAATCACTCACAAAACACTCTAATGAACCTATGGTTAACCTAGCCTGTGGTCACTTCCTTTATTTCAACACACCCTAATGTAATGTACGCTTTGTATAAATAATAATCATAATTAATGCTGTGCCTTATAGACTTTGGTGCCATTAGGGGGTCTTGGGCATAGACATTTAGGCAATTTATCTTGAAGAAATATTTTTGCAATGCAGGTTGAGAAAATGTCTACAATAGATGTGACTGAACCATTTTCAGAGTCTGATGCAAAAGGACAACAACACTTCATTCAACAAACATAAATACAGTGACTTTTAAGTTGATTGCTGCCATAGCCATAGATAGACAGCTACATACATGGCTAGACAGACAGACAGACAGATACTTGGTCACAAGGTGAATTTCAGAAATCTATGGACAAAATATATATCAAAGAAATTTAAGTTGTGGTAGTTAAAATCTTTTCTGCCATTAGATGTGATTTTAGCATGTTCAGTGAAATGTACAAAGACTGTGCTTTTTGGGCTGCTAGATGACATTAGGAGGAACAGTGGTCATAAAAACTAAAGCAGATCATCTAAGATAGTTTTACAGTAGTGTTTAAAATCCATAGTCAATTTAGATGTGATGTTTAACATATTCTAAGTTTTTAAAAATGTACGTTATAATAGTAGTACTTATAAGTCAATCAATCAATCTGTATCTATTTGTGTATGTCATAAAAGTGTTATCTCAAGACACTTTACACTAGAGCAGGTTGAAGACAAAGTCTTCTATTGATGGATACACATATATGTATATATACATAAATAAAATATACATATACATATACACATACATACATCCAAAACCCAACATGAATCCATTATGGCTGCAAGAAAAAAACCTGTTTACTTAAAAAGTTTTGTTGTCCAGTACAATGTATTTTCTTTTTCAGCTTTCCCTACAAATCCTCTTTTTGATGATTCAGATTAGTTTAGTATTGTGGTATAGTCATCATAGAATGTGGACAGATTGTCAACTGGTGATCTACAGTGTATCAACTTTTATTGAGAGACAGGGCATGTTGACTTGATAAAGGAAAGATTGTTATGCATTCTTGAGAAGTCGTCTGACTTTTACCTTGGTGAAAGTTGAGTTTCTGTCCCTCTTGTTGCCCTCAATTTCTGTTAGCAAAACTCTTCCTCCATATTAAAATAACATAACGTCTTTTCATCTGATTAGTTAAACAAGCAAGGGTAAAACCATACCATTTAACTTAGACCATAACTTAAGCAGGGGAAGGCATGAAGAGTTTTAAAATAAAAAAGGATCAAAACTCATCAACCTTGGCTGTCACCACTAAGAACATTTGGTTTTAGCATTCAAGTATTTAATATTTCTTATGATGGGCTTTCATTACTTTTTACTTATAAAGTAGCCTGAATGTTCTTTTAAGCTTAACAAAGAAGAATAAATAAAACAGCTATATTTAAGTAAGAATGTAACCTGTCTAAAAAAAGCAGCCACAATATAGATTTAAGGGGTTTTAAACACAAAATGTTTGATGTTTTCTGAAAATGATCCATTAAAATGATTTTCAATCATCAAAATAATTGTTTGAACCGTGCAGCTCTATGTATATGAGCACACGTTACAGGTAATATTTGACATATATATAAATGGGTTTCATCAGGTCAACAGACCACTGAGTTTAGCCTTAATCAAACAGATTTGGACTAGCTCTGACACATTAAGATTTCAGACAGCTAAGCTCCAGCTTCTTAGCCTGATTGATCAAATTCTCAGATGCCCCACATCTGTACAACAACAGCTGGGAATTAATTCCAAAATAGAGACAATAGTACACTTAAAGAACTAAAAAGCACTTTTAACTTTGACAAAAATTCACCTGGTCAACCCTTTTAATGTATACTCCGGGATTTTTTACTCACCTTATTTGAAAGTATATTAAAGTAAGTAAAGTATATCAAAGTAGGAAAGTATATTACTAAAGTACCACAGAAACTTTTGAAAAACATGTAAGGAACATAACTTAACAACAAACCGGAGAGCAGATGATATGGCACTAGATTTGAGTGTATGAAAGCAGAGTAGAAATGAGGACAGACTTACTTAATGAGGCCATCCTCCATGTAGATATCAGCATGGAAGGACTGGTCATCGTTCACAATCCTCCCGCCTTTGATCAAAAGCCTGTCGCTCTGAGAGAAGAGAAGAAGAGAGAAAGAGAAAAATTGAAATGTTAAGATTCAAGGCCAATATTTCCCCAACAAAGACACAGTCTGGCTTCAAACACTGTCAAGAGAGGCTTAATTGGACCATCCAACAATGCCAAAATATTTCTGTGTTAAAGTCAGAGCTGGACAAAGTTTCTCTGTCTCTGTGTGGTTAATTTACTTTTCTTATTTTCCAAACATGAATTACAAACAATGTGTCATTCATTACTCCATTCATGGTTGAGATGTTTGTCTGTACTGTCCCATTTTAAGCCACCCTTATAATGACAGACCACCCTCAAAGTCAGACTGTTAAGCTTCATGTCCTCTGGTTTGTAGTCTGAATCCTTTCAAAGCAAATATCAAACTCTGTTTCATCCTTAATAATAAATCACTTCAAATAGCACTGAACTTATCGAGCCTCTCTCACAGTGCTACAACACCTATAAAATTGCTACTAAAGCATCTTACTAGCTTTGTCCCTTAATCGAGCTAGCTGGGCAGCAAAGCTAAGCTACACATGGCAGTCATGGCGACCAAAATCCAAGTAATTAACCCACTTTCAGGTTAACTCTACACACAAAAAAATATGTCGGGTCAACTTGATGCTGCAGTAATATTTTTACAGCGTTACACTTTTCCTCGACACAGCCCCTGTGTTTGAAACTATTTTGTGTAGCAATGTACGGGCTACATATCTTTTTCTCATTAGATGCTTAGATCAGAGTGCTGCAGCTGGGTCAGTATGTGTAAACAGAAAAGCTAAGGAGTTTTTTCAGCAGCATATTGTTATTGCCTTGTCTAATATTTACCCCGTAGCTGGGGTGAGAAATAAAACTGAACCTATAATATGCATAGTTATTACTTAATTATCTCTCTAACAATCTTTTTCCTTTATCAGCCATCCAAAGGCTAAAATCTCCTCACTGGAGCTTCAAGACTTCCATATTATGTAGTTCACTTTTAAATGGTATTATAATAACCGAAACATGCCTCAATGGCCTGTCAACAAACTTCCAACATGATAGAAATGTCTCCTTTTCCACTGTTTCCTACTTCGCCTACAGAAGAAAATCTCCTGATGATATCATAAGAGGCATGCCATAGTAAACATGAGAACACCAAGAAAGTTAACAGCTTTTCTGTCCCTACTCTATGAATAAATTTGACTTTACTTTGTCTAAAGCATGCTTAAAATCAAACTTTGACCAATTTTTTGGACAGCACTTCTACAAGTCACAACAGAGGGGTTAATAAGCATGCCAACAGCTGAGTAGATTTTTAGGCAGCAAATTATATAAAATATGGTCTAGGGACATCGGGGATCAGTGTCTTTTGGTAAAAAGGAGTAAAATTATAGAACTTTAAATGTCTCATAAGCAGTTTGAACTGAAGTTTTGATTCAGAAAACTTTAAAAAGCTATTTTGGTCATATTTTGTTAATCACCTTTTTTGACACTTCCCCTTCAGTAGACATTATAGACATTTATAGGAAAAATATACCAAATGTTCATCTAAAATATAAGAATTGGTCAGTTTACTCCTTGTTCAACATTTATCAGCCATGAGCAAAGCTTTTTATTTTAAATTTCGGTCTACGACTAAGATTCACAGGATATTTGTTTGTGTAATGACTCTTTTTCCTTTTTGCTGGTCTGTTCTCTTGACAGTGTTAGCATTTAAATCTAACTCATAACAACATCATCAGCCTGTGTCACTGGTAAGAGTGCTGTCCCAAAAAATTTTCAAAGTTTAATTTTAAGCATGCTTTAGACAAAGTAAAGTAAAATTTATTCATAGAGAAGGGATGGACCAGCTGTTCACTTATATTGCTGTGTAATAAAATGGCTCTGAGCTGATGTTCTGATGCATTTAAGAGGGTTAGTCACTGGATGCAGAGCTGAATCTGCTTTTACAGACTGATCATGGATTAACATCTTAACCACAGTTATCCAGATTTTCTTACATAATGAATCTGTCAATGTTATTTTCTCCATATAATCCATATAATCAAGAACAACAAAATATGATCAGATACATTGATCAGCAATCCTGTAATAAGGCAGATTTTTAATCTGGGAGAGCAAAATAAATGTTTCATACACATAAATCCTACTGGGACATGCTAAACTGAGCTCCTAAAGCTTTGTCTAGTCTAATGAACCCTTCAACCTTACATGGCGTAATGTGGGCTGATCTGGGCGTTGCCGTGATGCCACACACTCAGACATCGTATCCACTGCTGCACTGAGAGCTGACTACAGCAGGCCGTTGTCATGGTAACACTTCAACTGCAGGGAGACAGACTGGAGAGGAGGGGGCTGGGGCCTGGTTTAGCTGACTGTTGGATATCAAGTTTAAGAAATTATTGAGTATACTGAATTAAAGAAAAAACAGTTTATAAAATATATATGCATGTATGTATATATGTGTGTGTGTGTGTGTGTGTGTGTGTGTGTGTGTGTCTGTATATATATATATATATATATATATACTCTGTAACAGGGTTGAATTCAACTAAGGCAAATATCTTTTCCTTCTACAGTTGGGACCAGACATAAATATTAATTATATAGTTATATTTTACAACTAAAGTTGCACAATTTTGAAAAAAAAAGAAAAAACACTATTATTTTACTTGAAAATGAATTATTAAATACTATGACTCATTGTTCTTACTAAATCTCTGCAAGAACTTTAAGTGAGTAAAGCATAGATAACATTGCATTGAGAGGCAGCTAACAAATTCTGCAAATTATTCTGCATTGCCTCAAAAACAGTTGCTCTCCTGAACCCTACAATAAGACAGAACACCTCGAAAAATGAAAGAGAGGCAAAGCCACTCTGATACAAAAATAAAAACAACTAAAAAGTGACACGTGGAAGCACTGTGGGCTCCACATTGCAAATGGCAAAACATAAACAAAGGTTGCTGTGTGTTGATTATGTGCAAAGCAGCTGGCCCACTCCTCATCAATGACAAATCCACGGGCCAATTTATCAGCCTTAAACCTAGGAGTCCAGCGGCACATCATCAAGTGCTCAACACAGTTCAGCCCTGTCCATCTCAGCAAGCCCCTATTCGGAGGCGCAGTTAAGAGGTCATCAGGTACAAGACTGCAAGATTCATATACAAAAACATGTATGTGTGTGTGTGTGTGTGTGTGTGTGTGTGTGTGTCTGTGGGGGGGGGGGGGGGGGGGTGTCATTCTTAAAATCCATATCATTACAACTATCTCATTTTTTAATTGGAGCCTGCTCTTTTCCTTGTTTGAAACCCAAACAACACATTTAACTTCCAGCTTTGCAAAGAAGGGACAGACTTTCATATTTTCCCATAAGCACATGTGAGCAGTGATTTATACTTCTGGCTTTGGAGCTGCTGTTTCATCACCACATTGAACTGCAGCCAGTCCTTTAAAATGTTTAAAAAAAACTTAAAGATTCTGTACAGAGCTAAAATAGCATGACACAAAATCTGCTGTGCTTATGAGCATATGTAATATGCATGTTCTTGTGTGTTGGTGTTTATGTGTGTTATGGTGATGGAGCAGAGTGAGACAGAGCCCAGAGCCTTTCTTAGAAACCACACCCTGCAGCAGCACATTACAACACACAGTGATCACAGGCTGGACCACAAAAAAACAAAAGACATCATACTTCAATAAAGCACACTGACCTAAAACTGTCACTTATTTGCCCAAAGACAACAGTTTACCTATTTTATCTCAAACTTCGTAGGAATAGCATTTATAACTTAATTTGATGAATTAAAGCTGACAGCAACACTCTGATGGTAGTTGAATGACATTTCAGAAAAGCATTTCCAATCTTAACTTGTAAGACATGACCAACATTGTAACAGTAGAGAAGCAAAAAAAATCAAGCGTCTTAATTTAAGGAGCTTGCCATTGCCAGTTTTCATGATAGTGAACTCTCTATGTGTCTGACGTGGGCTGTTACAGCTCCTGCCTCTTTAAGACTGGTATGGTAGACATTTATTATGTCTATCTGCAGCTGCAGT
Source organism: Cetoscarus ocellatus (assembly GCA_037902135.1). Lineage (NCBI taxonomy): Eukaryota > Metazoa > Chordata > Actinopteri > Labriformes > Labridae > Cetoscarus > Cetoscarus ocellatus. Next base: position 2,235,909 of record JBAMNC010000154.1, on the reverse strand, counting down.
CTTCTTTCTTTTTTACATGTTCGAAATATTTATATTCACTGATCCATTTATTTATTCAAGGCTCCCTCATCAACTCTGCATCAATTCTAACATCTACCTTCTGCAATAGGCTTACTATCATGAGCCAACTGGCTAAAACTTGTGATGAAACAATGGTATGACTAGGGATGGGAATCGAAAACCAATTCCAGTTGAGAATCGTTAACAGATCCATCAAAGTATCGATATCATGAGTCTTTTTTGCTAATCAGTTCCCTTATCGATTCCTTCCACTGATCTGGTTCAGAAGCGGTCAGAATTGTGGCTAAATTTTTTACAAAAGGCACCTACTGCACAACCTTAAGCGAGTGGAAACACCAGTAACTTGCAGAAGCAGTTATCTATGCTGTGACATGTGTTTGACATTGTTGCCACTGAAAATCTACAGGCCAACATTTGCCCACACGGAAAATCTGCAGGAATCAATAAGGGAATCATTAAAGAATTGGATCGATTAGCAGGATCGTTAATAGCATTGGTATCAGTAAAATATTACCAATTCCCATCCCAAGGTATGACATCACACTGGTAGGTCTATTCTGGGGGAAGAAGTTTTAGGCAGCTGGAACTGTAAGGGGGGGGGGGGGGGGGGGGCTGCAGACTTTTATCTTGCTTGTAAAGGTGCTCTATCACATGGAGACATGGGAAAGACACACAAGGGCGTAAAAAAGAATGATATGAACTGTTTGATCTCAGTTAATCAGTTTTTATCCCATGTTCAAAATTACAGTAGTTTACATTTCAAACAGTTCTAATGTATTTCTTGACAAATCAACTCTCAGTTATTGGAAAGCACTTTTTAAATTAGCTGCTATGATATGTAGGAAAAGGGGCAATTCTAAGGTTCAGAAAACAAATATACTGTAATTACAGTCTATGCAGAACTAATATGTCTTTCAAAATGTTATGATGAACATGTTGGCTTTATGCTAAATGCCAACAGCAGTGACTTACAGGGGGTTGCAGTTTCTTGCTCGTATTTTTTCTTATTTCAGTCTGTTTTCAACACATCAAAGAGGCGGACATGCTGTTTCCAGAGCTTTCCAGAACATTTTACTCCGTCTCAGTCTGTCATCTTCTGATTGGTTTATTTACATCTATGACTATTTTGTCATATTTTCTCACAGACAGGGTCATTTTTATTATCTGGGAATAAACAATGGATTTTCTGGAACAAGGGGTCCAAACATCCTACACTGATGGGTCCAACTATAAAAGAGCTAAAACTGTGTTGTCTGACTTCAGTATTGAACCGTTTTTACATCCTGTTAGGAAACATTCCTGCTTTTATTCTAAAAGAACAAATTAAACTTTGAGTAGTTAATAGCTTTGACTTTAGACTTTAAAAAAATTACTTGCAAGTGGAAATAAATGTAAGAAGAAAATTGCTAATGTGAATGGTGAAAATTGAAATGTTTATTATAACATGGTATTGATATTTTTAAGCAGTCTGCAAATTTTTCCAAAATGAAAACAGTCAGGGAATCTGTTGTGTTTTTATAATTCTATCACGGTGACAGAAGGGAGATTCTTATGTAGAACGCACACAGCTGCCACTCCGTTATCTTATTCCCAGCATTTACAACAAAATAGCATTTTATTGATACTGACAATTATAGATTCCCCTTAATGCTTTACTTTGGACCGCTATCTCCTCTTTGTTAACATGTTCGGACTGACAGCCCTAATAATGACTAATTTGTTTTGAAAAACATAATACTATGATATATTTTATGTACTAACTACATTAAATAGACAAAGGAAAAAATCTTCTCATTTGAGAATTGATGACGGGATAATCATTTACATGTTTTCTTGAATTGGGCTGCAGCTGCCAATTCAAAAATATTGCACTGAAAGAGTCAGTAAGTTGAATACATAGGTTAACTCTTTGACTTTTCTCACCATTTCTGACACTGAAAAATTACAGTCAGTTTAAAACAAGGAGAAGCAATATTTGAGAATGACTGAGCACCACAGAAGTGCTTACATACACTGAACCTGACACGCAAAGATCTTTCTTCCATCTGATTTATAACACTGCAGTGAGGGGTGTGCCCTCATGTATGAAGCCCTGCTGGATCAGTGCTCTCTGTCCCTTTCCTCAGTTGGTTCATAATGAACTTATTGAACTAGACTTCAGTCATTTCCAGTCATTGAAAAATGAAGATATGTACTTGTTTAACATCGATCATCTTTGTTAGAAAAATAACATCAGCTCTTATCTGGCATGAAGCATGACCAGAGTGTCAGAGAAGATCAAACACACCTCACTTTAACGTGAGCGCATTGGTTCTGTTTGGTAATGCATTGTGGGTAACCAAACTGTCAAGCCTTTCCATCAACACATCATCTGAGACAGCATTTTTTCTGCAACACTTCTTAACATGTCATGTTGATCTCACAATTACTGAGGCTTTAAACACCATCACAAATACTTTCCAGGGAGCATGTCATTAAACCGTAAATAGTAATATATTACACTGACAACATTTCATGAGGAAACAGAGAAAGCGACAGAAAACCCTGCCACAAGCCAGTGATAGGGCCAAAGAGAGCCAAAAGGCTATTAACTGTCCCAAAGAGTATTTGGTGTAATAGTGTGATTTTCTTTCGGCTTTTTAGCCTCTTTCAAAAGACTTAGACTAGGAATACTATACAGAAATTAAAAAAAACAGACATTTTATATGATTATATGATAGATTTATTAATGTTGTCAATCCATTCTTGTTATTGTGTGGTTAAATGAGAAATATCAAACTATCTGTAACAAAGTTAATGAGGCAGCACAATCCAACATAATGAACACATACCACGGTCATGATGTTTAACGTTTGTTGCAGCCAAAGATGATTTCATGTCATTCAGTGGTTGATGTGTCCACGTGACTGAATGACATGAAATCATCTTGGTTGAATCAGGTTGAATCTTGAAGCAGGTGGGCAGATGAAACTGAGATCCACTCTGTCAGCTAAGAACAGGAATGGCTCAGCAAAACAAAACTGAACAAAAAAAGACCTCCCTGGTCTGTAACATTCAGATGGTAGGGTCAGAATTTGTCTTAAACTATGTGAAAGCATGGATCCATCCTGCCATGCATCAACTGCACAGGCTAGTGGTGTAATGGTGTGATAGGGTGGGGTTCTTGTTACACTTAAGGCCCTTTAGTACCAATTGAACATTGTTAAAATGCAACAGCCTGTCTGAGTACTGTTGCAGACCATGTCCATCCCTTTATGAAAATGGTACCTATCTCCTGATGGCTACTTCCAGCAGGATATCGCACCATGTCACGAGCTCAAATCATCTCAAGCTGGCTGCATGAACATGGCAATGACTTCACTGTACTCCAGTGGCCTTCACAGTAACCAGATCTCAATCCAATACAGCAACTTTAAGATGTGTCCTGGAGCAGGAGATTTGCATCATGCATGCAAAGCTGATAAATCTGCAGTGTGATTCTATCATGCCATAGAATCTAGGCTTTGCTGTATCTTACAAGGGTGAGGGGCTTTCACAGAACATTCAGGGTAAAAATTTGGGATTTGAGAGTTTGCTCCTCTTGAGCAAGGCACGGTCGTCAGGTCCCAGGCTCGTCTGTATGGAGTCTGACCACTTGTGCATCAGATGTGGGGGTTAGACATGATGTAAGAGAACGACATGCATTGCAGTTTGTATTTACAATGAGCCTGAAGTACAAATAAATGATTGGCCGAGTTGAGTCTTAGGTCTTTAAGGGGTGAGTCCAAATCAAGTTTCAAGTCAACCCTGTGTGGAATTTCTGCCTGATCGAGTCCAAATCTCTAATGAGAGTCCCCATCTCTGCAAGCCACATGTATTTAATTTCACAAATTCACGGTGGATGCTGAAGCCTTGATACTGTTGTCTTCATGATACTGGACTTTGGTTTCACTTGATTCTAGCTTACATACCAGACATCTAGGAGTGCTTTTGTACTTCCTGACATCCACCCATCTCACCAAGGAATACAGATAGAGTTTAACTCTTAAAAATGTAATTCTTCAGTCTCAGAAAACTTTGACACTAACCTCATTGATTAATTTTTCCTTAAATGCCTCCATGTTACACTGTTGCAGATAACCACCTTCAGCATTGTGGTTGTGATGATTGTGTGATGTTTGTGTAAAACTAATCCTTCTTCAACTGTTCTTATTTGTCATTAGCCAAAGAAATCCCACACTCTGTGACTTAATTACTAAAAGACCAAATCCTCTGCTGCTTATAGGGAGCAAAAGTGCCAGGAGCAGGTCAGGAGATCATGCACACATACACCCCCTCTCAAAATCTTAAGTACAGTTGAAAATTTCAGGAATTTGCATTTCCCACTGTTGGATCTGTATTTTAACTCAAACATTTTTTTGTCAGCTGATCAAAATTTTAAGACCACAGCCTTTAAAAGCCAAAAACTGCACAAAATTTGGATTCCATCATTGTCATGCCATTTTCTGTCAGGTATTCACACTGTCATGATCTCCTGATGGCAAAGGCAAAAAAAAGCTTTCTGTCTTTGAATGTGGTTGGATTGTTGAGCTGCATAAGCAAGGCCTCTCAAAACATGGCATAGCTGCTGAGGTTGGACGCAGTAAGACACTCACCTTCGACACTTTCATGGTTTAAGGGGATTTTCATTTTTTTAAGCTGTGGTCTTAAACTTTTGATGAGCTGATTCACAGCCTACTTCAGTTTAATTGTTATCTCTCATTCCCATTTCTTCTTTTTGCATTTTAAAGCTCTACTTAGAGCCTTCCTAAGATCCAGCGCTAAATGCAAATTCTTGCAATTTTTCAACAGGTCTTAAGATTTTGATCGGGAGTGTATAAAGGCAAAAACACAGACGTTGAAATAAGCAAGAAACATCTGTGATGGTAGGAGCAGTAAAGGTCTCTGCCAGAAGTTAATTATTTACACAGTTTCCCCAAAAACTCACCCATATTAGTCAGAATAATATCATTAGCCATAAAAGAGCAACAAAAAAATCACATTCCTTTATTTTTTTTAGCGGCCATGGTGAGTTAACACCCACAGCACAAAGAGTTCAGTGGTCAAATTCTTGGTCTGGTTTCAGTCTAAGCACACTTACAGATTATTGTTTTCCTGTTACAACAGAGCCACAAATGGCTCATCAAATAGGACTGCTTTTCCCTCCTTATATCAAATACTGTTACAGTGCCATGAATGACAAATGAGGACATGATCAGTGACCTCGGGAGGTCAGAGCAAATCAGGATCACCATCACCCTGCATGTCCCGTGTAGCCTTGCTTGTCCAACTCTATATACAAACCCTGTATAAACAAAGAGAGTTTGAACTAGTTTAAAACTGGTATATTTGTAATCTACCAAAACCAAACATATAAAGTCATAAAGTATGTATCTGATATGTTTCCCATAAAAGCACTCTGTATATGACAGCCAATTTATTATCAAATCAAATAAACAAAACAGAGGGAGATGAGGCACGATGTGTCTTCATCATTTTCAGGTCAATGAGTTTGTTCCTGTGACTGTGGCTGATGGCAGGTCTGCATCTTCCCCGAGGAGAAAATGGAGGCCAAATTGTCTCTGCTACTCTGTCTTCATTTTGGAACTAGAATCTGTGCTGTCCTGTCTAATGAAACTGTAAAGTTCATGTTGAAACCAGAACGATTGATCAATAATTGGCAATATCCCTCAAGTATACAGCAGAACAGATTCTAGTAGCAGTTTGAAGCATAAACAATCTTATTCAAGGTTGAAATGGCTCGTGTTAGTGTTTGATAGGTTTATTCCTTGTAGATGCAGTAGAGGACAGAACCATAAATCATGACTTACACCGTCTCTTTATGACATTAAAACTAAACTTCTCTGGAGAATGATCACTTACATGTGAATCAGCATGACATGATGGGCAGAAATTATTTAAGAAATAAATAAAAATGTATTTAATGGGTATCCTAATCTTGATTTGAACTATATACCATCTGTTAACACTGACCCAGACTCAGCCAGTCATTAGTTAAAGATGCCTTTACGTTATAATTTCTGTAGTTTCTGTTAGCCACTACCTTAAAAGCCTTACTGTTGTCTTCTTCTCCACTTGTTCAGCAACTTACTTCTGCTCATGTACCCTCAATTTACACCCTCTTTACACCCTCTACTGTGTAAAGTCAAATCAACAATAATAGTTGACAGAATGCCAACGAGGAAGAGGACCTAGATGCATATTTCCACCTAGTCTTAGGTCTTTAATGGGTGAGTCCAAATCAAGTTTCAAGATTTGGACTCACCCCAGATTTATTTAAACTAAAACAGGATCAAAATTAAAAATCAAACAAACTATCTACAAGAAAAACACTAAAAGCACAGGAAACTTACAGAAGGGATGTGGCACGGAGGACGTATAAACAGACAAAGACAAGAGGGAACATAGAGACTATCTACACTGGAAGATAATGAGACACAGGTTTGACAAACCGGGAACAGGTGAGACAAATCACACAGGTGAACCAATAAGTGCAGACAAGGCAGGAAGTAAAACAAGAAATGACACAGAGGACACGCTACAAAATAAAGCAGGAAACATCAAGGAATAAACTGGAAAGCAGAAAACAGGAATAACATAGAAACACACCAGGGTAAAACAGACACAAGGCAGGAGAGATGATGTGAAAAAGTAAAAAGGAAAAATTGAAGTAAAATTAAAGCTGCAAGCAGCATTGGACGGGTCCTCGCTCTGTCGCACGTCCCTCATGCCCCTTTGACCTCCATTTTGAGGGTTGCATCCCTTTTTGACCCTTTGACCTGCTCAAAGTTAGACTGAGGTGTGTAGCTTCAGCCCTGTCAGGCGCCTCCAGGCTTTATAATGGGTGTGTATTACACATTCCATTTCCCCCCCTTCAGTGAGTCACATGACCAGCTGCTGTCAATCAGTGAGTGAATGACATCATCTACTGCCCCTATCCAGATTCAAATTGAGCAGCTCAGCAGCAGACCAACCAAATCCGATGAAACAAGTCCTCACCAATGCCACAATTTAGACCAAATGTCTCTAAAAATTACACGTGAACTGGAAATTTTGTCAGGAATCCATCCAGGTAATTTTCAAAGCTGTAGGACTTTTGGTTGTTTCTGTAGAGGCTTATCTTCCACAGGTTGTCCAGAGCTGTATTTTCATTCCCCATTCATTTGAATGGGAGGAGCTGGGAGGGCTTCTTTGGGGTTCACCAACTTTGAGGGCTTGTCATTCGGAAACCATTTGAGAAACAACAAATTACTTAATAACTTTTGATCATCAATGCCTCCTCTGTCATCTGTCCGGGTTTCAAGCTGATACCATTTACGGCCTCAGAGGAGATAATTTTTGTGTCTGGGATATATTTCCCTTGAAATTTTAATTTGAAAGGCAAATTGCCGGTTTCCTGTTTGAGTTAGGTCAGGGGTGTCACGCGATTTGTGGGTCTTGATGAGACAAACGTTTAGGCATTGGTTTGATCTCTCTATGACATTCCTGCTGGCCGTGAGGGGCGTTTTAGTGTGCCTAGCTGGCGCTAGAGAGCTGATTTTGGCATGTTGGGGGTTTCATTTTATCAAATTTTTCGCCGATTCTGAGGTGTGTGCCAATTTTGGTGAGTTTTTGAGCGTGTTTAGGGGGTCAAATTAAGGTTTAAAGACCTGGTGGAATAATAAGAAGAAGAAAGAAACGATACAAAAACAATAGGGTCCTTCGGGCAAGGACCTGAGGTCCTTTCCCTTTGGGCGAGGACCATAATAAAAACAAAACAAGGCATATTCATGACAGAGCCAGGATTACATGGATCATTACAAGTGTCTTGCTGGTTTTTGGAGTACAGAATTCTTAAGAGCCAGGGATAAGCATGAGAAACAATGAGCCAGACTTTTAAAGTCCAAAATATTATCAGTCATTATTGAACAAGAGTGGAATTTTGTGCAAGGGATGAACATGGGACACAACCATAACCATCTTTTACCTTGACCTCTACAGTCTAATCAGTCTTCCTTTAGGAAGAGCTGGCATTTTTGCAAAAGTTTGTCAGAGATCCTTTATAGTTATGATACCACATTCAGCATCAAAGTATAACATGAGGGACTGTGATCTTGACCTTTGACCGTGATCAAGACAAATAAGTTGATTTTTGCATCAGAGTGTACATACTGTGCATGCAAAGTTTAAGGAAAGTCAGATTATATGAGGATGGAAGGATACAAGAAGTCTAGTTGTCATTGTCTAACAGGTTACACAAAGAAATTGAATTTTGTGGTTCCAAAAAAAATAACAAACACAAAGCCATTAGACATGGAGGAGTGCAGATGCTGCATTGAGCAATCTCAAGGCCTGAGGAAAGAAGCTGCTCTGCATTCTGATGGTACGTCAGACTATCATGACATTATCATGTTCACAAGCAAAATTTGAGCATGATGCCCCTTGACCTTTGTCTCCCACATACTTTTCAGTTTATCCTTGAGTAAGGAGGGACATTGGTGCAAATATTGCCAATAATGCTCGACATTATTTGCAGACAAATGATGATCATGAAACCCAATTACCTTTGTCTTGACAACTTAAGTTCAAAACCTGATCAGGTCAGCTAACTATTAGAACAACATTTGGAGAAAAAATATTAGATAACTATGTATAACAAATGACATAAAGTTAACAAAATAAGGCAACCCTTAAGAATGTACTGCCAATGTGTTGTCATATATTCAGTGTTACTTTCCCCTGCACTTTTTTTGCATCACAGATTGTCAAAGAAAATCAAGATCTTTTTTTTCTCGAGGACTATCAATTATTTTAACCATTACAGTTTTGCTTGGTATAGAAACAGGTATTGAATATCAACTTTCATTGCTGGTATTGTATTGAAGTTTACAAATGTGGTATTGTGAAAACCCTAGCAAGGAGGCATTTGAAGTTAACTGATTCCAGATTCACAGAAACCTGTTTTACTAGAGATGGATATTGAAAACCAAATCCAGATTAGAATCAAAAACATATTCCTCAAAGAATCAATATCATTAGCATTTTTTCTGCTTAACAACATCTTTGTCAATTCCTTCCACTTCTGCATACCTTGCAAATCAATGCCATCATGCTCCTCAGAGGCAGCCTGCAGAGATGATACCAAAAAAATTAAAAAATGTAATCACTTCAGGCAGTGGCAGAAATGGTCAAAGATGTATGGCAATTTTTGACAATAAGATGCACGCTGCACACCATATGAAAACACCACAAACTTGTAAAACAATTCCTCCATGCAACATTAAATATCAGGAGTGACGTATTGACACTGTTGCCACTAAAGATAAGGGAATCATTAAATAACCACACAGGATTAGTCGAAGCAATAATGGAAAAGGTAATAAAAACGTATCAATTCCCATCCCTATGTTGTGTAACAGACATAAACCATCCTGTTTTGTCCACAGGAGGCACCAAAATCAGCACAACACATGAGCTTTAGAAGGACTTTACATTTGACACTCTGAAACAAGGAGTCATTTTAAAACAGTCTTGTTCCTGTCGTCTGCAGCTCTGTCAGGGAGGGCAGAAAACCTCATCTATTAAATTACTCACAACAAAAAAGATTAAAGGTCAGACAGGAAGAGAAAATCTTGTCAGTCAATGGCAGGGAAACAAAGCACCAAAAATAAAGCCCCTCTCACTGCACAGGAAACTGTCATTTTCTGTTCCACACGCCAGCAGTTATTAAAAATAGACAACAGGATGCTGAACTGATAGTGGAGTTCTTCCACTCCCTGCAAACTGGAGGAAGACGCTCACATAAACTGGGATGCAAATAACCAGTAGCCACTCCTCTGTGCTGCATAATAAGAGAGAACAGTCTTGGAAAACTGTGCAATTAGCTGTTAGCTGTGGATTAGCTGTGACATAGACCCCAGTGTGGGTGGAGGGAGGGAACAGTGGAGGAGGGAAGTCATCCTGAATGAGCACCAAGGCCTCTGTTGCCTAGCAAGTGAGAAAATATTTACTCATCACCCAAAAACTGGCTGGGATTTTTTTCATCTTATGAAAAAGTAAAAACAATGAGGCTTATCAATCTAAATTAATTTCAGCAGCCACTGCCAGCAGCACTAGAACAAAGACCTTAAGATTGTTTGGAGCTCAGTTCAAGTTATGAATTCTGAAAAGTGCAGAATCTAGGCGAGAATCAAATCAGCACACAACAAATCATTCATAGGTTGTATTTTCCTGCTGTCTAAACTGTATGCCGGTCACCATGGCGAGATCTGGGTGGCCAGGGAGTATTTAGTTTTCACTCTGGCCCAGTCTGCGTGGTGACAATGATCGCTCTCTCTGGTGTGGCAGAGCTGGCGTTTGTGGTCAACAACGTGGAGGAATCAGAGGTTTAATTTCCCGGGCAGAGACGTTGGTTTGATGTCCGCAGATGCTGCTTCCAGATGGAGAGGATTATTGATGACATGTACCGGCCCTGGAACAACACAGGGGCTGCTGTGAGCACCCTGCCAGGGAAGAACCACACCTAGAAATCTGACAGAGCCACTCTGGCAGAGAGCAGACGTGAGGAAACAGCTGGAAGAGAGCGAGCAGACATGGAAATACAGGAGGAAAGTTTGAGAGAGGAGGAGGGTAATCACTACATTTATGGTCCTGTTATGTGCCCTATACTTTTTAATTTATGACAGCCAAGCTCACTGGAGAGTTTAATCCAATAGGAGAAGACATAACACGAGGTGGCTGTTCAGAGCTTTTGCACATCTGTTTTTTTATGCCAAGTATTAAAATGGTGATTTATACAAAGTTTAAGAAATGCCCATGATTCCCTCTCCAGTGACAGAACACAGCACAGCTTTTCAGGAGAACATGATTACCCTCCATTCAAAATGTTTTTTGTGGTTTTAGTCCAGTGGCACCAGAGTTGTGGAAGATTACAATGTTTACGATTTCAGGATAGCAATGTTCCAGATTCTAGCTTGTTGATGCTGTTGTTGGTCAGTTATTCAGTTGAGACTTCCAAATAAATCATTCATATTCCTTCATGTCTCTCATTCTGTGGATGTAATGATCTTTTTTCCTTTCACTTGGTTTCCAGATTAAATTGACTAAATGGTAAATGGACTTGAGTACTTGAAATTATATAGTACTTTTCTAGTCCCTTTGACTGCTCAAAGCAGCTTTACACCACAGGTCACATCCACACATTCACACCCATTCACTCTCACATTCACTCACTGATTATTTGGAGTTTCTATGTCAGTTATCCATCAGAATTATATAATTCGGAATTAAAGTATTCCTCTTCCCGTTTACATGGAAAATTGAGTTTTACATGGAAAACGCAATTATTCACCTTTATTCAATTCAGCTTAAGGTCTGGGGGTTGGGAATGGTTCTGACTGGACAGGGGGTGGACGTGACGTACTTAAGCCTACAAGAAGAAAACAAACTCCAGTTCAGCGTCTCCAGCGTCTCTGTCAGGGAAACCTCGTCCAACTTGGACGATACAACTTTCCAAACGGACAAGGGAACGAGCATGCGCAGAACGACCGGAATTAATTTAAAGCGGAATGAACGTAGACATGATCGAGGAATTATTTCATTTGGATTTAAAATCAGAATAAATCAGCCACCTACTTCGGAATTAAGTTTAATTCGAAATGTTTATTTTTATTCAGAATTAGGTGTTTACGAGGTCATTTTTAATCTGTTTACAGAGGATTTAAGTTTTATTCGGAATTAAAGGGGAATTAAAGCTCTCATGTAAACGTAGCCGATATCAACTAAGACATTCACGCCTCTTCATGCCCATTTACACATCACTGACACAGCAGTGGGAGCATCTTGGGTCTTGCCCAAAGACACATCGCCATGCAACAGCCAGAGCTGGGCTCAAACCTGCAAGCTTCCAAATACCTACCAAGCACACTATCGGACTGCACCACCAATGCCGGTTGTACATGGTCATACTGGATCCATCCATTCATTTGTTGTATATAGTCTGATCCATTTTGGGGTTGCAGCAGCTGGAGCCCCTCCCAGATTGACTGCCATCAGACTCTGGGGGCAGTAACATGCAACTAAACTTCAATCAATCAAGTGGGTACAAAGGTACATATCTATAACTATAGTTTCTGATCAGCGTTGTCATTTGGACACAAAGTTATAGCTACTGACATATCCAACAGTGCATTTACTGTTTCTGTTCTTTCTACATTGTGTCAACTTCAAGCACTGCTGCTCCCAGTGGTCATTTCAAAGGAAAACCTCTGTCCCACTTGCTACACCAACCATGACAACAGCTGTTAACGGATCAACAAGGGATTAAATCTTCAGGATTATGCAACTATGTCCATTAAAGAAAGACTTGATTTGTGTAATATTTTGAGAGAAAATACTGATGTAAGCTCTAGAGTGTAACTGTATTCTATGTCATCCTGTCTGGAAGCCAATTATCTTTTTCCAATAGTCTACACCTTGGAGCCTCCAAATTAAAAAAAATAAATAAATAAATAAATAAATAATAAAAAAAAATTCTACCAGTGCCAACAATCCTAACACTGCAGTTCTGCAAATGGCCGGCAGACAGATGTTAGACAAATTTCAAAATTTAGCCTCATCCACAGACAAGTCATGGACACAGTCTCAGTAACATTACTTCTTGGCATTCAAAGCAGCTGAGACAGGCCTAAAGTTCTCTGTCAAACAGCTAAGGCAAACCCACAAGTTAGCTTGATCAGGTGTATCCATATTCACAGATATCTCTGTAAAGGTCCCATGTCATGCAAAATGCAGTTTTTTAACAGTGTTATACAGAAGTATATGCCCATGGCTGTACTAAAATTCCTGAATAAAAGAAGAATCCCTTTTCTCCTTCGTTTGTTTGCCTTAATTTACAGAAAATGTGTCTTTGAACAGCCTCTCGTTCATTCAGCCCACAAGCAGCTCTAATGGTAAGAACACGTCTATGCATGTTTGCGCAGCCACAGTAAATGTTTGAGCACAACTCTGAAAACTGAAGCGACACCCACTTCCTGAGGTGGGCTTCATCGGACACAGCTTATCAGGATTTACACTTAAACAGCCTGTTCTGAGCAGGTCTGAAACAGAGGTGTTTCTAGACATGTCAAAATCCAATATAATTGGACTTGTAGGCAGGGAACTGCTGGGACCAGTGTAAACTTGCTGACATTGAGTTAAGTGTGGGATCCGCAATGATAAATTCCATTTTTTAGCTCTTATCCAACAGTTGCTTTACATGTTCACATTACTTTCATCCGTCAGTCCAGCCATGTTCACTCTCACTGTACACTGAGAACAGCATTTCAGAGAAAAGTACCACACTTTAGACACTGACTGAGACAATGACATTCAAATATTATTATTTATCAATCACAGTTACAAGAGTTGTGCATGTGTATTAAAATACAATGCAGGGCTGTTTTGGGCTGAGTTGGGTCCCTTATTAGAATTTATTTTGTCTAAATCCAGTATGTAATTTTAGCTATATATAAGTTTTTTTGCAACACCATCTTGCTATAGTAAGTGCCTTAACTTTAAAGTTCTACAGGAAGGACTGCACCATGCAGACCCACTCACATTAACAGCAGGGCCCTGGAAAGGCCAATAGGTTCTCCTCAGATGTCATCTAAAAGTATATGCAAGTGCAAACACATTAGTAGCACTACTGCAAGGCTTCTAGCCAATGTTTGACTCCTGATTCCAGTTCAATCAGCTTTAAGAGCTGATTTAATAGTGTTTGTTTAGAGTCCTGGCATTGCTTTACACAGTCCAGCTTCACTGGCCTTTTAGTCTATTTCAATGAACTGGCCAACAATGTTGACACTGCAAAAAAGAAAAAAGGCAGCAGTAATCAAAGATGTCTCTTTGCTTAAAGAGACGGATCAGTGTTTTTGAAATGGTTCTGTATGAGGTTCATTTCAGTAGTAAATAGATTATTCTAAGTAATTTTAATTAGCTCTGCCCCTCTAAGGAGAAAACCAGTACTTCAGGTTGCTATACACTGCTACTGATGCGGAGAAGAACTTTGTGTAATTACTGAACTTAAGAAGAAAACAGACCAACTTTTTATGTGGGAAATCGTGGTCCCATCTGCAGCAATGTTCAGTCTACTTTTGGTTCTGGTTCTCTCCTTGCAGGGGTAGAGCTGATCAAAAGTCCAGTGGCTAACATATCTACTACTGAAAAATATTCAAGTAATTACAAAAGCATTGGCACATATTTAGATCAAAGAAATGAAATGTGGTTATTATTCCTCTGATTTGGGATGGGAAATGACTCCGTTAAGATCTGCAGTCATCTTCTAGCAGCAGGGCCCCAAAAAGCTTTTCCCTTTCCCCCCTAAGGGCGGTCTAGCATATAGTGGCTAAATGTATTACTTAACAGTCTATGGTTTCACCCAAGTGGTGTGAAACCATTATACATCTGCTCATGATAAAGGACTTCAGTGACATATTTTATACTGTTGTTGCAACTGAATCAGTTAACCCATTGATTACAGCCCAGTAATGCCTTTGAGGACAACAACAACCGCTCAATTGAAAAGTTTGATTTCAATGTCCAGATAGCATCTCTCTGGAGGCCATCGAAATGCAGACAACTTACGCATGATTTTAATTTTACAGTAAGAAATTTATGGTCTTTAACTAATGATGAAAGAGAAAGATCTCATCTAAGAAAGTAGTTTGTACTGTATCAATGGTGATTATGCCAGTGGATATTGGTGTTCTTACAAAAGCATACTACAGTCTTTCCCACAGAAATTATGGTGTAAAGTCCCTTCATTCAAACTAGTTGAATTGCACCTTTATGCAGAAGTCAGGATACATGATTTATGCACGATTATGGCTCGGACACTATATGCAACCTTTCTCAATCATGTTCACTGTCATACTTGTCGGACAAGTCACAGCATGATTTTAAGTTGTCCGTATGTCTGTAACCTTATTCTCGATATTCAAATATCCCTTCAAGCATTGAGATAAAATTCTGTAGTGGGACTGTAAATACACATTTGGATCGAGAATATGCAGTTCAGCAGCAGATTGGGGCACCTGAGGCAGTGAACAGACAGGCCCAACAGAGGGCACTGCCAGCACAATCCGACCATTTATGTCTCTTGACCTCAACAACAGGAAGTACTTTTTGAGAAAATGGAGGACAGACAAAGCCCTTCCTGACCACTCCATAGAGGAACTTTAGGTCTCACACCACCCATAGTAATTTAATAAAATTAGGCTGAGGCCCGGTTTACACGACAACGAAAACGACTGAAAATGGAGAGTTTTTGTCGCATTCATGAGAACGAGAGCGGTGCCTAGAGTGCCTGATTCTGCAAACTTTTGAAACCAGGGTCCAGAGTGAAAAGTTTTGAAAACGTGCTGGTGTCCGTCTCCGTGTCAACAGGGATCAGCATTTTCCGGGAAAATGGTGACGGATACGCAGTAGGCAAGGCAAGGCAAAGCAAGGCAAGGCAAGTTTATTTGTAGAGCACAACTCGTACGCAAGTAATTCAAAGTGCTTTACAGAACAGGAAAAATGCATTAGAATCACAATACAAAATAAAAACAAAAATAATCATTATAAAATGAACTATAAAGGAGAAGAGTGCAGATAAGATCCTTTCAGTCATATGCACAGTTAAATAGAGCTGTTTTAAGCCTAGATTTGAACATTGTCAGAGTAGAGGCCTGTCTCACATTTTCAGAAAGACTGTTCCAGATTTTAGCTGCATAAAACTGGAACCCTGATTCTCCATGTTTAGTCCTGACTCTGGGCACCAGCAGGAGGCCAGTCCCTGAGGTCCTCAGAGTCCGAGATGGTTCATATGTCACTAACATGTCAGAGATGTACTTTGGTGTTAGGCCGTGGAGAGTATTCTTTCAGATGAAGGTTATTAACTGAGCACATGCGTGCTGCTTACCATGCTCGGTTTGTTATCCAGACAAAAATAACCAGACTCATTTGTTGTCCAGACAAGAAACTCCTACGTCTTCATGCGTCCACTTGCCATTGTTGTTTGTGAAAAGTTTGTCCTCACTGGAAAGCGTACACATGTTGTTACATCGCTGTTTCACTACAAACCTACATCGCCAACTACTGGCCTGGCATGCACGCTACAGCGTTTTCATTCGTTCTTGGGTCTCTGCGTCAATGCGGAGCGCTTTTGAAAACCCAAAGGAAAAACCTTTCAGTTTCTGGTGACAACGTTGTCGTGTAAACAAGGCCTGAGCTGTGTGTCGATTAGGTGAAAAGCAACTGGTACAACCTCTCTTCCCCATCTAATCCACAGGCCCATTTGTCGGCCTTTGACCAAATGCAGTCCTGAGGCACCTAGGCGAATAAGGCCATGGCTGACAAGACTGCAAGATTCATATAAGGCCCACTGATGTGGCCTATTGAGAGGTGAATAATAAAATGATGTAATGGAAATGTCTTGTGCCTGTTGCAGCCAGGCGAGCAGGGGGTCCATCTTAGGTTCATCTTATCTTATAGAGCATAGCGTCCAAACTTTACATAATAGCATTAAAGTTATGACATTTTCTTTTAATTTGATTAGCATAATAAGCAAAGCCTTCACAGCTTAAGTCTACTCAGTGAAATAACTAGTTTAAATTGCCACTAACATGCTATGAATACTTTCTTGTTGTATCGCTGAAATGATCTCAGCTGACGAAAAATATAAGTGCTTGCAAGAAAGTCATCACATATTCCTAATGTCTGGGAGTGCACTGTCAATATCAGTTACCAAAATGCATACAACCATTTTTTACGGAGGACTTTAAACCTGGTACAACGCCCCAAACATAAGTAGATTGTAAACTACGTCCTTAGTTAGAACTTACATAACACAACGCTAGTGCAACCCACAGCTGCATTCTTAGATCATGGCTACACTTCCTCACCAACAATAAGGCTTGTTTTATGCATGACGCATCCAAAAGGACACGAGTGTCCACACAGCCAGCGTGAACCCAAGCAAACAGATCTGCCAATTAAAGGGCGGTCCTGTGCAGCAAATTTCTGACTGGCTGTACACATCCCAATAAATTTTACAGACGAGGCCACACCAAGTTATGAAAAACCATATTGTGTTTCTGTTGCAGGCCAAACATTCAAATGCCATGCCATGAAGTAAAACTCAGAGGTTACAGATGGCTGAGACAAATGAGTAATTGTTGTGCTATGGAGAAGTTAAATTTTGAAAGGTAAGGATGAAACTTATGAAGAGATTTGGACATCTGTTTCCCAAATGTTGAGTAATGTTAGTATATCAGATGTAATTCAAAGTGATGATAGTAGGAATCTTTAGATACATGGAAACAATTTCCTGGTACAACAAATGATCAGTGGCTTGCTTTAAGTTTGCCTAATTGACCCTTCTTGGCTTTCTGGTTGGTTAACTGACCATCCAGTCAGAATCAGATATTCCCTTATCACAGCAACAAAGCAGCACATGTGGGATTTCACACTCTCACACACTTTCTGTGTGGGCGGGGTCTAAATTAATGCATGTTTTCAAAGATTCATAAAGATTTGGATTTTTCTTTTTACACTCTATTGTAGTATTATCTTTGTTCTTTCATTTGGAAAAAAATTGTAAACGAACCAAATGAATTAAAAATCAATAAAAGCTGGTCGAAAAGTGAGTAATTTTCAATTGTTTCAAATGGGAAAGAGGCAAGCAACAACAGATTTTGCCAGATCTAATAACAGCCACTAGTGAGGGCGGATGGTGGAGCTCAACAAAGGGTTGATGTTGACTTTTAATAACGAAGTGTGATGATATATATATAGCAAGGAGCTTGTAAGCTAATATCTATCTGTGTTCCATTCTAATGTACCTCTGAAAATTATGTGATTACAGACGGATTACGGAAATGTGCATTCAGCCAAAAGGTTTTCCTTTCTTTTTTTTGGTTAGTTTGTGCTGTTATTTTGCCTTGTTTTTTGCTTGCCCTTATTTAGTTATCCTCTGCAACTTTCTTTTTACATTCTTGGGGGTCAAAATAATTAAAGTCTAGAATATGGATGATAACAAGCTGGCAAACTTCGAGAGGCTACGGCTGTCAGAAGTTAGAAAATAGAAATATCATGTATTTCTGATGACGTAACATTTTGAAAGTCATTTGTTGGTAAGACATGAAAATATTTGATATGTTCCCCTTTATCTATCTCACACATTGGTTTCACAAGTATATTATGACCGACTCCCCCATCGTCTCACCACTCATACCTCTCCCTTTTACTTTTCAGTAGCATGAGTATAAAAACAGAATGTCCCTGTGTCACCATTTGGCACTGGTTTGTGTCAGTGCGTCAATCTGCACAGAAAGCATAACAGAGCATTAGGATGTAATGTTATCTGTGCATCCTTGTTGAATGCACTGCTGATGAATACTTACAAGCAAAAAACACAAGAATGAAACCAGGTGAAAAACTCCCACCAGGCACCTCCACTCCCTGAGTACAGTCTACATCTGTAGGAAACACAGTTCTACAATACAAGTAAGCAGAAAACCACCCAAACCTCTCTGCTGGGGGGTGGTTCAATTAGAAATATCTTTCCTAATGATTATGTATAAGATGCCATGGAAAACTCTGGCCCAGTTTTTCACATTATAGAGACATGGCCTACTTTTAGCCACCAAGAGACTGAGCTCATAGAGCAGCAACAAAAAAAGACTTCCACAGGCCACACTAACCCAGCTCTCCCCCAGAAACAGCCCCTTTGGTGTAATATCAGCTGAGGAGACAGGACAAAGCCCAGCACACACCCCTGACTGCAGCCTGGGCTGCAACAATGAGGTCTGGAGGCAGGCTTTTCACACTCTCACACAGATGGGAGGCAGAGGGAGAGGTTTCTCCGCAGCTGTAACACAAACCACAAACCTGCCCCCGAATTCAACCTCCTCCACCCGAGATGCTCTGAATCTTTCTCCTTCTCATGGTGATGCAGGCCTGACTACAAACGCCCCATTACAAGACCGGCTTATCACAGCTCCTCACAAATGGGCGTGTATTTCCCCCCACCTCTTTTTTCTCTCCTGCACCACCAGCCTGCAATATGAGCAGCAGTACATGTCTGCACACTGCAGGGAGCACATTATGCTCATGAACCAGAGCATTTATAGTTCTTTAGATCATTTTGAACTACTTTATAAAATAAATGTAAAGCATGTGACATCAATTGATTTTTTTTCTGATATTTTTATATCATTTCTTAATGGGCAGACTTAATGAAACTATTTGGCTGCTATCTCATTTATTTCCCATTCTGAGTGTTTATTTTCTTGATTTGTCTATTTTCTATATTGTGTGGTTTCATTATTCATGTTTTCTACTTTCATGCTTGTCATATGACATGTGCAAAACTTGTTTTGAGCGTCCAAAACATCATGCTGAACAGAATGGCAGGTGGAAATTACAGAAAAGGGACTAAAATCAGTGTTCAATCAATAAATTAGGCCTTAATCACCTCCCTGAAAGGAGAAGTAGCTGCACAAATTCTTGCCAAAAATGTTAAAACATTTTTAAAAATCCATTATTTTTACTTTGGCATGATCCTTCATCACATTTTTGATCTGTATTTTTACAAATTTGAGGGTAATGATTTTGTTTAAGTACCCTCAAAAGCAAATCACTGCACCTCTCTATTGATTTGCCACTAAAAGAGGTTCCAAAATCACCCTTAAGTACGCAAAAAAAATAAATCCATGCCCTGCAAACAACACATGACCAAGCAGATATATAACAATGATTTATGTGGGCGAGCCGGCTTGCAGCGCGCATGGATCCTCTCAACAAAGAAGATGCAGGACACCTTTAAGAAAACGCCTCATCTCCCAGCCTGATGGTCACTATGGCAGCCACTCATGCCTCTCAACAGTGCGGATTTTTTTTGTCTCCCAGCGATCAACTGTGACACTATAAGGACAAATCCAAAGCCCTGAGCCGTGCAGATTTCACCTCTTTGATTCATCGCCACAGCACCAGCACTGATTTACAACCCAAAAGTTCCCCTCAGCCAATGAAGCAGAAACGACTCCTCTACTCACAGTGATCTTCGGGATGTTCTTTTTTCCTTGGTAAGACATTTTCCGTCCGATTCCACCTTCAGGTACCCGGCTCAGAAACAAACAGTATTCCCCTCTGTGCGGATGCTGCAGCGGCCCTCTGGCTGGATGGGAGCTTCAGGGAATGGTCGCCGCTCTGTCGGTGCGATGCGAAGAGGCTCAGAGAGCTTCAGGAGAGTCTGAGCTTCATGCACACACACAGGGGCCCCTCCCTCAATCAGCTCCAGCACAGTCAGAGTGTTTCCACCAGAGGGCGCTGCAGAGCACACAGCCTGCAGCCAGCTGTCTGCATGACAGGGCTGTCACATTTTTCTCACTCATTTAAGGCATGTTTACTTGTTATTGACACATTAATGATTTCTATGCTCCAGTAGAACAGACGAAATGTGTCAAAATTCATGTTTTGTTGAGTGTATAACTGCTAAAGTCACTGAGGAGGTTACAGATCAATGAGAAATGACTGTAATGATTAATTGATTACAGAATAAATGGACTACAGTATGCAGCAAATGAGAAGGGGAAAACAGCTCCCATTAATGTCTACACTGCACAGTGTGTACAATCATGCACTCATTACTGATCTGCCATTATAAAGCACTGTTGATATGTAAGGAGAAGCATATGAAGCCCCTTTTTGGACTAACAAAGATCCAGTGGCTGGTGATATAAAGTCATCTTTGTTAAAACTGTTTCAATGTCCATTGTTTTTGTTTTTTTTTTTGTTTTTTTTTGTTTTTTTTTTGGTTTGGGGGGGATCACAGATACAGGGATTTAACTACAAAAATACCCTTAAATCCAAAACAATTATTCTCCCTTAAATTTGTTGTACTTGCTAACATTTTGGGGGCAGATGGGAAGCTGAGGATGGCCTGATGTGGCCCCTGGGCCACCATTTGATGATCCCTAATCTAAATGATGACTCATTAGAACAAGAGCAAGTATCAAGATATTAGAAAATTAAACAAGGTCATAGGTTTACATGAAGGTCATTCAGACTTGCTGTAAATCTGACAAATGACCCAGTCTTATGACCAGAGGAGCATACACTGACATCATGCATGTCATGTGCGTGTGAGTGTCTGCTAATCATGTTACCTGAGTGGAAACAACTATTAAAATGTTATTGAAGGAAATCATATATTACCCTTTGCTATTTTTTTGTTTGTTTATTAACATTATTTACTGCTTCAGAAAAGAGGTACTAACAGTTCAGCCCAGCTGGAGTTTCAAATGACAAACGAATCATCATTATATCAATCACTGTAAAAGAATAATTTACATCTAATAATTAGTAACACTCTAAAAAAAGTATGAAATAAAAGAACGAAGGTATCACCTAAACAGTGTATACATTATATTATACTGAGATTTGTGGTGGATAATGTTTGTTGGCATTTTGTTGCCTTTGTTGCTAACTGTATTGGTCTTACACTATCTGAGTTCATTTTTAGTGAAAAGGGCGAGGACTAGATATGTTCTATACTTTATCCTACCTGCATTTTGAACAAAAAATGTCTAATACTAACCAACTAACTAACTAACTAACTAACTAACATTCTTTCATAGCATTTTGCTTTGCTATCCCATGTTTCATATAGTTAATTTTAGGATGTTTGAAATAAAATAATCACAATATACTAAGTTTTAATTCTAAAATTAAAATTAAAATTATTATTATTATTATTTAATTAATTAATTAAAATTTGAATGTTAATTCTAATTTCCTAATTCCCCTGAGGGAGTTTCCTAGAGGGATTAATAAAGTTCTATCTAATCTAATCTAATCTAATCTAATCTAATCTAGTTCAGATACAGAGATGAAAACTGACGTGTTTTTATAAATACCAAAGCCATTAACAGTTCTGCTTATCAGTCCAATTTTGTAAAGATTCCTTTATCGATTCCTGCTGATCTTCTATGTTGAAAAAAGGCTGCCTACATACATTTTTATTAGCAACAATGTCAAACACATGACACTCCTGATATTCAATACCATGCAACATAGACAAAAGTTGCTTGTGATTCCATTTACTGAAAGTTGGTGCAGTATGTGTCTTTCTGTCAAAAATTAAGACACCTTTGACCACTGCTGCCCCCTTGTCTGTCATGATTTTTGATTTTTGTAATTCTGCCGCCTTGATGAGAGCATGAAGTCCTTGATTTAAAATGGAAGGGAATGATAAGGAACTAATTAGCAGAAAGACTAATGATATTGATTCCTTGAGGGAGTTCTTATCGATTCCTAATAGTAATTGGTTTTCAATTCCCATCCCAATACAAATAAAACCTAGCTCTCATGCACGAAGTCAAGAAGGGGGGGTCTTCAGTGCCTTCTTTGAGACCCAACAACAGAATATTTTAACTCTTCCAACAGTTCTCCAAATCAGTCATTTTTGCTACCATGTAGTGACGTGCTGTATGACAGAGGTTTGGTCCTGTCTACCTTTTCCTTTGCTGAGTCTATGCAGGTCTCTTCATCTTCTGCTAAATCAGCTGTGCTCCTAGCTTCTGCAGTCTTTAAACTTCTGTCACACTCCTTCACCAATTGAAGTTTAGACTATTCAAGACTGAGTTGTGAGTCATGTTTGCTGGTTTGGGTTAGTTTTACATGAGAAGTTGTTGGGAGCCTCCTCACTACCATCTTCATTAGGGTCAAGAGCCCTGTTTTTCCACCTGCTGACATGGTCCCATGTGGTCTGAATAAAACATCTGTCAAGTGCTTTGGTCAAAAGTCATCGTCAGAAGAAGTTGACTCCATGATGCAGCAAAAAACAGCTTTTTGCATAAAGCTCCATTTTGATGCTTCTCTCCTATGAACTTCATCTGACCCCTGTCTTGCCTTCAGCTCTGTACGTCCATGGCTGTGGGTTTAGATCTACGGAAGGAGAAACCAGACGAGCGGCAGGTATTATTATAATGACTCACTGTGACAAGATTCAGAGGTGGACCACAAACTACATGTGGAAAATTAGAAGTGCTTTTTAAATCATATTTTCACTTCTGTTTGTTAGTAAATATGCAAAAAAAAAAAAAAAAAAGGGTAAACCAGCATGCAGACGACAGATCCTGCGGTCAAAAAGCAATAGCAGGCTGAAAGTCAGAAGAGACACAACTTAAATCACATATTTTACCAATTACTCCTCTCTGGTTTATGTCTACAGCTACAGATATTTTCTTCCATACCCTTTTATTCTTTTGAGATAGAAAAACAAAGGTTAATACATTGTATTTTACGGATAGTCAAATTCACAAAACACCATTCAATAGAGTTAAATCATAAGATAACAATTGTTTTCAAACTTTCCGAGAATACTCTTCACTTGGGTTGTCACCCTGTACTCGATATTCAAATATTCATTCCAACATGAGGGTAAAAATCATGCTCAAACTGTGAATATACATTTGAATAGAAAGTATACAGTTCAGCAGCACATTAGGACACCTACAGAGGGTGCTTCCATTACAACCCAATTGTGCAATTTTCTCTTGACCTCAACATAAGGGAGTACACCTCTAGAGAATGAAATACAGGCAAAGCCACTTTGAGAGGACAACAACACTGAACCGTCTGAAAAGCACCATGTGGAAGCACTTTGGACTCCACTATGAGTGGATTATGTGCAAAGCAGCTGGCCAACTCATAATCCAAAACAGATCTATGGACCCATTTGTTATTATTTGTTATTAGCGTGTATGCTTAGAAACTGCTTGAGTTTGATTTTTGGGAAAAAGCAAGCTGGCATTGACATTTACTGCTCTTTTCTTATGTCTGTTATTGAGGATCTTTGCTGGCAAAAATGTGAAAAAGCCTGTTCCTACAGCTATAAATCCCATTTTCTGGCACCTTCCCTGTGGCAGCATTAGAGCTAAGCACTAAAAAGAAGTAAGTCTTGTTTGTTTAGCTCATTGACAGGCATCTCTATTCTCTCAGTCTGTTTTATAACCAGTTAAAACCCTGCAGACGACATCAAAAGAAAACTGAAAACGAACAAATCCAGTTGCAATACTTACTCTAGAAACATAAGATAACTTGTTGGACTCAAGATGGTTAAGAACATAAATCTTTAACATCTCTGATCTACAGATTTTGATGTTTTGTCTGTCTGGATGGAGGAGGGGGCAAACTGGTGTGGCAGCTGTCACAGAGCTGGCCCACCACATTACACACCCCACGTGTCTGCTCATCTTGACACAGACATACACACAGACACACACAGACACACACACACACGCCCTCTCTGCATGCCCCCACCCTGCCATGTGTCTCTATTGTTTGAGCCCAAAGTGGATCAGCAGTCATTTCCTCTTCAATCCTCCTCCTCAGAACTGATGCAAACATAATGAGGAGCCACGTGACCCAGGGTGTGCCTATCTTTGTGTGTCTATTTGTGTTTATACTGAGCCCGTCTCATAACTATGTCATTGTTTTTAACTTAAATACAAATATTTAACACTCTTTTTTTGTTGCTGACATTTAAAACGTGTTTTTAAATGTTTCCCTTTTCACTATATAGAAAGAAATAATCTACTGCCAAATACAATTCGGGAAATGTTTACAGAAAGGGAGGGAGGGTATAATCTAAGAGGAAACCTAAATTTTAAAAAACAAAAGGTTCGAACAACAATGAAAAGTTTCTGTATATCGAGCTGTGGGGTGACTTTATGGAACAATTTGGATATGGAGATAAAACACAGTACAAACATAAATCTGTTTAAAAAGAGGTACAAAAAACTGTTTCTAAACAAGTATATGGAAGAGGAAGTGTGTGATCAATGAGAACAATGTGGTAAATAAATAAATAAATAAACTATAAAAAATTTATGTTGATCAGTATTTTGCTATAAAGTGTATGGATATTGGATATAGATAAAATATTCATACGGACAGTTACTTATTATGTATATACATGTAAGTATGTATGTGTGTGTGTGCATAGGTGTGAATTATATTTCCATAGATGTTTACGTAGTATATACATATTATGTCTATATTGATACTTATGTGTTAGATACATATGTGTATGTGTATATATGTATGTGTGTATGTATGTATGTATGCATATATATGTATATATGTATATATATGTGTGTGTATGTATATGTATTTATATGTGTATTAATTATATATTATATATGTTTGTTGTGTATATGTAGATAAACATATTTATATAGATTATATGTTTTGTAATGTACGTATGTATAATATATTTGCATCAATAACAGAATTTATTTTTAGAAGACCCATAAGGAACAGTAACAAGGGGTAGGAACTCAAAAGTATTTACTTCTTCCTACTCCTTTTTGAATGTGTATAATTACTTCATTTCTTTTTTTTATTTGCATGTGAATTTCTTTGCATACATGTTCGAAACAAAATTCTATTTCTAATTCTAATTCTATATTATATCTCATAACTAAAACATGGCAAAAAACTTTTCAATTAATGTTAACATTTTTACATGCTTATACCAGGTTGGATAAAAGAATCAAAACATTTACAGACCAGCAGGGATAAGCATCAAAATCCAGCACAATATCTATCAGACTGAATCCTAACAAAAATGCCATACCATGATGTGTGCTGCTGACCTCTTGGTCAGGTCACCCTTGTGAAAGAGATCTTGATCTCAATGGGTTTTTATCTGGTTAAATAAAGGTTAAATAAATAAAATAAATAAAAAAAAGTCAGCTCATCATTTCAGCACCATACATTTCATGTCAGAGCCAGAGATACTAAAACCGTATGAATCACCCATCAATCCATTATCTATTCCACTTATCATTTTTGGTGGGGGGTTACGGGGGCTGGAGCCCATTCCAGCTGACATTGGTCCAGAGGCGGGGTACACCCTGAATCTGTTGCCAGCCGTTCATGCTCACACTCACACCTAAGGGCAATTTGGACTCACCAACCAGCCTAATAAGCACGTTTTTTGGTCTGTATGAGGAAGCTGAAGAGCTCATAGAGAACCAACACATGCACGAGGACAATATGCAAAACCCACACAGCAAGGCCCTGACCAACCCGAGGATCCTTCAACCTTCTTGCTGTGAGGCACGTGCACTACCTGCTGCATCACCATACTGTCCTGCATCTGTATCAAATAAAATCAAAACAATACCAAAACCTCATGATTAGTGCATGTGTCTAGATGATGTTTCACGTCTTCCCGTAAAAATATCAGCGAGTGAAGTTTTTATCCTTAATTCCTGTAAATGTTCTTTATTTTTTTCTTGAATAAATCATAATCCATTTGTTGTTCTCCTCCTTGCTCTGGCCCTACAGCTCCTGCATGCTGACATGTCCATTCATGGCACTGAGGCGGTTTAAAGCATTACCTCAGCCCCCTCAGGCCTCTGAGAATGAATCAGCAGCATAGATGAAGTCTGCGGGCCCCGCTACCTCTGCAGAGCACATTAAACAGCTGACAGGGACAGACGGACAGGACTCAGACAGATCAGGGACGCAGAAAACACCCTGTCAGGTTGTCAGTGCTTCATCAGCAGACTTAGCACCATGATGAACCGAAAGGAAAAGATGCTCACCCCTAGTTGATGTGTCATCACTTTATAGCAGAGGGTAGAAGAGTGTATGGAAGGCAGACTGTTTAGTGCTTCGTACTTTCACAAATGCACCTTCTGCTAAATATCAGAGACTCTGATACGATAACATAAGGTACTGTATGACATAATACTTTATAGCATGATACTACACAATGCTTTTTCAGTGTCACATAACCAACTGAAGTTACAATATTGGTGTGGGTAATTTTCAAGTTAATCTAACCTTCTTAAAAGACAAGATTCAAGGTTGATTACCAATATCTCTAGCTAGCTCCACTGTATCATATTGAGCTTAAAATGTATTTATTTATAACTCTCAGGCATGAACATTGCGTGCTGGCTATCTTTTTAGTCTGGCTTTTATGTAGTGTCTCACTATTATAAATTTATGGTTTATACTTTTTAAAAAAAATCTTTATTTACTCTGCTTTTTCATAATAGATTTTGTTGATTTACTGTTTAAGTAGCCAAAATTTTATTTTGTCATTTTTTATTACTCTTTTTGTCACCATTGTTTTGAGTTTTTTATATTTTATTCTTTAACTTGCATAATTTTATCTACTCATATTTTATGGCTAAGTGTGCATTAGTTACCAAGTACATTTTTACTTCATTTCCTATACTTGATTTTTGTTCACTAACAAGGTAGAAGGAAGATAAATCACTTTCCAGGACATTTCACTTTTTTCCTCATTTTCCATATGTTTTCCATGACTGGAAAATTGGTCAATCCCTTCCAGGTTTTTCAGGTTTTCCAGGACGCGTGGGAACCCTGACAATGTAATGAAATACAGGATATGCTATTGCATCACAGGTTATGGCACTGTACACATGTTACAATATGATACTGGATGATACAACACATTGGTATTGTGCATAATACAGGGGGATGAGAAATTGTGAAATGCAGCAGAAGACAGGATCACTGGACACTCCACAATACAACACCATAAAATATGCTTCTGCATTGAATAAAACTTGGTCATATGTTGCCTGAGCTTGGTTTTATTTGATTTTGATGACTGTTGAGTATGATTACAATCACTACTGCAAAACAAAAAAAAAAAAAAGAGAAATTTTTACATACCGAGTACCTCTGATCCACCTCTATTCTCGCTCTGTCTGAGACACTTTGTAGGAGCTCCTGTCACTTTAAGGCCTACTCTCCCACTTGGGCCCGGTCTGTTCTAATTGGTCGATCAGCTAAGCACAGTTCACCAGCCATTTTCAGTTGGGGATCTACTATTTAGGGCAACCTCTGGTGCTGTTCACAAGAGCAGAGGGAAAAGTCCCAGTGCCACAGACTTTGTTGTTGTTGTGTACTGAAGTACTCTATAATGCAAAGAGGTGTAAAAATGAGGGCATATAAACCTTGGAAAAAACATTAACACCACTTTATGCAGGTTTCTCAAAAATGTCATTTTGAATAACGATTGGTGTAAATCACCCCTCTTATTTGTAATAATATTTCTTTTGGATGAGCTTTTTTGAATCAGAATCTTCCAACTGATATGTTTACATGGCATGTTTTACTCTGATTAAGTGTTAATTCTAATTACTTGTGTATATGTAAACATTGTCGGTGTCTCATGGCCCCACCAAGGGATCCTGACCCCGACGGAAACCATGATGATACAATGAAATATATTTCACGACACAAAAAACAGCCCATTTCTTGTATATGACTTATACCAGTTGATATGCTACTGCATGATACAATATGCTATTGTACTATGACACAATACAAAGGCATACAACAGCATATGATATCACGCAACGCTAGTACCATATCATACACTATTGTGTCTGCATGGCGAACTTTGCTTTGGACTCTTTTTCCTGCCTCAACAGTAGTGTTAACAAAAAAACAACAAAAAAAGCAGCTCCCAGATGTAAACAAAGAAGCAAAGACCAATGAAACATGCAAAACAACACACAGCTGCACATTTGGTTTATGAGCAACATTTGTGATAAATTATGAAATTACTGCAAAACTTAAGTTATACATTTCCAAACAAAATATACAGCTCAGAAGTCATTTGTCTTGGCAAATAAAACACAATACACAATCCTACATCTCTCATTAAGCTACTTAACCATTAAAAACAGAGATTTCTCAGTCTAAACCCACCAGTTTCACAAAAAGTCTCTCTGTTATAAAATTAATGTGAGCAGGCCTCAGCTGAGACAACTCTAATGACGTCACTATGACAAAATCAGTGATATTTTCCTCCAAAGCAGCTGACTCAGCAAGCTAAACTAACAACAATACACATGGCTTACATGTAAAGGAGGATGTATACACTACAGGCAAACTCAGATGTGTACATGCTTCATATGAGGGGATATATTTTCAGCGTGGGTGTGGGCAGTGCTCCTCCCAGTCTGACCTCCACCCTGCTGGATAACAAAGAGGGACAGCAAGAGGAGCGAGGGGGGGTTTCCCTAAAAGCAGCACTCATAGACATCTGGTTGACCACTCCCCTTTCTTCAGTCCATTACTGCTGATGGCACTAATAAGGCTTTCAGACCAGAGGGAAGTGAATAAAATCTATAATCAGGGTTGTTAATGTTTTTGACTGCAAGCCCAGTGAATATCTGATGTAAATTGCCAAAGACATTTAAGATAGCAAGACATATATGATTAAAATACAAATATAGCTTTGAAATATTATTTTCATTCTGGATAAAATGTCAAAATAAAAAAGTACCTTTAAGTTCAATTGTTGCATTTTTAAGGAGGAAAGGGACTTTAAATTGTGGAAGATCTATAAGGACCAAAGTATAATCTTTTTATTGTAGGACTGAATAGCTACACACAATATTTATCTTGAATTTTTTTCTGTTAACCCTATAACGACTTTTGTATCATATTTGATACATACTTTTATGATACCTCTATGTAAGAAATTTGGTCAACAAATTACTAAAAACATCGGAATACAATCAGATGAATGATAAAAATTCCTCAAGTGGATTATCAGTTGCCAAAAACAGCTAATGTATCAAATGAGGTACAAAAAATATGTACGTTAAATTTTATGGAAATTTAGATTTTTTTTTTTAAGGATTTCAGTAGAAAGTGAAATAAACATTTCAGCTCCAAAAAAATAGAATTTTCTGGCCATAATTTGTGTTTGTAGGCATTAAATGGTTAAGAAACAAAACAAAGTGCTGTCACAATAAACGAATGATGAAATTTGTATGATTCTAGAAAAAATACAATGTTAATTGTTCCCACCAAACAAAAGTATAAGTTATAGAAACACCGTATTGGACAGTTTTTCATTCTTATCATTAAAACTTTAAGGGAAAGCACTACAAAAGTATTTGAAACATTTCCTAACATTAAGGTTGTCACCATGTACTCTAAATGACCATTTGCTCTAAAGAAATACACCTCCATCAATCCAGGACGAGGAGTATCTAAACATCTTCAGCTACTTTATTCAAAATTTGATTGAAGAACATTAAGGTTCTACATTGGTCCCAAATGTCCCCACAACATATTTCTAAATTTTCTGACTTGAAGATACACTCAGGCAATTGTTTTAGCATGTCTATAAACACATCTGTCTCAGCTCTTCTCAAACAGGCTCTATGAGTGTAAAATATCATGTGAGTGTGACCACACCTCTCAAGAGGTGAACGTGGCTTTTACTTTCAAGGCTGTGCTCTAATGTTTACTGTAACTTCACAGACATGCCAATACATGTTTGTTTCCCTGGGGTCAGCCATGTGTTGGACAAACACCATCTGCCATCTGGGAGAGGAGGAATATTTCCTCATGACATTATTAGGTTATGTTTTTCAAACAAACCACATGAATAAACATTTTGTGAAAAGCAGAGAAAGTAAAAAAGGGAAAGAGAGACTTGTCTTCATGTTGGGTAACGTGAAACAAGAAGCACTCCTTTCAGCTGAGAGCAGATCATTACTCTGCACTTTGAATTAGAATCCACCATAATCCTCAGAAAATGAAAAATTAAACACCTATAACTGTGGCTTGAAAACACCCCTGTTATTTCATCTGCTGCTGCACCTCAGTCAGCAGTAAAATCTCAAATTATGTTTACTGACCCATTAGTTAGACTCAGTTATGGAAATTGTGAAAGCTATGTTGAAACCATCAGGATAGAAAAAAAATAGTTAACTATCAGAGCAAAGCAAAATTATATAGAATTTCATTTTTATTATTTATGTGTTTAAAAAGGCAGGATATAAAAACAGAATACGAGGATATACAAAATGCATAGGTGGGACAAAAGAAGCCCTTAAGAGCTTGGAAAAGGACCCACCAAGCAGTAAAAAAATACATAAAACAAAAGTCTTAATACAAAATATTACTGTATATAACATCTAATGGCAGAGAGATGGGACAATTTTCATTTCTGTTGTGTCATACTGCATTCAAATACTGCTGTATGCTCATAAAGCACTTGTTTATGTTCCTTTTAAAAACTCAAAACAGAAGAGTGGTTGGGTAGAGAAGCACAATGCAATGATATCAAAAAGGTATCAAAATTGTTTGATATTTGTTAATAATAGAAATGCTCCCTGAATAAAAACATAGATGAATTAATGCCATCCAGGTAAGTGTATTTCAACAAGTAAATCTTGTGGTAAACAGGTATAACATTTTAAGTGATCCTTACAGCAGACAGTCTTATACAGAGTGTTAGCCCCAGCATCTATTTTTTAAAATCATCTTAAAATTTGCAAATAAAAAGGCTTACGTCTTGCCCTGTATCATGTTTATATTTCAAAAAGTCAATATTGCCAATCTCTACTTGAGCCACGAATTAATAACACATTACATTCGCTTATTTGCCTCACTTCTATCCAGAATGAACTGGATGACAGCAGTAGTCAACGTGTCCTGACTCTGTTGTCAGTCTGATCTCCTCAAAAAGTTTCCAGACAAAGCTAAAACCCCACACACAGTCCTTTACTCTGACTGTGTTTCTGCTGAATCATCTCCTCCCTCAGGAGGTGCAATATTGCAGTTCACAATCAAGCCACCAGGGGGGAGGGCATGGCTGCCTGCCAAACTGAGGAGTTGTTCAGTACATAAAGCTTAGAGGAGAAAATCAATTAAATAATGACAGTCTGTGGCTGTGGGACCTGAGAAAAAAACTCACTAAAATCAGTTACTGTATCACCAAGCAAGGAAGATCCTCTATGCTTAGATCCCTTAATGATTTGGCTTAGTTTTTTGGCATTTATTGCATAATCAACAAAATATTAAGGTTTTATCAGTTGTCTGTTAAGTGCACTTCAAATATATATATATTTATATATATTTTAATAAATTATTCTTTTGTTTTTGTTAAAATTAAGATCTACTCACTGTTTACTCTGGGATCCACTTCCTTGTTGAGGCTGGTAAGGCCCCTTACTCCTCTCAGGGTACATTCAATCAAAATGCTTTAAGCAACATTTTTCTCTGGTTGTCTATTATTTTCCTGGACGCTTTAGAGATTGTGAGCAGCAGCATTTAAGGTAACTGCTGGCTCTTTGACATGCTATTTCAATTGCTATTTTAGAGGTTTAAGGAAATCAGTTTTTTACATAGAAACTGTATCACATGGAACAATATACAAAAAATTGCATTTACCTTTTCTATTTAAATAAAAGTTTCTCACTCAGGTGTTTTAATCAGTCTGGTTGATTAGACTCTAACTCTTAGAGTCTCCCTAACTCTTTAACTCTTAACTGCCCATAGTTGTAAGTTTTGGTAATAATAATTGTTTTTATTTTATCTTTGTCAGCCCTGTGATTGGCTGGCATCTAGTCCAGGGTTTACCTTGCCCTTGCTGGTTGTCAACTGGCTGGGATTAGGGTTGGGTATTTCTAGCAACCTCACAATACGATGCGTATCCCAACACTGAGGCCACGATACGATATGTATCCCAATACATGGACACT
Source organism: Cetoscarus ocellatus (assembly GCA_037902135.1). NCBI lineage: Eukaryota > Metazoa > Chordata > Actinopteri > Labriformes > Labridae > Cetoscarus > Cetoscarus ocellatus. Next base: position 2,203,285 of record JBAMNC010000154.1, on the reverse strand, counting down.
GTGAACATTGACTACGCTTTCAACAGAATTTCCCACACGTTTTGCTTTTATTACAAGAAGGAAAAGAACAAGGATGAGATTTAAATGATTCTACAACTTAAGAAACCTAAATTCAGGTCCTCAAAGATCGCAGACCTAGGTTCAAATTTGGAACATGTGCTTCATCATGTAGCTTGGCTCCTACTTTGAACTGTGCCATTGTTAACATTAGCCAAAGTGTATTGACAAAAATTGTCAAAATATTGAGGCCGTACCGATTCTGTACAATCTGTATCGACACACGTATCCCCAAGGAGTGCACGACAAAATTTTGCCATATCGATATTTTGAGCACAGGCCTAGCTGGGATAGGCTCTAGCCCTCTGCAACCCCAAATGGGATGAGTAGTATTGTATGGATGGATGATCTGCGTGAGGTTAGAAAACCAGCCAGTCCCAGCTGATATTTGCGGGTTAACTCAATTATACAGAGTATAATATATTATACTATATATATACAGAGACAGATAACCATTTATGCACACACTCACATCTCAAGGTAATTTAGAGCCACCAATTAACCTATGAAGCTTCTCTTTGGTCTGCAAAAGGGTACCAGAGAACCCCACACACACTCACACACACACACAGAAAACCCCATCTGACTACAGGGTCAGCCAAACAACTGTCTTGCTGTGACGCAACAGTACTACCTGCTGTAACCCCTTTGCAGCCTGCAATGTCATTTCTCTTAATGTTCTGAGACTCTCTTATCATTGTCCTTCATTTTGTTCCTTGTGTCTTGCAAAACAAGGATATCACACCCTAATCTGATGACAACAAAGAGGTCAAGGCAGATAGTCATCGTGAACAGGAGACAGAAGCAGTCTAAAGTGGCAATTAGTTTTACAATTAATAAGCTAAGGATGCAAATTGTGTTTTTCAAGGAAGAGTGGAAACATGAAAACATGCCAAAGCATTTGTAAACACATGGTACTGCACATCAGGAGGGGAGGTAGGTGTGTCATGTATTTGATGTTGTTGACACAAAAAAATACTTGCAGACTAACTGAAGAATAAATGAGGAAATGTCGGAAGCATTTGATCAATCAGCAGAGCTGATAATAGCATTGATATCAATACAATATTATCTGTTCCATTCTATTAGTTTTGTTTTGTATACAAAACAGACTGTGTACAGTCAAAAAAGTAACTTTTTTTATTTGATACATTTAATTTGGAGATTAACATGTAAAATTAGGTTGCTATTAGTGGTGCAAGATATTGAATTTTTGCTGATTTCTGATATGCAGATATTATAGATACAGATATTTTTTGTCAAGAGCCCAAAACCTCCAGCAAACTAAAACTGACCTGTTCCTTGTGACAGTCTTTTTGTGTTAGAAACAGATGTTAAGCAATGAAAACAACTTGTTAGTCTTAAATAAATGATACCTCTGTATCAAAGTTGATATTCAGTGATGATGAGGTAAACCATTATGGTACATTTGTACTCTGCCAATGTTACAGCCAATATATGGGATATACATGGCCATTATGTGTGGAAAAATATCAAAATACTAAAATAAAACATTGATTGTACAACTAATTTTTACCTTTAAAGCAATTATCCGCAAATACCGATATTACACCGACAATACTGTGCATCCCTAGATGTGATTTCTCATTAAAAAGGTTTGTGGTGGGCCTCTGAGTCTGGACTAGTTATGAACCACTGGCCTTACGCATCTGCTGCCCGGCTGCAAATTAAAAGGGGTCAAACACATATTATAAAGATACTTATTTTTGAGAAAAAATGTCCTAATATGTGGTTTTCTGTAGATACTGTGTTACAGTCATAAGATGAAGCAGTCCTGTAGAATTTGCCTTTTAGCAGGTTCATCAGTGCTTATTGCTCAGTTTGAAGAAATGGAGAAAAAAAGATCTGCCCTCACAGCAGAAACAACAGGAGACAGTTTTGTTTTATGTAATGGGACTTGAATCAAGCACTATCCAAAAGACAGAAACAATGAGTGGGACATGCGTCATCATCCAAGAGTGCTGTACGATTCAAACTAATGTTGAATAAAAGAGTGATTATCTCTGACTTTTCTTGTTAATGTGTTTCTTTATGTTGCTTGTTTCTACAGGCACAGTCATTGAAAAAACTCATTTCACAAGGGCTGACTGAGAACTAGAGATAAACACACACAAGAAGTGTTTGTTGTCTTGTTTTTTGAACAGAAGTACATTGAATCACGACCTCTTCTGCTGGGGTCAGACCACTTTGTCAGACTGATAATATGCTGCATTAAAGAGGAAAATTAAATTTACCTGTTTCCTGTTAATCTATGATGTATTGTGTTACATCAGATTACTGCGGATTGTTTAAGTGTTTCCTGATCGTCATAAAACCTAATTTGTTCTGCTTACACTTTTTAAGATTAGTACGAGCGTGTGTGCAAGCCTTGCAACAGCTAATTAACAATCCATACAATGTCTGACAGTCTCCTCTCTCAGCTAAAATTGTGTCTGACTGCTGTTAGTGTGCATGGGTAGGCATGTACCAGACAGAGGTGGGGCGAGGGAGACCCATGAATCCTTGTTTTTGTGCCAGAAGAGACCCAGTCAGTGTTAGATGTATCAATTTTAATACAAACGTAAGTTGTAGCAATTATCTGTTTTTTTCTTCTTTCAGGCCCCTTATAGATTTCGAAGATATATGCTGATTAATACCATATTGTTTTGCAAAAGTATCTTGTTTTTGGAGATTATACATGATGTTTATAAAAACAGGTAGAATCTTAAGGGTGGGAAAGGTAGGGTAACTGAAGATTTGTTGCAATAAAATACAACATGACAAAACAGAATGGGTCACATCAGTGATTCCCTCAGTGCTCTTTTGTTAAGGCAGCCATCTACACAACATGAACACTAAACCTTAACTGCTAACATAAATAACAAATAAACATAACAAAAAAACACTAAAGGTCCCATATGATGTAAAATAAACATCTACATAATCCTTTGTGTAGCCCACAGCCAGCAAGGAACAAATCTGAGCATGTCTGTGTTGGCACAGTAAACATTAGAGCACAGGGCTGTAAATCCAAAGCCACATTCACTTCTTGGTAGGGGTGTGGTCAGACACAACTCATTAAGATTTACACAGAAACAGCCTGTTCTGAGCAGGGATGAAACAAAGTGGTTTACCAACATGCCAAAATCAAATTTCAGAATTTGATTCTGGGGACAACCTCGCCCCAACCAGGGTCATTCTGTGTGGAGTTTGCATGGTCTCCTTGTGTCTTTGTGGGCTTTTTCTGGGAACTGAGTCTGACCGTAAATGGTTGTCTGTCTCTTTGTGTTGGCCTTGTCATCAGCTGGTGACTGGTTCAGAGTGTACGCCACCTCTCTCATGTCAGCTGGGATAGGCTCCAGCATCCCCGTGACCCCTGTTTGGATGATGGATAGATGGATGGATACTGAGGACATCTTATACTAGAGTAAACTTGCTGAAGGAGAAAAATGTGGGACAGTTAAACTCCTCATGTATCTCTATGTGAGACCAAACAGCTGCATCTGGTGTTTGGATAATTCATTGTACTGTTTACATGATATGATAGGGGCTACACTGAGGTGGCAATCCCACCCTTTGACCTTTAAGCATCTGTTGGACCTTCATTTGGTTTACCATCCTTGCATGTTAGCTAGCAGCAAACCTATTTTATGTCAAACAGCAAAAACAATGAAAACTCTACAGCTCTGTACATGTCATGCATACTCTACAGCAGGGGTCATCAATTACATTTGTACAAAGGCCAGTTAGGATTTTGCTTGACAGATGTTACAGGGGCCAGATTTGAAAAACAATGCATTAATATAAATATTTTGTTCTAGCTAACATATTAAAAGTTTTTTTTCTATTAAAAAAAGACAGATCAGTCCCTGTCACACATACTATATAAATAAAATGTATCCAAAAGTAACAATGAACGTATCAGTATCATTTTTTAAAATGATACAGTGATTCTTTTGTGTTTTGCGACAGTCACAGGGTGACATCTGGTGAAATTAGAGGGTTTGACAGACAATTGTACTCGAGTCATAGGGACTCAGACTTGAGTCAACTCGAGTCGCTAATTTGACGACTTGCAGCTCGACTTGGACTTGGAAGGTAAAAACTTGAGACTCGACTCGGACTTGGGAGACAATGACTCCATACTCGACTCGACTTGTGACAACATAAGTCAGAAAAATTGTAGCAGATGTTTTTTTTCATTGTATGTTCATTTATTTATTTATTTATTTTTAACGAAGATATCATTCTAGCTACCTCTAAAAAAATACACTTGAAAAAACGTCAGAAAGGCAGTTTGAGCCTGCAATTTAAACGTTGCAAAATGTTCCAAATAAACACTTTTTTTGTATCAACAGGTCATTTCTTTAATGGAATGTAGCCTTTTCCATCTAACTATGTCCAAATGATTGTAATGGATAAATGAACAGCTTTATGCTGGTTTAATCCATGCAGACTAGTCTGTATGCTCTTTTTTGACATTGACCTTAGGAAGATAAGGTTTCTCTCTTCAAGATATAAACCTGAGTGCTTTTTGGGTGGGCTGGGGAACAATGGTGAGGGACTTGACTTGACATAACCTGTGACTCAGCTTGACCTGACAACTTGTGACTCGACTCGACTAGACATAACCTTGTGACTTGACTCAACATAACCTTGTGACTCGACTTGACTTGACTTGACTTGCCCACAACAGAAAAAAACTAGGGACTTGCTTGAGACTTGGACCAAATGACTTGACACTCGCTTGGGACTTGGATCAGAGGGACTTGGACAATTGTCTGGGTTTTCATATATCAATGGGAGTGTATCCTGTGATTCAGGCTGCTAACAGCACACATCAGATGAACAGATGGACTGTTTCACATATCCATGGGATAACTTTTACCCCTAAATGCAACATCCTATGTTGTAGCCTAAGTGACTGAGAGGTGTATAATCTTTCAAAAGAAATTTGATGTTTTGCCTACCATATTCTTTCAGGTCAGTCAGAGGTGTTCAGTCACTTCACACTTTCCGCATAGCTAAGCTTTGCTCACAGCCATGCCTCTTTTTCCTTGAGGAAGATGTTTAGAAGGATCATGTTCTGACCGGCAACAAATGTATTTGTTTGAAGCTTTGTGGTTTTCCTCCTGAAAAACATTGGATCTGGTAAATCCAGCTGCTTTGCATGGTTATGGGGCAGGAAATACATCACAGCATCAGCCATTTTTACTGCCTCAACAGGTGGTGCTTTTGAAAATGTAATCAGGTCAGTGAATTCTTTAAAGTGCTTTAAAAAGTTTCTCCACATCATATTATCAATGATTTCAATAAGATTTATGTTGAAGTCTGGGTCAGAAAACGTTTTTGTTTTTTCTGCTCAGGGACACCCAAAAGTTTGTTTCACTCTTATTTAAATGACCAAGTCTCTCCACAAAAAGCTGTACCAAATACAAAATAACATCATAAAAAGTGTTGATAACACAGTTCTTATATTTAAATGCATGAAAACTACTTCTGTTTCTGTTCAGTGGCAGTTTACAATAGCAACTCATTCCCCTCTGTTCTACAGCGGAAAAATTTTCTTGCATTGTCCTCAAGTGTTGATCAATTATTCTCATGAAACACATATTGAAAGATACTAACTTTGAATTTGGTGTCTATCTATTTCAATATTTGCAGGAACCATAAAATTTTCCAATTTCCCTCATATGCGGTGCAAATAAAACTGTGCAGCTCAGAGGTG